>CM074499.1:19907988-20300735 GCA_037389245.1 Oryzias sinensis | reverse complement strand
ACGTCCATCAAAAATGTAATACGGCTGCATCATCAAAAGAAAGAGTTTCTGCTTGGAGAAAAATAACAGACAAAGTAAACGCATGAGCTTCTGATCTTGTTTCCATTTTCTTTGGGACCCAGAAATATATAACTTATCCAATTTTGGCAACTTAAATGAATTACTTCTATTGGTAACAAGTAATTGAGTTACATTTATTCAACCTAATTTCTTACGTCTATAAAACTCAATAGTTGTTAATACAACTCAAATTTATGTATTTATTTAACTAAATGTCTTATGAATTAAAGAATTAAATTCTTGAACTCTCATATGTCTAAGTTTGAGCCGGCAGATCCTCATTTTTCTAACAATAAAAAGAACAAAACAGTATGCGCTCTGTGCGTTCATTCATTTAGGAATTTTCCGACATTCTTAATATACCAATTCACCGTAGGGGTGCTACATAAACTCATCATCCTCTCCCTCCCTCTTCCTCATGGTGCAGAGACTTGAGGAAAGTAGGACAAAATAACACGGTGAAACACAGTAAAACAGCTAAACAACTAAACACATTTGGTCAAAAAGCCACACTTAAACCCAAATCCGTCCAGACAGGCAAAGGGAATGGTATCCCACAATCCCTTGCAGTGCCAATCTAACAGCAGCACCAAAGTTACACCTACTTAATTGAATTAATTTGAATGAAAGGAAAATAACTGTCTGATAACTGCGTGTTATTTTTGAACTGAATTAACAAAAAATGATTTATCTTAACTGAAACAAATAATTAAGTTAGATCAAAGTAAAAAAGTTTATTTTTTCCAACATCCATATGTGGTCTTATCACCCTCTCACGGCGGGAAAAATATTATCTGAGCTTCTTCATCCACTAAATCATCTTCAAATGGACACACCATGCTGCTTCACCTCTCTGAAAACAAACTAACCTTCAACTAAACCTCCTCCAGACCAGGTTATGTTCAGAGCATGAGTTGCCATGGCAACTTGACATACCCTGAAACACCTCCATTTCTGAAACCGAAAGTTGAGGTTATCAACTTCCTTAGCCTCAAACTTACCGTGGGAGCTAGCATAACCTGCTTTCTGGAACACCCCCCAGTTTACATTGAAATAAAATGGGATATAATTTGTGCAACACCCCCCTCTATTGGTTACTTTGTGAACTAAGCTTGGTTTAACTCAGTTGTTTCTATCTTTGTTTGCAGCTGACACCATTTTATCTAGACATGTTGACATCCAATCACAGTCTTTTTAAGAATACCGAGCCGAACTATTGACCTAACAGGACCCGGGTTTGATGATCTCCTGTCAATCAAAAACCAGGCCTCCTGTTTGTGGGCGGCGGCTCTGAGGTCAATTATAAAATGGTGAGGGACGGAGAAGGACGGAGGTAAAACATCCTTATTACAAACAAGAACAAATAATCGAAAATTATAGTAATAAAGAAAGAAAAACATCTTAAGTGTTTGTTTTAGCATTTTTTCTCTATTAATCAAGTGTGTTTTGAAATTGTTTAACACTGCAGGTCGTATTGTAACTTTTGATCAGAAACAGGAAGTTGCGGTGACAGAACCTCAATTCTGAGCTGTTCTGTAAAACACTAAACATAGAAGGAATTTAAGTAATAACAAATGTATTTAGAGTAGAGATACAGTAGATTTTAACATCAAAAACCTGGTAGGTATAAGGCATCAAAGTAGAAATGCATTAATATTTACAACATAAACCAAAGTCAGATCTGTTTTTTTTTTCTATCCACAGGAGCATTTCTGTCACATTTAGTAGTGTCCATTGTTGGTCTTTTAATTCTCATTTAGACATTTTTAGCCAAAATCCACAAACTATTTTTAAATTGTTATGCTGTTTTTAGGCTAAATCCAAATCCAGTGAGGCAAGTTATTAGAAATTCACCTCTGAGTTGTAGGCGACACTGTTGGCGTACAGTAAGCCTGCCCACAAGTCCCATAATCCTTGTATTTACACACTCTCTCGCTAATTTACAGCCCCTCACAACCCCAACCTAACATTAGTGGTGCAACAAAAATGGCGAGTGGTATTGGGGATATCCAGTTGCACAGTTTTGAGTCCGATTCCAGCTCGGACGTGGAAATGAAGACCTTTGAGAATCTATTGTCTGCAAGTGAATGCATCAGAATGGAGCGGAGCAGGGAGCTTGTGGCCCCACCCAACATATTTTCTACGGCACAAAAATAGCATTTTTTCACCTGCTCCTGATTTACAATGATTGGAATAAAGAAATTCGAGTGTTGGTCTGTGTTTGAATAAAAGTTAGAATTAATTTTTTTTTAAATATGAGCAAGATCAAGAACTTTTTCGAAAAATAAATCTCATTTTACATTTATTTATTTATATTTTGTTATGTTATAATATGCCTGATTCAAAACTAGAGTGAAAATTAAGAAAAAAAAAGATAACATTTGGATGAAACTATTCAACTATTGAAGCGTGGCCTACGGCGTAACGTTTGCGTTCATCATGCTGTGCGTGGAAACAAAAACAACAGGAGAACCAGGCTGGTTTTTCAAAACACACCCACTTTCAGAAAAAGTTACGAAACTTCCACAACAAAACACGACAGAAAACGCAGGCAAAGCACCAGCAACAGGCCCACACACACAAAAACAAAAAGGAACAGCGTCCTTAGATAGTTGTAGCTCAACAACTCGTTAAAGATCTTAAGTTTTGTTTACCACGTGTGATGACGTCACAGTGAGTGTTTGCTAACGGAGCATCAAGCTAACTGTGGAATTTACGGCCCAACGCCGACATAAATCATTAGTTTAATTGTAAACACACATTTAGAAGTACCTTAAAGATCAGAAAAACACCCGTAGCATTTCCGACACGCTATAAAAGTAGAGTATTTTTCCTCAAATTGACACGGCAGCTTGGCTTTGCTGTGCAAGGACGGTCATGTCTGCCGTCCATTACTGCTGCGAGCAAACGTCAGGAAAAGGTTAAAGGTCACGAGACCACCCTTCTCTGCAGCGTTTATAATATTGCTCTGCGCAAAAAACATCCGAAATATAAGTATAAGTGAAAGAAACTTACTGAAATGAAATTGCAATGTTGATGTTGCAGACAGTTCCTCTTCGATGAAGACGCATTTATGGTCAACGTAAAAGTGGGAAATCCCACGAGCATTTGGCAAGTATGTTAGCCGCTAAAAGTAAAAAAAGTGTTTGTTTTTATTGACCAGTTTTCTAATAACATATGTGCAGTTTAAAAATTTCGCTTGTTTAGATTTATTTTTACACAAGTGTATTCAGGAATGCCTTACGTTAAACGCAAAGCTTTGCTAAATGTTTAATGTATAGTTTAAATAATTAATATAAAAAAGAATTAAATCTACTTTTTCTGCATCTCTTCAAATTAACTTTAATGGATACACAAATTTTCCGACATGTTTTCTTTTTAAGTAAAAAGAAATCTTGACGCGACAAAATCTCAAAACAGGAAAGCGTCACAAGCCCGTGGCACATTGAAAGCATCACGAGCAGATGATGCATTTAGGTCAACACTGAAATGTTACTTACCTAATTTAAATTAAGACCGTTTGCTTTGTCATCGGAAGTACATAAATAAACATAGCAAGTCTTATTTGTCCAAGAATCATTGTATTAATGGATGTAATGGCATACATAGACATCTAAAAATGTAGAAAATGTATTTCAAGTAATATAAAACGTTCCATACTCCGTAGATTTAGTTACTTTTTGATATTTAAATTGGTGAAAACGTTCACATTTTGACTAAAAGACAGCTCTGTGATCTGGGACTGTTGGATGTCTCAGATCACAGAGCTGTCGACCTGTGTGGTCGAAGTTTAATTTAGTTATTTATGACCGTACAGTAATTCATATAATAAAAATATTCTAGTTGAATAGAAATACCTTGATGTGTTTTTAAACACAAAAAGTTCAATAATTAAAAGTAAAATTGAGGTAATAAAGTAGTTATTTTAACATGTGAGCACAACAATATGAGTTTTCCTTTTTTTTACCTTGCAATAAGAAAAGGGGTAAGAGGGGCTTTTTTGTAACTAGTCGTAGCTTTAAAGTTTGGATTTAAAAATAGAGGCAACTTTAGATATCAACTATAAAATGTCAAAGATTTATACTCCAATTTTATGAGTAATATTTTTTGTATTTTAATATTAGATTTGTAGGTTTCTTTAAAAAAAGGGGAAATGTAATAATGTAGTTTTTTTAAAGAACAGAAATAGAACTAAAATGATCAGTCTGTTTTTTAAATCTGTTTATATTTTATTTCCACGGGTTCATGCATGTGGGCGTGGCCTCAGAATACCGCTTTCTGATTGGTCGGCTTGCCGGTGCCTTTGCAGTAGCTCCTGCGGGTCGTGTTAATTTCAGGAGTCATCATGGCGCTCGCTACCCAAATCAAAGGTAAAGGGTTGTCTTTGGAGAACCTTCTACGGATAGCTTTCATCCGATGCATGGCGTAGCCTTAAAAGACGGGGACGACTTTAAAAAGACTAACTATCACTATAGTTAGCCGCTGCTTGCCCAAAGCAAGGGTTATATACAATGTTTCGGCCTTACTTTGTCAGAATTACAACAAGCTAACGTTTGTTAGCTTGATAATGCTTGTCTTATAACTAAGCAGTAACGTAAAACGTGTTGGTTCTCAGCGCTGTCTTTCACCGGCAGGACTTTCGCGTGCGTTTGATGTGACGTCGTTTGTTTCTGGTTATCTCGTGAATGGTTTTGGGGTAGCGTGATAAGTACGTAGCTCAAGTGTGCTTTACGATAAGGACCGATGCTAGCAACTTGAAGCTTTGCTAGTAGTTCTGCCTACTTCAGCTTCACCAAACACGAGTTTAGATGTTAGAATTTATTTTTAAATCAGAAATGAACCCAGACGTCATTTCAGCTGTAGATATTAATAAGTAACCACTTTCGGAGGTGTTTTTCCCGAAATCAAAAAATGTTTTTTCCATGGTAAGATTCTTACTATATATCTTACTAAGAAAAAGAAAAGCACGGAAATAACTAGCTTTAGCTTAAAATATCTAAACAAAAACACGAATTGACATGATAGCAACGCGTTTCCAGCTTTAACTTAAGACGTGTGTTTTCGGTTTAATTAAATACTTAGTAAATGTCTGGAGTAAAAAGGAAGTGAAAATAAGGTAATCAGTTTATTTACGCTATTATTTCTCTCTCTTTTTTTCATCAAAGCTCAACTTGTTTAGTGACAATGCAGTGAGATACTCCACTCAGCTTTCTCCAAACACCTGAAGGCTGTTGTGTTATAGCTAAACCTACCAAATAACTAAGGGAAATGAGGGGTTTATAAATGCATAAAATGGTGTCATTTTAAAATGAATTGATAGTTTTGCTCTGACACTAATGAAACCCTACAGCTACAACGACAAAAGGGCTTATTTTCAGTAAAAGTACGTAAAGTGAGCTAAATTATAGCCCTTTTGGATTGTTTATGGTTTGCTGTCATTGAGTTTAGAGGAAATCCAGTAGACACAGGAGGCGACATGTCTTTACTGCAGGTTTACTGGTTCCTTTTTAAAGACCCACTGTTGAAAAGATTTTTTTTAAACTAGTTCTTGTAGCATTTTTCGCATGATGGAGGACATGTATAAAGAAAATTAAGCTTGAAATGGCATTTGAGTATTTAAAAAAAATCAAATCATAAAATCTTGTAGCAGTAAAAATGGCAGAATCATAACAAAAACTCCCCTGCAAACACTTGCACATTTATTCAAATCATTGTGAATCTGGAGCAGATGAAAGAAAAGCCACTTGAAAAAGATCACATCTTTCGTAAAAAGTGCGTTAGGTGTGCCACAAACTCCTGCTCTGAGCTCTCAGCAATGGGAAAGGGGGCCGGGGTTGCTCCGTACCAACACTCCTGCCCACAATTTCTAATGAACTCCTGCTGCTCTGCAGAAACTGTCCTAGAAAACGACACAGGGTTGCTAGATTTTGGGCTAAAATGGCATAATCATAATTAAAAGACCACGGTGAACACTTTTGGCACTTTTGGATTAAAGATGATCAAAGTGGGACTTTAAAAAGTGTGTGGGACAGAGATGGAAGATATGGTTTCATAATACTGATATATATAATCTTGTACGACAGAGTATTAGGGCCATCATAAAAATAAAAGTGTAAATAAATAGATGAGAAAAAAGTCAACATTTTACATAGTTGTAAAATGATGAGGACAAAAGTCAATATTTTATGAGAATAAGTTACAAGTTCATAAGTTAAAAATGTGCAAGTCATAAACTTAAGAGGAAAAGGGCTGTAATAGAAACAACAGTAACTGTAAGTGGTAACTTTAGCATTGGTTTCAGAAATAAGGAAACATTAGAGTAAACATTAGATTATTGGTTTAGTATGTGGACATTGAAAATAATTAGCTATAAACTGGGCCTCTGCATAAGAAAATGGCACACAGACTTGGTGTAAGAAATGGTTGGAGTTGCTGTTTATGTCATTGGAAGGATAGTTTGCAGTGGTCCAAAATTTGCATATGGCACATAGATTCCTGTGATAAGCAAAATGGTCAATGGATTCAGTCAGCACGTAACATGAATGGAGGCTTACACAACCAACTTTATTATCCTAAAAGCCTGGCTTATTCTTCTCAAAATGACAACTTGTTTCTCTTAATTTGAAGACTTTATTCTCAAATACTTTTTTTTGTCATTTATGTTGGCTCTCGCAGTCTTGTAAAGGTTTTGTAAAGTTTGGTTTGAAATGGTGTCAGGGCTGATGCTGTTTCTTTGAGCCGTTTCTGTGTCTAAAACAGGGGTGTCAAACTCATTTTCACAGAGGGCCACATCAGCATAGTGGCTGTCCTCAAAGGGCCAGAAATAACTTATACATGTAACTAAATGTAATGAAAAGTAAACATAACTACTCC
The DNA here is from genome assembly GCA_037389245.1 of Oryzias sinensis. NCBI lineage: Eukaryota > Metazoa > Chordata > Actinopteri > Beloniformes > Adrianichthyidae > Oryzias > Oryzias sinensis. Next base: position 20,293,802 of record CM074499.1, on the reverse strand, counting down.
TTAATGTTAAATAACTCATTATTTATTTACCAGCGTTCGAAATAAGCAGTTATCCTGTTGTTCGAGACAACCTGATGTCACGGACAACCAAAAATGAACCTGATGGTTGTCCGTGTGACAACCTGGTCTTTTATTCAACATTTTGGTATCTTTCGACTATTTTTCAAAGGTTTTGGGAAACCGACGTCCGACTTTCTAAGATAAAACCGAGTGTACACGAACGATGTCACGTGACTTCCGAACGAACCGAGTACGCCCGAAGACGTGAGCGGCTTCAGGCTCAGCAGAGTGAGTCGGACGTTGATGATAATGACGTCCCCCTAGAGGATCTTATCCGAAATTACTTGTTAAAAATGACAACATTTCACCTGCATGTCTTGTTTAAAAGATCAGGGATATTAGTCTTTACTGCTACTGCAGCGCACAATGTAAACATTTACACGTGTTCATTTGAAATAGATGTAATATCATATTATAACTTTTCATCACATATAAATATTACTTTATATTTGGAATGCTGTACTAGTCCCAGTCCATACAAGTGTTCTAAATTTAAAACATTCTCATTAGGTTACAGTGTTGGTTAATGTAATCAATTTTCTGATAAATTATAGGGTAAGATAAAGTTTTTTCATTTGACCGTAACAGTATTTACATGGCAATACTTTGTGTAACCAGATGCTTCAATATTTAGTAAAATGTTTGTTTTTAATATTTAAAGAGTTTTTAAATGTCCATCATAAGAGGCAGTTGATATTAGATGTATAGAAGAAATAAAGATGTAAGTACTGACATCTGAGTAGGTTTCGTTGCTGTTGAATATTGGTATCGAAGGACAACCAAAAATTACTTGCCAGGTTGTCCTCCGGACAACCATTATTTTCCCCTTATTTCTAACGCTGTTTATTATAACTTTTTAAGGTGACAATTACAGTTGCATAGAAAACATATGTTTGCTCGTTACTTTAGCATAAATCCTTTTAAATTTCATTCTGTCAGGTTAGGTTATATGGACGGTGTTTAAGTCCTAATGTCTAGTTGCCCAATCCAATAGTTTAAATCCAATTCCCCCTAGATATGAATAAATACACTCCATTTACACTCACGGGCCACATAAAATGACATGGCGGACCACATTTGGCCCGCGGGCCTTGAGTTTGACACATGTGGTCTAAAAGAGAGATCATAGTTGTGACGACCACAATTAAACAAGGGCTGAAGTTAAAACCGGATGTCCTGCTGTGAATCCTGCACGCTAAAGTATTGTTTTTTTATGAAAAGATTAAATCATTATCTATTTTTGATGTTCCTGGCTGGTCTTAATCGCATTGTTTTAATGTCAGTTCCTCGCTGAATCACAGTAGTTCTGTTTTTCCAGACCGCAAAGCTTCGACGTGTACGCACACCAGAGAACATTTAGGACAGTTACAGCTGGAAATGTCTCTACCATGTGTAGCAGGGCTGCTAAATTCGGTGTTCTGATGCAAATGTTTGCGTTCCCTCTGCAGAGCACCCATACTCTCATGTCATCGACACGCTGAAAGATGGCAAGATCAAATTCTTCAACCCGCTGAAACTCAACGATCCGAGATACGGTGAGTTCAGGAACCACTCCTGCTGTAGATTTCATTAAGATATTTTGCTTTTAATGTTTAGCAAAGTTTAGTGCATAATGGAAAATAAAAAGGCTTTAGCAGCCCTAACTGAGAATAAGACATTTAGAGAACCGCAGCCAAACAGAAAAACCTCAGGTATGATTTCACCACAGTATTATTAAGAAAACAAAGCAAAAATGTGAAAAAACTTGCCGATGATTAAATGTCTTGTCAGCCCTCTAAGTTGCTGTGATTGATTTTTCTATGACGTTATCTGTGTCTCACATCATCCTGAAGACTTTTGGATTCATTTTGACTTGTTTTGAGGTTTCTTCAGTTCTTGAGGGTTTGTAGATTGCGGTCGTCTTAAGTCCCTGACACTTTTGTTTTGAATCCCTGCTTCATCTGTGGAAAAAGGTTCTGCTGCGTGTTGTTTTGGATCAGTTCCTGCTTGGCTTTAGTTAGTAGCATAACTTTAAGTTACAAACATAGTTCTGGGGCTTAAATGGTGTGGCTTGAAATAAAAGGAGTCTACAAACATTTCCACTGAGTTTTGGTTTTTAGCACCTGTCTGCCCAGCTTACCATCAGAGGCAATTCTTGACACCTTTGCTCTTCAGATCCAGAAGTGGTCCCCTGGTGTTGGTAGGCCCATAGGTACAATCCTAACTTTAGTTTTTCCCATCAGAACTCAGAAACAAACCATCCTTGATCTTAAATGATCAATATGAAAACTGAGACTACAGAGTCTGGGACGTGGCTCTTTGCTTTTTGGGATCTTAACTCTGCAGTATGGCAGTAAGTTGATGGAACAGACAGGTTTAGGTAGAGAAGTCTTCCATTTGTTACATTATAAATGCCCCAGGTGGAGGAGTTTAAGATTGTATGCACACACGACACATCTCATTGCCAGTAACCGCCCTGCAGCATGCCTCCGCCGTACCAAAGGAACAAGTAAAAAGTGTTGTTTCCAATGTTCACAACTGGTAATCGACATATAAAGTTTTAATAAATTAAAACTGTCCAGATAAGAATTGTAAAGCACAGCACGTCTGTCTTTCTCTTGTTGTTTTTACCCGCTCTCGTAGTTCCTGGCCAATGACTGAAGAGATCTTTAGTCACATGGTTTTGTTTACAAGCTTTGGTCCGTAACAGAAGGGTCTGCTTGATGCCAGTCTGAATACAGACCAAATGCAGGGTTCTAGAGGATTTTTCCAGTCTGAACACAATTATCCTGGGGTCATCATGTTCATGAGTGTGGGAAGATCATGACCGAAAGAACGAGGTCCCGAATACAAGCAGCTTAAACACGTTTCCTCTGCAGGGTGGCTGGGTGCTCCCTAAAGGTATGGGCATGTGACGTTAAACACACATTTAGCCCATGGTTTTCACACTGGACAAGCAGGGAGGGGCTTCTTTTACTACTGTTTAGTAGCGGTTGTCCAGCACCTACAGTTGGAGAAAGTTTTGGTAAAAAATGCCAACGCACTGCAAATCTGGTAAATCTTGCTCCAGACTTTTTCCTTCCACAGCTCTATTTCGATAGATGAAAGAGTTGGTGTCATAGAATTCCAACTAGGCACAAATTATCATCAATTATTATTAATTCAATTTCTCCTTTGTGATACATTTTTTTAACTTTTTGCACTCCTTCAATTAAAAGGGTCGTCTTCCATTCATTCAGTGTAAATCTGAATCCCTGACTGGTCAAAGTTTGACTTGGTTTAACGTTTGTAGATACATGTGAACACCAAAAGCTCAAAACGGGCATTTACGCGATTCCATTGACTCTTCAATGGAAGTGGTTGCTTGAAGAACCGTTTCTGAGAGTGGTGTGAACGTAGCTTTACAGTTAGGCTGAGAAGCTGGATCACCCAGAGAGAGCTGGGAGTAGAGCGGCTGCTCTGGGCATCTTCACTTGCTGCCCCTGCAGCCTGGTCCTGGATGAGCAGAAGTGGATGGATGGATGGATAAATGGGGGGGAGTGAGGTCACCCACACCTCAGTGCTCCAAGACCTGAAACTGACAAAACTTTTGTGACTTTTGTGTCTGATTGTTTATCTGATGATTTATTTGTACATTGTCTTAGTCAAAGTAGCTGTGAACATCTTAAGAATTTTATAAATAGTGATTAAAAGGGTTGGTTCAACTAATATTTGGGAGATTTTGCGTCTTCAGTTTGCAAAAGGTCTGAGGTAATATTGAACCAACTCTGATGTTTGTTTTCAGTGGGAACTCCAGACGAATCAGCCTTTTTTTTTCCTGGTTGTGTTTTCCAGACCGGCTGCCTCTGTCCATCCGTGTCTTTCTGGAGGCAGCGATACGCAACTGCGATGGCTTTTATACCACAGAGGGCGACGTGGAGAACATCTTGGACTGGCAGCAGCAGCAGGATAAAGCCGAAGTGCCTTTCACTCCGGCACGAGTCCTTCTGCAGGACTTCACGTGAGTTGACGGCATTTGAGGTGCTGTGAAACGGCGATCTGCAACCTTTTTCAGACCACAGACCGGTTTAATGTCAGACAACAGTTTTTCCCAGGCCTGTACAAGTCTGAAGTGGTTGTCTAATATTTGTTTTCTTAGCCCCCAGTTTCCCCTTAATTTTTCATGGTAAAGTTTCTCTTCATCCTCTGTAAAGTATCTGCAGCTGGTTTCATGGTTTTCATATACATTTTTGTAGGTGCGAAATAAAAAAGTCACTAAAACTGATATTTTCTAAATATAATAATAATGTGAATTTGTGCAACTTTATTAGCAGTATCCTCGTAACATTAGATAGGCGTTGCTAATTATTAGCCATTATTATTATGGTATATAGGAACAACTTTGATTATAAATCCAAATTCGGATTCCTGGTATTTGTTTGTTATAAGCAGCTGTCTTTTATTTTGAAGTCAAAGGTTCCCCTTTTTTTCTGTAAAAAAGACCAACTTTCCAAATGGGTTTGTTTTTTGTGAATTATCTAGCTTAAGTGGTCGGAGCAGCCTCTTTCATAAAATAGCGGATGTATTTTCAACACGGGACCGAGCCGCTCATTGTTGATATGCCTCAACAATGAGTTGGATGTGCTGACGAAAATCTAGTAGTTTTCCAAAGAAAAAAAACTTCCTTTAAAATCAGAAAAAAAGTAGGTCATGTTTTTTTCCCCTGTACTAACTGTCCCATGGACCGGTACTGGTCTGCAGCCCCCGGGTTGAGGACCACTGACCACAGAAATTAGGCAAATCTTTATTATTATAGCTGGGAAATTTCAAAATATTTGGCTGAATAGTAACATGGGATGAATAAGGTTATTGCAAAAGTTTAAGAAGAAAATTTGGCTTTTCTACCAGCTATGCTAAATGAATAAGGAAGACAAAAAAACACGTTACCTTAGTGAAAGAGCAATGCACTGAAGCATGTTTGTGCTGTTTTCTCTCTGTATTGAATGAGTGGCAATGCTGTCATTTGAACATGATTGATATGATTGTTTCATAGGATTGGACTAGCAGTGGTTCCAAAGTCGATTCCATGAAATTAGCCCTGCCCCCACCTCCAGTATAAAAGGCTTTGTTAGAAAGTGATAAACCTGCTGTTTTCTCCAGATTTTGGCACCATGAATCACCAGAAAACATCTATCTATGAATTATCTAGAATATATAAACTGGAAGTCTCCAGCAAACGTATTAATTTACTTTAATTTCTCTGTGGCCCTGTACCAACTGTCCCGTGAACCGGTACTGGTCCACCACCCGGGGGTTTGGAGACCACTGCTGCATCAGAGCTGTGGTTCTCTGAAACCTGACTGAGCGCTTTGGGATTTCTCAAAGTGTTTGTCAGCTGTTGGGTTACATTTGCAAGGATCTTTTTTGACATGTAACTCCATCTGCAGCTATGATTGTCTTTCCCAAACGGATCATTTATACATTTTAAAACCTGTTTGTTTTGTCAGTGGTATTCCTGCCATGGTGGACCTGGCAGCCATGAGGGACGCCGTGGCCAAACACGGCGAAGACCCCAGTTTGGTCAACCCTAAATGCCCCACAGACCTGATTGTAGATCACTCATTACAGATTGATTTTAGCAAATGGTGAGTTTGCTTTACCTTTCCCATTTTCTCTTCTTCTTCTATGAAGTCAGCAAATACAATCTTAGTTTGTTTTCATGTTTCTCATATTTCCTTATTTCACAGTGCCATACAGAATGCTCCAAACCCCGGTGGAGGGGAAAGTGCGACCCCCAGCCTGGCTCCTCCTCGCTCTGTGCCCTCCAGGCTTCCATCCAGAGGCGGCTCACATTGCGGAGGCCAGCAGGGTTCCTGTAGCAAAACCGCCTGTAGCGACCCGCCGGCCTCCTCAGGAGGACGTCCAGCAGCAGTCCAGCAGATTGAGAACACGCCTCTTCTCTGCCCCTTCCACCTAAAGCCTGTGTCTGAGTGAGCTCACTATGTACTACCATCTGTGTGTGCCATGGTAGTTACTGAATTAAGCCTTGAACCAAGTTCTAAGACTCACAATTTATTTTTAGATCAGTCATATGGTTCTCACACTCAGAGAAACACTTTTGAGTCATTTAAAAGCTTTTTTATTTGCAGAACTGAAACGGCTGTGAAGAATCAGGAAATGGAACTGATAAGAAACAAGGAGAGGCTTCAGTTCTTTAAGGTACCAGAAAAAAAGCCTGACATTTCAGTTTTTATCACTTATTTATTAAGTGGAATGTCTGTCAGCGTCTCCATTGAGAGGGTCTCCACAGAGAATCATTGGCCTTTATCTAACCCTGTCCTCTGCATCTTCCTCGCTCACAGCAGCCACCTTCATAGTCTTCTTCACTACACAGGTTTTTTGTTTTTGTCTAAAAACAGCATAATCATAATCAAAAGACAACCGGGGACGCTCTTCTGATAGATCAGACGATGATCAGAGTGGGTCTTCAGTAGAGCTTTTAACCATCGATTTGACCGGAAAAAGTTGAAAATGGTGTGATTTCTGAAAAACTGTGAAGGCGTTCTTGTCTGCCCTGTGAGCAGAAAGGTCAGCATTTTTCTCTGTGTTTCCAAACAGTGGTGCTCCAAAGCATTCAAGAACGTGAACGTGGTTCCTCCAGACGTGGGTGCGGTTCATCAGGTCAATTTAGAGTACCTGTCGCGGGTGGCGCAGGTCAGCGACGGTGTGATCTACCCGGACAGTGTGGTGGGAACAGACTCCCACACCACCATGATCAATGGGCTGGGGATCCTAGGATGGGGTGAGAAGGGCTAGGGGTAGGGACTCATGTAAGATGAGACAGTTGATGTAACTTGACTGCTGGTCTCTCCCTGTCAGGCGTGGGGGGAATTGAGTCAGAAGCCGTGATGCTCGGCCAGCCCGTGTCTCTGACTCTTCCTCAGGTGGTGGGCTGTAAACTGGTGGGCTCCATCAACCCTCTCAGCACATCTATAGACATCGTGCTGGGCATCACAAAGGTAGCCCTCCTGCTGTCTCTGGTGGTGTCTCTGTGGTGTTGCTGTGTTTTTATGCTTTCTTTATTTGTTCTTTGTGAAACAACAAATAAACAGGAAACGGGGACGTCCGTCTGACGTTCTCAGTCCAACTGTGACGATGACAGTCAAGTCTGTGGATCAAGTTTACTTTCAGGAAGCTAGAATATTGCTCTAGTTAAATTTATTTATTTGTTTTAAACCATCATAAAAAACTTGAAGGAAATGTTGTTTATTATTTTTAATGTAAAATAATCTAATTTATTCTAATAAATTTATTTCAAATATTTCTTTTTTTATTTTGTAAAGCGTTCTTTTATTTTTTTTAAACGTATTAAGATTTATATATTTTTCTTTTATTTATTATGTAGTTGATTTCTTTTATATGTATCTATATGTTTATTATTTTAAACAAAGAATATAATTTAATTTTTAAAAACAGTTTTTAAACTGTCTTTTATTGTTTTGCATGAAGCCTCAATATCTTTTTAATTGAAAACATTTAGAAAGGTTGTTTTTAAATGTAAAATATATTAAATTATAAAAATATCAAATAAAATAGACACTTACAGGCTCAGAATGTAAACAAGCTGAACAAAACCTTTGACAAAACTAAAGCCTTGCAGCTCAAATCCACACATAGTACAGTCTTTTCTTTTCTTTAGACATTGTATTTTTGTTTGGGAGTCCCAAAAAGAAAGACCAAGGATCCAGGTTCAGTGTTTCTACATGTTTTATTCATTTAGTAATTTATATTTAGTCATTCTTTCTTTATGTATATATTATGTAGAATGTATGTGTAATATATATATATATAAATATTTGTATATAACTTCAAATTATTTTATTAATTTAACTTATTTGATCAAAATATACATTTTAATTTAATTATAGTGATAATTACTTTTCATCACTCATGTTGAAAACATTTTTTTCTAACCAAACAAAAGCATTTTCTAAAGTTTAAATTGTCCATTGTTTCATTAAGCATAATTAAACCAGTTGGACTTTGAGCGTATGAATGACCTTTTTTACTGATTCACTGTTTGAGCACTTCCGCTTCTAATCTGCATGAGATTATATATTAAATAACTCTCGGCTACGTAAACAGGCATTCCTGATAACAGGAGAAACCCATGTGATGCTTTTTGTAGCACTTTAACTCTTTAGGCTCGTTTAAAGGTGTGCAGAAGTTCACGCTGTATTCTAATGTTCTTGATCCCTAAAAAATAACCCCTTCTTTCTTTTCCCATTCTGTGAACTTTTTCCCCTCAACTCTCTGCATGTTTGGGAATAATCAAACACAGCCTCTTTATGTTGTTGATGGGAAAATATCCACTTTTTCTTCATGACGTCTCCTGCTGCTGACGGTGTATTATTTAGAAAATGCTCAGAAACACGGGAATCCCAATATTCCTGTTCTTTCAGAACATATAATTATGTCATTAAGGATATGACCCCACAGACTGAATGCTCTCTATTCAGTAAACTTAGTCACTGGTGTTGAGCTCCCTCAGCTTAAAGCACCAACAACAAAGTCAGTCAGCTGATTGAAACACAACAGGACGTGGACTGCAGCAGGGCTTTTCAACCTTTTTAGAGCCCAAGTACACTTTTCCTCAACAAAAATCCAGCAACCAAAAAAAAAACAAGAGAGAGAAACTATGGTCTGTATTGATGTCCGGTCTGTCCACGATCTTGTTAGCATTTTTTGTAATAATTGAGGCAAAGACATTTTGAAGTTGCAGCTGTTTTTCCTAAAAGTTGCGATAATTTTCAATAATAACTTCTAACTTGAAAACAGTTGTTTTTCCCCTAGAGGAACTAGAGGACAAACCTGTGGAATTATAAAAGTTTCAGTTCAAATCGGACCTTTACCACACAGTTGTAGTAAATAGATTTCTCATTCGCTCTGCTCCTTAGCTTTCTGTGAACAATGAAACGTTCCAGCGCAAAGAACTTTGTTTTTCTCCTTCCCACCTAACAAAAAAAAAGGAAAAGGATTCCTCTATTTCTGCAGGAGTTCTTCATATTTGGAATCATCCAGACCTTTCCTGAACACTGTGTTAACGTTTCTTTTGCACTGCTTTCTCAGCACTTGCGGCAGGCTGGCATCGCTGGGAGGTTCGTTGAGTTCTTCGGCCCCGGAGTCTCCCAGCTGTCGGCTCCTGACCGGACCACCATCGCCAACATGTGCCCGGAGTACAACGCCACCATCAGCTTCTTCCCCATCGACCGAGTCACACTCAAGCACTTTAAAAAGACAAGTGAGCCGCTCAGCGTTTAGCTGTAACACCCTTTGTGCTCAGTCTGTTGGGTCTCAGTGATTAAAGCTGTTGTTGGAACTCACTGTTGCAGATTTCAGCCATGAAAAACTTGAATTGATGGAGTCTTACATGAAGGCAGTCAAACTTTTCCGAAGCTATGAAGAACCTCCGGAAGACGTCCAGTATTCCGAGGTAAACTCCCCCAAATCTGCTCCTCCATATCTAAACACTGTTACAAATATTTTAGTTTTTTTTTTTTAATTTATTCTTTCATGTTCCATCGTTCCTACATGGCTGCTGTTCTCCGGAGCGTTTGGCGCACCTCTTTCCACAACGAACTGATAGAAAAGCATTAATGTTTTTTCAGGTTATCGAGATCAACCTGAGCTCCATGGTGCCCCACGTCAGTGGCCCCAAAAGGCCCCAAGACAGGGTGGCGGTCAGTAACATGAAGGCAGACTTTCAGAGTTGTCTGGAAGAGAAGGTGAGCTGCAAAAGAGCGCACACGGGGGGTTTAGTCAGGCCGAAGCGCCGCCTTTGACTCCTCACAAACGTCTTTTTCCATCTCAGGTGGGCTTTAAAGGTTTCCACATTTCCAAGGAGAAGCAGGAGACTCGGGTCCCCTTCCTGCACTGCGGTCAGGAGTACCAGCTGGTGCACGGCTCGGTGGTCATCGCCGCCGTCATCAGCTGCACCAATAACTGCAATCCGTCTGTCATGCTGACTGCAGGTGGGGGCCTGACTGACGCCATGAAGCGCTTTAGAAGGGATTGATTTACTGCTAGAAAAAAAAAGCCTACAAACTGGTTCATAAAAAGCCCCTGATGTCAGTGGTGGAGGAGAAGTAAAATAAGGAGCGACGCTACGTTCTCACTGAACAAGATCTGCTAGCTTGTCTACAGGTCTTTGTAAAGCTTTCTCTCCTGCTGTGTGTGGGTGGAGCTACTGTCAAAAACGTTTGGCCTCATCTCTGCACAATGGGCAACATAAATGATGTTTAGAGTTCACGTTTATTTGTTTTGAAGGGCTCTACAAAAGCCTCTGTAATCAAGTCTCCATGTCTGGGTTCATGAGATTCTCTGAGTGCGGTGAGCTTCACCAAAGTCTGCTGCGCCTCCGTCTCTCTGTGAACCAGTTAACGACCTCCTGTCCCACATTAGTCCGTGGAGGGAAATAATAAATAAATATAGGCTACCTTTTTATAGTTGTCTCAATGCAAATAAGAAAAGTATGATAAAGTTCAGGGGGAGAAGGTTCAGATTCTCCTCCATGTGGGTTTTAGACGTCAAACGCTGATCTGATTATCAACAGGTTACGGGGAAAAAGCAGAGTCCCTGAATCCTGAAGTTTTCGCCAGAGTCCAGATATTTGAACTCTAGAACCATCGGGATGTGCAGCAAAATCTTTTGCCTGAAACACGCTGCTGCAGCAGCATGTCTGACACTCAAAACCTCCAATCGGATTTGGCCGGTGACTCCTTGCATTCGGTGTGAACGCTGCTATAGAAGACAAACTGACGATAAGACCGAGACATTCTTGTTTGAAAACCAGCCAGTTAGGGATCCTTTCAAGGCAGAATCTCCACTTCAGTAGAAAAGCATATAGGATTTGATTTTTATGCCAAGTACTTTTATTTCAGCTGTTCAGGCTGGTTTGACTGATTGCAAACAAAAACAATTTTTAGCCTCATGCTCCTGTGTGCAGCCCATTCTCGTCTACAGACCATTTTATTGACTTATTTCTCGTCTTTTTTTGCAGGTCTTCTGGCCAAAAAGGCCGTGGAAGCCGGCCTCACTGTCAAGCCTTACATCCGGACCAGTCTGGCTCCTGGAAGTGGGATGGTCACTCACTACCTCACCAGCAGCGGCGTTCTGCCTTACTTCAGTCAGCTGGGGTAAAACCACTGGAAACCACTGCTCTGGACCTGCTGGGAGTCAATGTTTTAGAGATTTTCTGTCCTCTGATGTCACTCCACTTCTACCAACTTTAAAACAGATTTCTTTTTCATCTGATTGTTGCATAAAATCGTTTTTTCCCCCTGCATTCTGACTCAACAATACTATGTTTTTCAACCTGAAACTGAAAAAAAGGTGCTCTCTATCTCTGATTGGATGTTTGGATCCTTTAATTCTTTGAGAAGTGATTTGATTGTGTTTTCTCTCAGAGAGATAAGAGATGAAGAAGCTTTATTAATCCTGAAGGAAATGAAAAAGCGGCCAGCTGCTTCCATTCAACACACACAATAAAAAGAATAAAGCCATAAAAGCCATCAATATTAAAAGCCATTAGTTTAAAATAGTAAAATATTTCAAATCTATGATAAATCCATAAAACTTCAAATTCAACGTTTGTTGCTCAGGGGGGGAGTTTTTCCAGTAAACTTTCAGATTGATCTTTTTATTTTTTCAAGTTGTCTGAAAGATGGACCTATTTCACTAACGTTGGTGTTTATATCTCCACAGGTTTCAGGTGATCGGTTATGGCTGTGCCACCTGCGTTGGGAACACAGCACCGTTACCGGACGCCGTGGTGGACGCCATCAAACAGGTAGTTTTCCACCATCCGTGATCCTCCTCTGTGCTTTTTTTCTATTTGCTTGTTTGTTTTAACTCATTAATTATGAACGTCTTCATTTCAGGGGGATCTGGTGACCTGCGGTCTGTTGTCCGGCAACAGGCACTTTGAAGGACGCCTGTGCGACTGCGTGCGTGCCAACTACCTGGCCTCCCCTCCCCTGGTGGTGGCTTACGCTATTGCGGGCACTGTGGGAATCGACTTTGAGAAGGAGCCGTTAGGTAAGGGCGGGGCTCTGCGTGTGAGGATCATGGGAGGATTTTGGTGCTTAAATCACTGTGAATGAGCTTTTTGTGGTGATTTAGTGTGCTGCACACACACGTGTATGCATAAATGACTGTTTTCTGCTCTGTTGTGCGTCTGAACGCCTCAAATCATCCAGCCGGGCGCCAGCTGTACAAGTTATTTAAGAAACATGGCCTGATGTTTGGAGCCACTCAAAAGAAAAAGCTTTCTTCACTTTTTCATCTTATTCAACAATCTCCCTCGCTGTCTTTTAGGTGTATAGGAGAAAAGTAAAGTTTTGTTTTTAGGATGATCCTTCCAGGTTGGTTAATCTCTGACTTTGCTGAAAAAGAACGTTGACAGCAATTTTTGCAAACTGAGCCTTTTGTGTTTAATCCTTAAAAAGAAACTTGACCTCATCTTTAACACCTCAGAGAAGACAGCTGACCTTGTTTTTTGGTTTTGATAAGGATGCTGATGGACAAAAAAACCTGTTTTTGACAACTAAAAAAAGAAAGAAAGAAAGAAAAAAAGACATATATATATGTATATATATATACACAGTAAACCCTTGTTTTTCGCGGGGGTTACGTTCCAGAAAGAACCCGTGATCGGCAAAATCCGTGAAGCAGAAACTTATATTTTTTTTACAATTAATATACAATTAAATCCTCTATTATACATTGATAAAAAAGAACAAACCATTTTCCAGGCTCAAGCATTTGTTTCACAAATAAAAGGACTTTAGAAAGTTTTTTTTCAACAAATAACCTCTGTACTGTACTGTCAAATAATAATTTTAATCATCAATGTGAACAGAAGGCTTCAAATTGCGGAGATTAGCCCCGCCCACCGCGACCCAAGTAAGAGGATTAAACGGGAGAAAAATTTAAAATGATTATGAAGAAATACAAAGTACAGTGGGACAAACAGTGACTCAGGTGTTTTTGTAGAGTTTTCTTTCTTTTGCAAAGTAACAATAGAGTTGTTGTGTCTTTGATCAGGTTTATCTTCAAGCGGGAAGGAGGTGTATCTTAGTGATATCTGGCCGTCCAGAGAGGAGGTCCAGCAGACGGAGGAGGACACGGTCATCTCCTCTGTCTTCAAGGATCTCAGGGGAAGGATGGAGGTTAGGAGATGAAACTAAAGCTGTCTTTTTAATGCAAAGGAAAGTAAGTTTCCTAAGGTGAGTAAATGTTGACAGATGTTCCGCTCTCTTCCAGAAAGGGAACACGTTTTGGAACAACATTGAAAGTCCGGACTCGGTGGTTTTCCCGTGGGATCCCAAGTCCACGTATATCCGTTGTCCACCTTTCTTCAGCAAGCTGGTAAGTCCTCTGAAAGCTCTCTGTGGGAGCGCCGGGACCCTGACTTCGCCTTTCATCCTCCTCTCCTCTGGTCTCAGAGCAAAGAGCTCCCCGCTCCTCAGTCCATAGAGAACGCTCACGCCTTACTCTTCCTCGGGGACAAAGTGAGCACCGACCACATCTCGCCAGCGGGCAGCATCGCCAGGGCCAGCACCGCCGCCAAATACCTGCAGAGCAGACGGTCAGTTTCAAGCTTTGGTTTTTTATTGACTCTGTCCTGCTCAACGTTAACAATGGGGTTATTTCCAGGGAGGGATGACCTGATCTGATCCCATAGTTTCACACTTGATCAAAATCAAATGTTGCATCAGGAATCAGAGATCAGATATTTGTTTGATTGTCTTTATTATATTGATCAGTGCTAAATACTTCAAGCTTATTCTAGGCCAGGGGAGGGCAAACTGCAGCCCGGGGGCTGGATCCGGCCCGCCTCCATGTTTGGTCCGGCCCACTGAACAATATCAGTTATATTATTTATTTTTATCTGGCAGCACTATCAAGACCCGCATAGAACGTGACATTTTATTCCCCTTTTCTGCAGTCTGTGCTCCAACCTGAAACCCTCTGAAATCTCTGTCAAACAGAACAGAAGACAGTCTTCCCTTTTTTATGTCGCAGATCATCTTTCCCGGTTTAGTTCACTCGTTTAGAGCGATTATGCTACTTTTTTTAAACAGCGCACCCTGTTCTGTGTCCTGATTGGCTGGAGGCCTTGTCATTCAATCTCTGTGTCTCCTGTACAGAAACGCGGAGCTCTTCTACAGAAATCTGTGATCAATCAGATCTTTGTTTTCATTCTAAGATCCTGGACCTCATTTCTATGAAAGTTTCAGAATTTAAACAGAGAAACAGGTGAAAATGTTCATGTCTGTCAGAGAAAAGTGGATTTAGGCAGTGAGGAGTTTTACTGCCATAAACGTCTGTAATCAGACTCTGTGGATTTCACCGATCACAGGTTGTTTTTAGAACGTAACTCCTGCAGTAAACGAGGGAACTCTGTACTGGTGAAAAGGTAACGCAGATATATGCGTAGCTGCAGCAGAAGCCATAAGAATGTGCTTTCTTTCATTATTACTGGATGAGAAACAGACGTGCAGGACACAGCTGCTCAGTTTGAGCGCAAACTGTGAGACATGAGGAGCTGCAGCTTCAAAGTCTCAGCGGGTCAATGACGGGACAGGATCCACTATTTATTGGTTTTTCTATTTTTTCTGACTTTTCGTCTTTGAAAAATCACAGTTATTTGGTCATTTTTTATTTCATATATAGTGTTATTTATTTTATTAAAAGGATCATGAATTAATAAAACTTTATTATCGGGCTTTAAAATAAAAGACAGATAAAAGTTGAAAGAAGAAACATTAAGTTAAAGTTTGGGGACTCCACTCTAGCATCCATGTGGGGTTGGAAGATTTGTTGTTTTTCTATCTTCCGATCATTCAAACATCACATGAATGTAGCATTTCCACAAGTTTCTCCACGAAGTACACGAAGCCGTTGGTGCAATTGGCTAACAATTCTAAAATGTTCTGTTTTAAAATACAACTTTTAATCCAAATGTTTTCATCCAGATTCCATGTTATTTCTTTCTCACAAAAAATGTTAAAAACTGACAGCGGGTGTTTATTGCTTTCCCTTAACACCAACATTGATGTACAACAGTATCCACGGCAACCACTCTTGCCATTCAGGAGTGAGATCCCACCTCACCTTGAAACCTGTCAATGAAACCTTTCAAATGTTCAACGTGAGACCACGTATACTTTTATTGAGTTTATAGCTTTCACTACAGAAAGAAAGAAGGAGGAATAGCTACAACATGTTAATAAAAAGGACGAGTACTGAGTAACAGATGTTTATTTCTCAAAAGAATAGTAAACGGATTGTGTTTCTTTTTAGTGGATAGTTTCTGCAGAGCGGCAGGAGCTTGTTGTAGTGGACTGTTAGCTCACCAGAGCCCGGAGCGTGTAGCTCGCCCAGCATATTTTCTATGCCACAAAGAAGCTCTTTAAAATAAAAGTATTGTGATGATGATAATGAACGGCGAACGCTCCTCACACCGTGTTTGTTCGTGCGTTTTGGACAGGCTGACCCCGCGGGAGTTTAATTCGTACGGCGCCCGCAGAGGAAACGATGCGGTGATGACCAGAGGCACGTTTGCCAGCATCAAGCTCCTGAATCGGTTCATCGGGAAGCCAAGCCCGAAGACTTTGCACATTCCTTCAGGCCAGACGGTGAGCGCTGCAGCAGAACCTTCTGATGCCGTGCTTCCTGTGTTTGTGTGTAGCTTATCTGCTCTGTTCTGTGCTCATCCTTCCAGCTGGATGTCTTTGAAGCAGCGGACCGCTACCAGAGAGACGGCGTTCCCCTGGTTATCCTGGCAGGAAAGGAGTACGGCTCTGGGAATTCCAGGGACTGGGTTGCCAAAGGGCCCTATTTGCTGGTAAACAACAACAAACACTGGTTTTGGAGTTTTCTTTTCTGCCGTTTTATTATTTTGGCAGAATCTCCCTCCTGCTCCGGCTTCCTGTCTTTTATTTTGGCAGTAAAGCGTTTCTGTGTGCCTGCAGGGCGTGCGAGCGGTCATCGCCGAAAGCTTTGAGAAGCTCCACAAGTCTCAGCTGGTGGGGATGGGCATCATGCCGCTTCAGTTCCTGCCCGGCCAGAGCGCCGACTCGCTGGAGCTCAGCGGGAAGGAGCGCTTCAGCATCGTCCTTCCAGAGAGCCTGAGTCCCAGGCAGCAGCTCACCGTTAAGGTATGCGCCGGCACCTGCGCCCGCCTCCGTGTGACGCCACCGCGCTTCAGCAAAGCCTCTCTTTCTGCCCTGCAGACCAGCAAAGGAACGTCCTTCTCCGTCACCGCACTCTTCGACTCTCAGATAGATGTCATCATTTTCCAGCACGGGGGGCTTCTTCGGTACGTCGCCCAGACTTTTCTCAGAAGTGGCTCGCAGCCCAGAGCCGGTGCGGCCGAGCGCGCTCCATGTCCATAAACAGCAGCCGTCTTTGGTTTGTCGTCCGATGGAGAGACTCTGATGATCCGTCTGCCAGCGCCGGAGGCTCCACTGACTTTTGGAATGTATGCTTTAGGAGCAGCGCCGCTGCTGCTCCAGGGTTACAGCGCAGCAGTGTCCCAGCAGCAGCGAACGCGTCACACAACCAAGAGGAAACAGCGACGTCAGTCATTTCCATCTGTTATGGTCTTCTATAAAAAACAAACTCCAAAATATATACATATATGTAAATCGAGTCCGCTTACACAAACAGAAAAATACACTTTTTCCCCCCAAGAATGCTAAATTTGGGCTTATTACAGTTTTTATGTATATTCAGTGTTTTATGTATATTCATACAATCACTTCTGTAGTTCAGGTTGTTAGCTGGCTCCTCCTGCATCGTCCCTACTTTCAGTCCTGGTGCTAAGCTCCGCCCCCACTGACTGCACTTGTAGTGTTGAACTCCGCCTTTTTTTCTGACTAGACAGAAAAGAAGTAACTACACCCCCCACTTTGTGTGACATTGTGGAAGAGTCTGCACTTTTGTCTGGGATTGAGGGCAGAGATGATCAGGGGCGTGTCTGGTGATGGCTCCACCCCTCGACTGTCTTCTCACCTCCTGTCTCAGTGCGACCTGGGTTTTAATGTTCGTCAGAGCTCACAGTCGGCCTGTCCTTGTGGGGTTGATGTGCATGTGAACAGCGTTTTTGTGAGCGGATCTCCTGCAACCTCCATTAACAGAGCATAGCCGTCACAACACTGCAGAGCGTCATGGTCTGAAGATCCGTGTAGAGCTTTGTTTTGCTTCGTCCAGCTGCCAACAGGAACCAGCTTCATCTTCTCTGCCGTCTTTGTGCCTCACCCATGTCTCCACACGGCTCCTCCCCCTCCTCCCACTGCTTCACCATGGTCGACGGCCTCAGAAGAGTCGGCCAGAGTCTTACCGTCTGCCTCTTCAGTTTGAGCACGTCGTTGAGTCTGCCACTCTCGTCTTTCACCGCCTCACGCCATGGAGGACAAACAGAAGCGCCGTTTGTATCACTGCACCGGACTGTAAATACTTTTTAATAAATGGAAAAGTAAAGCTGGCAGTGTGACGGTCTGTTGCTTTATCAAGAGATCATCCAAACACTTCTGTGAGTTAAGGTGGAGTTAAGGTTCACACGAGGTGACATTTACAGGCAGTTCATGTACAGAATCAATTCAATGATGATGTTATTCAAACTGAAGAAAGTGTTCCCAGAAGTAATTAAGGAAATGGTGTTTTTAATTGAAGATGGAGGACATAAAGAAAATGAAAATAAAATTGCAGTTCTGAGTATTTCTTTATTCAAATTGTTGTGAATCTGGAGCAGATGGGGAAAAAAAAGCTTTTGAAAAAGATCACATCTTTCGTAGAAAGTGCGTTAGGTGTGCCACAAACTCCTGCTCTGAGCTCTCAGCAATGGGAAGGGGGGCCGGGGTTGCTCCGTGCCAACACTCCTGCCCACAACTCAGGAGAATTTCTAATGAACACCTGCTGCTCTGTGGAAACTGTCCCAGAAAACAACACAGGGTTGCTAGATTTGGGCTAAAATGGCATAATCATAATTAATCCTTGTGCTATCCTAGGCACTTTAATATTGGGAGTTGGGTCATCTAGACCCACTAGACAGTGCACTGAACCTTTTTTCTTCAATGATTTGTGATCTTCACTGGTGTCCATGGATTACATGAAATCTTTCCACCTTTATCATGGTAGGGAGAACACGTCAATGTAAGGGTGGGGTCATCTAAGATAGCACAAGGGTTAAAGACCACGGGGAACACTTGCACAATAAATGATCGGAGGGGATCTTTAACCAAAAAGGAGTTTCCTCCTCAAACACGCCTGCATGTTGAAGACTGACGTGATTCATCTAGTGAAGGAACCAGGTTACACTTCTACAGTCCTGGAAAGCAGTTCCGTTTGACACCAAACCAAATATTTAAACCTTTAAACTGAGTTGTGGGGAAAGTGAATTGTTGCATTGGAACCAAACTTCCATCAGAAAACCAGGTTCTTTTTTTTGGGGGGAGCACGAGCGTGTCGCCAACACAGACACCAAACATCCCGCAGTTTTTCCAGAACTTTGTCTTTGGAGGATGTAGTTCCTTTATAGCTAAATTATAGGTTGTCTTGAGGGTCAAACAAACTTTAATAATTTATCCTTAATGTGAAGAAGGTTCTGTGAAACCAAGTTCTTCTTCCCATCACAGATGCGAGCGGTTCTCCATCTGAAAATCAAAGCTCATGTCTGAGCCGCACATTGAAACACACCCTCTAAACAAAAAGTTTTTATTTAATGAACATTTTATTTTGAAATAAGTGAAATACAGGTCATCATAGAAGCTGCATGTAAGCACTTAAGAAAAAAAGAGAAAAACCACAAAGTCTTAATGAATCTTGGTGTAAACAGTGCAGCTTTTTATTGATTGGCTGGAAAAGTCATCCTTGACACAGTGTATGATACAGACGTTGTTCTGCACCTTAAGAACCGCTGCTCTAGTTATGACGTTCAAACATTTTAACTGCAATTAACTTCAAGAAAAAAAAACATAAAAAAGGGAAAAAGGAAAAGCTGTGTGAGAGTCTTCCAGAGAAGAACAGGAAGTCGCCACACTGGCTAAACTTCAAGCTTCCCGTATGGCATTGGGGTCTAAATTACTGTCAAATCCTCAGCACACATCCCATAATTTCATTCCTACTGGCTCCTTTAGGTATATTCTAGTGTTTGTGCAGAACGTTCCCATCAGGGCATCTGTGATAGAAGTGTTTCCAGGTGAAATTATTTTAGCTTTTTCTGCTACGGCTTTTCAAAGTAAAGCCAGTTTTGCTGCTTCTCTGTGAATCAACAGTGAGGGGATTATATTCATGTTTCATTGATTTTCATTTTATTTTAAGATCATTTTTTAACGGAAAAGCAAGAAAGGAATCACTTAAGAAAAAATAAAAGAAAGAAATAAGTGCCTGACCTTCTCTTCTAAGTGTAACGATTTTTTTATTTTTTTTTTATTATAAAGCGAGTTTAGACATCTGGAAGTGAAAAACGCAGGCGCAGACTCCGCCCCTTTAGGCAGCTTTCGCCACAGAACCAGCAGCTCAGACTAGCTTTGGTTGTCTAATCCAAACAGACTCCCTCCCATCAGAGCTGGTGATTACCACTAAACAATGACGCACATTTAAACATCACAGCCTGTGTGGAGTCTGCCTAAAAAACCAAACACAAAAACCTTCAAGGTGAGAACTGAAAAGCACCTTGACCTGGTGGCGTCCTCGCTGGATTTTGACTGAACAAGTTGCACTAATTGACACTCAGAATGCTGTTTGGAGGCAAAAAACAGGTTTTTTTGGCATAAAAAAGGCACATTAAGAAAAGTTTGCGTGCAAAACCTCACAAAAAAAAAAATCTAACCTGCTGCATAACTCCAGCTCACAGCGCTACTAATGCCTCTCAACATCTATTAGTTCTTCAGGATGACAGGGAGGGATGTGTGGCAGAAAGGCTCAGACGTGTTCACTTTATCCTCTAAATGCTTCCCTTTCAGTCCCATTTGATGTAAACTCTGAAGCTCCTGATCATTTTGACCTTCTTTTTCTGGCAATAGACAGAATCTACGCTTTTCCTCTATTTCTCCTCACCACTATATAGATCCAAACTCTTCCTTTCATATGAAAATATTCTTGACTGGTTAGGTGAAAATATAGAATTACTAGTAGAATAGAAAGGAGTTAAATGTGATTAAAAAAAGAAAAAAAAAAAAGAGGTTGATTGTATCTCCCTTTTCAGCACGTTTCGCTTGGTTTAAAGGCAATAGAGGTAAAGTGTAGAAGAAGGCAGCCTGTTTGTCGTCCAGCTTTACGCAATGGCTTTTGCTTCAGGTAAGAAAGCCTCCCAGTACTTTATCAGCTGAGGAGAGAAGTACACAAAAATGGAAAAGACATACTGAGCTGGTTGGTATTTGAAGATTTTCAAAGTTTCACAACTGTTTTTTTTAATAGCAGCTGAAAGAGGGTTTGACTGTTCTTCTCGACTCACCTGCTGCTGAGACTGAAGCAACAACTCCAGGTACTTTGTTATCTGCCTTTTAAAATTCTTGGTCCTTTGTTTCTAAAAGAGGGATTTAAACATGAAAGAGTTGAGCGTTTCCAGAGCTAGCTGTTGTGGATGAATGAAGGTCAGAGCCGTACCTCAAAGCGGAGGACTTCCTTGCGTACAGTTGCAGAAACTCTCTCAAAGTCTCGCTCGAACTGAGTCACCCTGGCTTCCCACTGCGATCCGGAAGAAAAGAGTCAATGAGAGCGAGTTCTCCTTATCAAGTGATTACGTTAAACCAAACTTTTTAGGACTGTCATTGGTTACTTAAGCCTTAGTCCCAAATGCTGTTACCAGTAGACAGGGGTCCAGACAAAGGCCATCACACAACTTTAAGATCGTAGACCATACAGTGAGCCCGTGAAGCCAAAATGTAAAGGCACAATTATTTTTCTACAGGCATGCTGTGGGCAACAGGTTATAGCGAACACTTCTACAAAACGTTAAAAAAAAAAAGTGTCCAAAGTGCAACTAACAACTGGAAAACAACCTACAAACTTACTACCAACCTTACGAACAACTAGAAAACAACCAACAACCTTAATAAAAACTATAAAAACAACCAAAAACCTTACTCCCTTACTAACAACTAGAAAACAACCAACATCCTCACTCACTAAAGACTAGAGTGTGACTAATGACCTTACCAATGACTAAAGCAAAGAACGACTTAACTCTTAGAACCTTAGTAATGACTGGAGTTTGACAAACAACTTTATTAACAGAGTTTGACTAATAACTAGAGTGCAACTATCGACCTTAACCAGGGGTCGGCAACCTTTTTTACTCAAAGAGCCATTTGGGACCGCCCCTAATGGAAAAAAAGCACCCGGAGCCACAACCCGTTTTGACATCATTATATATATTATGCATATATATTATATCAAGGGTGCTCATTACGTCGATCGCGATCGATTTTCAAAGACATAAGTGTAGATTGCGGGCCAGAAAAGATAAAAAAAAAGTACTTCTTTCTTTTCATCTTCATGTTTATTTGTTACATGTTTATTTCAACATTATTGTTTATGTACTGATGATTAAAAACTACACAGTGAGTTTACATAAAGATACTTTTGTATTAACAGATGAGGCGTTTTATTACAAAGACAGAAAGCAGCGACCATCGTATTCATGCTCTGCTGTAAACGGTGCAATGCGGGCAGCGTGGCATATTGTGAGGCATTTGGCGCTGCTGGCTCCGTACGAAGCGCGCGCCTCGCAGCTTCCTTGATGAGCTCGTATTTATCGGGCGAGAACTGCAGAGCTTATAGCAGGAGGAGACACGCGGGGCGGCTTTAATAAACTCCGGTTGCTGGACTTCTACCGGGGATATGATGTGCCGCGGGGAGAAAAAGACGTTCTGAAGGCAGAGTTTGCGCTGAGTGCATTTAAACTCGCGTCTGCAGTGACGTATGTGTCAGAGGATGTCCGATTGGCCATTCTGCATGTCAATCAAGTCCCGTACTTTTGGGTGAGGATTTTGATTGGCTGGTGGATTTTCAAGAAGCACTCTCTTCCCCTTCAATCTCCCCCACGTCCCCGAAGATGACCGGTCCATCGCGACCGACGCAACGAGCTCCCCTGCTCTGAAACACACATCACCGCACACGGGAGTCCAAAACACCGGCACAAACTCTCCGTCACCAGAAAGCCGCTCCCCGTTCCGCGCCACGCCAAGCCCCCGGCAGAAAATCACTCCAGACTCGGAGTGTTTATTGAAGCCGCCCCGCGTGTCTCCTCCTGCTATCAGCTCCGCAGCCCTCGCCGACAAACACGAGCCCACCAAGGAAGCTGTTTTTTACGTGGCACGTGCCTCGCACGGAGCCAGCAGCACCTTTGAATTGCCATGAAAAATGAACGAACTAAAATAAATTTGAATTTTTATAAAATACTCATTATTTTCCAAAGTCACAGGGAGCCACAACAGAAGGATGAAAGAGCCACATGTGGCTCTGGAGCCATGGGTTGCCGACCCCTGACCTTAACCAACGACTAGAGCTGATAACCTGACTAAGTAGAGAGTGACTGAGGACCTCACTAACCACTAGAGGGCACTGCATCACCTGTGCATCATAAGACTTCTATTATTCCTACAAATACTTCATGACCCACTTACCACCCACGACAACCGTATGTTCCATTTTCATGAGGTGTTCATTGGAGCCTAAACTGTAGAACACATCTGTGCCCCCCTCTTTATGACCCTCCACGTCCCACACGACCCAAAACGCAGCAACTTCCCCATAGGTGTGAATGGGACAAAGGCTTTAACTGGTGCAAAATTAAGAGCTTCATCTGCTTTCTGATTGGTTTACCTCCACGATCTCGTCTTTGGCCTGTTGAAGTTTGTCTGGTTTGTTGGCCCACAGCAGTTTGGCCTCCGTCTCCCTCTTCTTCTGCAGCATGGCCTGTGCGTCCTGCCAGCGCTGCCACGCCTTTATCCGGTGATCAAACGACCCCTGCAGGCCGAACGCGCACAGACACTTCAGTTTGTGTTCCAAAATACCTAAAAACATTCAGCTCATTCTGCACGAGCCGTTGGGCGCGATGTCCTCCGTACCCGGACGGCTCCCAGCAGGCGGATGTAATCTGCGATCAGCTCTGCGAAGCTGAAGGTGTCGTACGCAGCCTGGTCCTGGTGCAACTGCTCGATCTTGTCCTCCACCTCGGCCAGCTGGGACAGAGCTCGGGACAAGGCGGTGTTGTCCTCGGCGCTGCCCAGCATGGCTGCACTTTTGGCAAAGTTTGCTGTGTTCAACGACAACTCTGGAGGAGATTTAAAAGACCTTAAGAATCATTGGGGGGGGCATTTCACTACAGAAAAGAGAAATCCAAACCTTTTCTGTGAACTACTAGTGATTCAACCAGAGCATGAAGCTTCCTGAAGTGCTGGTCTGCAGACTCCACCTCCTGGAGCTTCTCCTCAAACCACTGCAGGAAAACACATCGTCATCATCAACCAGCTGCGTCTGTGAGCCTCTGAATCCAACACAACAACCTTTGCTTCAATTGGATCCACT
Organism: Oryzias sinensis; assembly: GCA_037389245.1. Taxonomy (NCBI): domain Eukaryota; kingdom Metazoa; phylum Chordata; class Actinopteri; order Beloniformes; family Adrianichthyidae; genus Oryzias; species Oryzias sinensis. Next base: position 20,270,186 of record CM074499.1, on the reverse strand, counting down.
TTGGTGGAACTTTTAAAGGACGGGGTTTTCCAGCTGGACTCACCGCGTCCGACTCGTTCATCTTGATGGTCATTTTACTGACGGCATCCGTCGCTTTGTTGATCATTTTGAGGAAGCCGGCGCCGCTTAGTGTCTGTGTGCTGACCGCTCGGGGCAACTGGAGACATAAAACAGAGTCAGAAGCTCTAAAAAGTTTGGGAAAGAGAGAGTCGTTCGGTTTGATGAGTGTTAAAAACGAGGGTTTGGTATTAAAGGACAGATGCAGCGATTGATCAACTGAAGCGTACTTCATCCTTCTCCAGGAATTCACGGACATCGGGATCCTGGAGGAGCAGGGGGTGATTCACCACCCTCTGAAGATACCTTTAGACACACAAGAAACAAACATAAAAAAGGTATTGAATCACAGATCTTACTCTGTGATTCCAGAGTTCATGACCTTCATCTACTTTTACCTTTCCAAAGCCCCTCGTCTTCGCTCGACAAAGTCTGCAGAAGAGGAATCTTCCTTTCCCACCTTCACCTTGGTCATTCCTGCAGGAGCCAACATTCAGGATTAGAGAAATATGCATGAAGTGAGAGATGGAAAAGCCAGACACCCTTACCCAGAATGCTCTTCTCTGGGGGTGGAGGGACGATCAATCCATTTGGTCCATGTTTTTCGGAGAGTTTCTCGTAGAGGCCTAGGAAGTCGCTGAAACGTCGCCGGACTGTGAACAGCTTGTTGCGGAACATTGGCAGTGTGGTCTGGGGGAAAAAAAAAACAAGATGTAAAAATTTACCTTGTCATCTTTTCTTTTTAAAACTCTCAAAGATGGAATTGGTTTAAAGACACACTCCGATGAAAGTCATTTTTGGTGTTTTTAACACATTCTTGTGGCATTTTTCTGACATAGATGACGGAAAATTGGGCTTAAAACTGCATTTCTGAATATTTCTTTATTCAAATCGTTGTGAATCAGGAGCAGAGGAAAAAATGTCGTCGGAAAAAGATCTCATTTGTGATGTAGGAAAATACATTGGGCGGGTCACAAGCTTCCTGCTCTGCAACTGGAAGGGGAAGGGTTGCTGTGCACCAACAGTCCCACCCACAACTCAGAGGTGAATTTCTAATGAGCTGCGGCAGAATCTATGTCCCAGAAAACAACACGGGTGTTTGGATTTAGCCTAAAAGCAGCAGAACACTTTAAAACGAGATCAAACGACCAAAGTGGGTCTTTAAGAATTTGAGATGTTTCACAATAAGAGCACTTAATTTGAAAGAGGGTCATGCATCAGATGTGGAAAAGTACAGTCCTGAAAAATGACAGATAAAAGAAGCAAAAATCCAGCTTTACCTCTGTGGATACTTTGTAGGCCATGTAAGCGTTCATGCCGTCCCCTAAAAGACAAGAAAGTGAAGTATTCTTAACATTTCTTTGTTTTTAAAGTTACGTTCACACCGCCATCGGAAATGCAAAAAAAGGTGGATGTGAATGCGTTTAAGGCTTCCACATTTGAAATTCTTCTGTTCACTCACATTATGCAAGTTTCTACAAATGTTTTCGGGCTTTCCGTAGAAAACGAACACGCGTTGAAAGTTAAACTAGGTCACCCTCGGGCTAATCCGGAATAGTGACTTATCTGGTGACTCCAGACATAAACCGAGGTCGCTCTCCTGACATGTTGGTGATCCATATCCGCCATTGCAAGGACGCTACCAACGAACGGAACCATTTCCTGCCCCAAAAATCGCAAGATTTGCACCACTTCAACATTTTGCACCAAGCCTCTTTTAACTGGCAGACATGCGGTGGGAAACGGTAGAAAAAGACGTCCTTCCCTGCTGATCCAGTGTGGACACCAATCAGGGCTGTCAGAATCAAGGCCTCGAGGGCCGACCTGCCATTGAAGCTCCTTATTGGCTGAACCCACCTGATCCAGGTAATCAGGCACCGTTTCAGGAAAACCTGCAGGTCAGCCCTCCAGGCCTGGAGTTTGACGCCCCTGGGCTAAACGCACGTTTAAGAACCGCCGTGTTCGTTCTTTTAGTCTTCACAGTGCAAACATCAGAGGCCTGCAGCTCCGCTGTCATCTGCCAAACCTGAAGAGTTTCTTTCACACAACTGCTTCACAAAGTCACAGGAAACACAACCACTCACCAACTTTCTCAGGATCTTTGACAGAAACTAAAACGTCAAACTTGTCCTCCAGCTCTGCCTCTTCCTCATCTTCCAACTGAAAAACAAAGAAAGAAAATCTAGAAACATGTGTTTCCCACAAACACTTCTCCTACATAACTGCAATTCTGATTTGGGAAATGTCTGTAGGCATGGATACAAAAAATAAAGCAGAATTCCCCTGCAGGTTCATCTTTGTCATATTCTATGATAAAAATGATGATATAAACTAATTCCCGGGACTTTCATCTTGGTTTGGTTTGTACCTCCTCCAGGGCAGCAGGCGGCGGCTTGGCCTGTCTGGCAGGGGCTGAAAGAGAGGAGGAAGAGGAGGAAGCAGATGGCTTGGATGTTTCTTCGTTCTTCCTGCTGCTCCGTGGACTGTCTAGAGAAAGCTCCACTGTGGCCTCTGATGAGCAGAAACAAGAAAACAAACGAACACAAAAGTGAAAGAGGGAAGGTTTGGTGTGGGTAACAAAATACGTTTATGATTGTCTACTTCCTGAAACAAGACAACCTAAAAGGATTCCCACTTCAAACCACATTTATCGAAGCTGAAGAAGATGGAAAAGAATGGTGACTCTGTAAATAAATAAAGCACCCACCAGTAAATAAGTCCTCCTCAGAGTGCACTCCATTGGCCTTGGAGTTGACAGTGTTGCTGGTTCTCGGCACCGTGGTGGCGGCGGCTTCCTCTGTGAAGATATCTGCAGGTTCGGTGGGTTTGGAGAATGTTGGCCCAGCAGCTTTGGCTGTGCCGGACTTCCCTTCATTCTCTGTGGTCTTCTTGGACATGGCTCCCAGCGGCCCGCCGAACAGGTCCTCGTCAGGTTCCCCGAAGAGTCCTTTTTCAGGCCGACTGCTGGCTTTGCTCTGCGGTGCTCCTGTGAAAATGTCGCTGCCGTCGTCTTCAAACAGGTCGACTACAGCACTGCTGGGTTTTTTGGGATCTGCGGCTGGAGTGTCACCGAGAATCTGAGCTAAAGGGTCGATTACTCTTTCCCCGACGCGTGGCGGCTGTACATCGTTGTCGAGGTTGATAATCGGAGCAGCGGAGGAGGAACCCGTTTTTTCACCTGGTAGATCCGGACCGCCACTGGACGCCTCACCTGAATCGGCTTTGACAGAAGCCTCGACTTCCACCTTTTGCGTTTCACTTCCCAGTATGTCAAAAAACTCATCCGACGGCTCAGGGGAAGAGCTTTCTGCTGCGACTCTACTTTCTGTGTCTAGGTTGTTGGTCAGGTCCACAAATTCTTCGGGGGATGAGCTGGCTGCACTCTTCTCCGTTTGGCTGCTTGGAGGCCCGACTGAGAGATCCTCCATGAGGTCGCTGGCCTGACTGTCGGGGGAAGTCGGGGTGTCCTGTTTAGTCAAAGGAGTATTGCTCTGAAGACAAACAGAAATATCACTATTAGTCCATTCCTGCACTATGAAAGTCAATACGATTTTTCTTTTTCATTTAGAAAAATAGGTTACGTTTTTTATGAAAGAATATTTTAGAAGCAAGAGAAAAAAGTGGTTTAAACTTTATCTACTGCAGAAAGTCTTCGTCTTTTTTTTTTAAAGTAAAATGTTTGTTGCTTCAATCCTGAATTCAACTACTCAATGCTGATACTGCCCCCTTTAGGCCAAAGAAGGAGTAGAAAGTTCAGAGTACTGAGAGACTGAAGTATTTACATCAGATTGAGTTTTTCTGTTTGTTTGTTTGTTTAGAAACAAAAAGAAAAACAATGTCAGCAATACCAAATTATTTTTTGTATTTATTTAGTCTTATATTTTGCTATAATTTTAGATATTAACCCTAAACAAAGCATAAAAGCTCAGAATCTCAAGGATTCAAGGAGCATTTTATAGCCATTTTCAGTGAACAGGGCAGTTTCACAATCATTCCCAACCTCAGAATATAGTAAAGCGTGCAGCAGCTAGCAAGTTCATGAAGCTGCCGTGGATTCCGTTTATTTCTTAGATATGTAGCTGTAAAAGGTTTTGATGTTCATATTATTCTTTGGTAGGAAGCCTTGGCCTTTGACACAAAGATCGTTGTGATGGGAGGATCATTTAACTAGCACTTTCAAATTCTTTTGATCTTTTCCAAACTTTTATGCTAATATACGATTTGTGTGATCCATGCTCGTTTTTTTCTGTTTGAAAACAATTTCAGACGACCCTACTGCATAGCAGTATGGTTTCATTGAAAGTGAAACACTTGTTTAACTAAATTTAAGAAGGATTTATTATTTTATGACATCACACCAGGTTTAGTATGGGCCCACGGAAAGGTTTTTCTTTATTTTTACCCTCTCATTATTCAAAAAGACATTATTCAGAATTTCTTGTTATTGTTGTTTTGTATTACATAAATCATATCAAACCAAAACAAACACGTGACCAAAAAATAATCACAACAATCACAACCAGATTGAGGGGAAAGTGAACCGTTGCATCCCTAATATAAATACTCGCATAACTATGATACTTGTGAATCTGGATAATGTTGCTTCTTTGAACTATATATTTATCAGGTTGTGTTAGCAAACCAATTTTTAGGAATTACAACATTTGTTTCCAGTCTATGCACATATTTGGCCAGGGGGATTATGGGACATTCTAAACCTGCAAGTGGCAACATTAAAAATGGATTTTAAAGATTAACTAGAGTACGACTTATTTTTTATTTCTTGACAACTTCAGTGATTGATGAAAGGAAATTATGGAATTCAACCACTTCTTTGGGTCTATGTTATTTTAACATTGCATTACTAAACAATATACTTTTACAGTTTTTCAATAGTGCAAGTTTTCAATGTCATCTGATTGAATGTAGGAGATCATTGATTAACAAGTTTATACATCAAATTGTTGAAAGAGGTCTGCTTTTTTTTTGTTGGAGCTCATTTGGAAGATTAATCAATTTTGATGCATCAAATCCAAAATTCTACCTTCCTTTAAAAGTGATTCTTGTTTTTTTTATTTAAGAAAAAAAAAAGCTTTTAGTAGATTTTAATTTAAAAGAAATTCAATTAGAAAAAGCTTGACTCTAATTTATCTCAATTTTCTGAGAAAAGTAATCAAATAAAACTGGTTTTGAACAGAAATCGGGAAAAGATCTGTTTAATTGGATCATGGACTCAAATCAAAATCAAATTTGGATTTTGGCAAGGATTACCAGCCCTTTTTTAAGCAATTGATCTGTTAGTAAACAATGATGCTAACTTGTTTATTGTGCTATTTCTCCAGTTGCACAAAAAGTCAAGTGTGGTTAAGTGGGTTAGCACATCTTGGCAGATGTTGGGCCACCCTGCCATTTGCAACCATTACTTTAGCAGTGAGCTCAGTTCAGAGAAACGTTGGAAACTGCTGACTAATCAGACTAATGTCCTCCATGCAGCTCTGAGTAAACGCAGAAAAAGCCAAAGGCAGCAACTTCCAATCTGCCCTGTGAACTTTGAGGGAAAACATCCGGGTTTAGACCATGTGACCTATGCGTGCTCACATGACAGGAGGCAGCTTCAGCAAACTGTCTATTCTCATTCAAAATCATTGAATGACAATAACAAAACAACACACAAAACCGAGAAATCTGCGTGTCAACCACTACTTCAACCACAATGTGCCCATGCTCTGCAAACTTCAGGTTTCCCCCCCGCGCGTGGCCTCCCCAGTGTAGAGCCTGCACACCCAGAATCAGAGTTATTCAGTTATTTTTACGCAAACCATCTTCTTTAGATGCGGTTTGTAGATACAAATCGAATGGAAAGCGGTAAAAACAATGCACCTTCAAGAATGAAATTACCTGAAATGTTTGCAAAATTTCTGCTTAATCAAGTGACGCGGGGCACGTCGGGTAGTTCCACCACTGAAACTCGAAAACCGCCCAAAGAATTCGCATGAATGCTTTGCTAACACGCGCAACCAAAACCCAAACTGCATAAAAAACGCTTTAATTTAGGATTCCAGTCATGCTAACTCACAAAACACGACAAAAGTTTGACCAAAACTATCCAATTAGCTTCTCACGGAGACGTTACCTCCCTGCTGCTGACAGTTGGTATCCTTTAGCCAAATCAGAGGCGGGATAGCTAACATGATAAGGAGCGCGAGCTCCTTTGACACGTACCGCGCTCATAAACAGCTCCTCTCCGTCGTCTTCGTCGCTGTCTCGACCACCAACTTCTTCAGAATCCAGCACATCTTGGTCCTCTGTGTCGGGAAAAGGAGGAGGACTCCGCTCCGAACTGGACGCCATCTTCAGTTCGTTCTTTCTTTTTCTTAAAGAAAAAAGAAAAGAAAAAAAAGGGGGGAGGCTTCCTGGCCTAATTTGACGTGTCGTCCTGGGTTAGCTGCCAAAGAGGTTCCCCTCAACTAAACCAAACGGACCAGCGAAGGAGGACGGACGTTGCTCAGGAGCCGCTGCTGCTCTTTTACTTCCTGGTCCTCCTTCTCTCCTCGCCAGGCTAGCTTTAGCCTGCTAACAGCCGCTGGAGTTATGGGATCCCGGCGGCAGCAGCAGCAGCTGGGGTCCCGTTGAGGCCGGCTAATTAGTCGGTGTCTCGATCAGCGACGACCTGTCAGGATGTCCCGGCACTTGGATACAGGAGATGTGGACGCGCGACGGCCTCTGCTCACCGGAGATCAGCTGGATTCCAGCGTGCTGGACTCTGATGAAGGTAAACCCACCATGACAACATCAGATCAGTGACTTTCATTCACATCCAAACAGATAGGTGCAACATTTTACAAAATAAAAGTTTCGCCAACAAATATACTACCGGCATATCATATGCCCTTTTTTTTTTTTTTACATCTTATCCGGAATAATAATTCACCTTTTGTGTTTGTTTTTACAAAAACAAAAATAATTTCAGTTGCAGTGGTGGGACAGTAGTTTGCATCCATCATGATTGTTTTTCTCACATTAAAATGCTTTAGATTTAGGAGTGTAAGGATTATTCAATGAATTGATTTAACCAACCAGATCGATTCGAGTTAAGTTGGTAATTAAATCAAATTACCATACAAGATGAAAAAAAAAATCCTTTCAAAATAAAATAAATCTATTATATTGACATTGGAAAATAGCTTTTTGATTATGACATGGTGCGTTTATTTTACTGTAACGTAAAACTGATCAAGTGTCACCCCAGTGAACAACACAGATGTGTTGGCAGCAAAAAATGATTAAGCCATCATTCCAGTCCAAATTTGAATTCAGCAAAGTCATGTACATACAGTGTGGTAAAATATTCTAATGTTTCGTCTGCATTATGTTGATGAGGAAAAACAACAGTGGGCTGAACTTTAGGGACCAAAAATATGAATGGATTTGAAATTAATTCTTGTTTACTTATTTGTTTGTACACATATTTAAATGACACATAATTTTAATTCAAGGAATCTGAAAAAAAAAAAAAAAAAAAAAACAGTCCCACTGGTGGAATCTTTGGCTAAAAGATGTCCTGGAGTGATTTTAGGTCAGTGAATCGGACCGTTCAAAATGAACTAATAGACTATAAATCACTTGTATTGGACTTGAAGGAATAGATTGTCAACATCCTGTTGCAATCCATGCAACAACTGAGACACAAAATAACTTTAATAGATTCAGCTGCAAAAAATTATGGAGATTTCTCCAGCTTTGATTATGTTTCCAGAGAAACACAGTGACGGTTGGTGTCTAGGGGAAGACTTTATGGTGAAGTGGTGAAAGTCAGCGCATTTTCAGTTGTTTTAGGTTCGCAAAAGACCACACAATGGCGTCTAAAATCATTAAGCTCAGAGAAAGTCAGAGTAAATGATTCTAACATTAGAGAAGAACTAGGCAACTAACTGCCCTGTTGGGTGGATACAGGCTGTCTACCGGTGAAAAATGCGGAAATCTGTGCGCATGTGGATCACAGGAAATATCAAGGTTGTAGACCCCTTTGGTAGCCAGCAGAGCGCAAATGTTCAATTCACGTTTTTTTCTGTCTGCCATGCTGCGAGCACCAGCGTATAGTGAACACTTCAACGACATTCAAGGTTTAAGTAAGGGGAGAATAGATGAGCCTCAGGCACGTTGTACTGATCCAGGACATCTTTAGCCAAAGCGTCAACCAGTGTGACTCAGAGATGAATTCCTGGTACTGAACAGAGCAGGTCAAGTTCTCCAGATTCCTGGTATTTCTGCAAATAATCAAGTGTAAACGAAATATGATTACAAACAAACAAGTAAACAAGAATTAATGTCAAATCCATTCACATTTGAGCTTCATTAAGTTCAGCTCACTGTTGTTTTTCCACATCACAATAAGTCAAAGGGAACTTTACACATTCTGTGTGGTCGCATGTCTTTGCTACATTCAAAGTGTTTCCACACATTGGACTGGAATGATGGATTGATCATTTTTTGCTGTCATCACATGTGTGTTTTCTGCTGTGATGCAGTTATAGTAAAACGAACCTACCATGTCTCAATCCAAATGCTATTTTCCAACACCAATTATGAATTTATCTTATTTTGAAATGATTTTTTACTGATTACTTGATTTGATTACCAGCTTGCCTCAGACACATTGATCTGGTTGGATAACATGTATTCATCTACTAAACGTTACACCACTAATGGGCACTGTGAAGGGGCCACTTAGAACTGTTGACGTCCTGGGTTCTCATAACGCGACCAGTTTAGAGCTGAATCATTGAAGCAGCTCACTTGTGTAAGCCTGAGTGAGGAGTTTGTGTTTAGCAATAAATCCATGCAAATCTCATATCTGTGGGGTCTGAAGGGTCACAGCCACGAGTTGAAGTAACCGGGTCTCTCAGAGTTACCTAAAGCGTTAGTCTGATCATCCATCTAATGTGAAAGTGTTTCCAGTGGGTTTTCAACTATGATTGAGCTGTTCTTAACCAAAATTTAAAAAATAATTAACCAGTAGTTCATTAGAAAGACAGGACTGTTGGCCAAGTCCACCTGCTTCCCATCATCCATCTGTTTATGTTCTCTCCCACTAGCTTACAGCCCCTCACACCCCCAACCTAACATGTTAAAACCCCCCAAAAGCAGTTTTGATTGGAATGGGTCTCTAAGTCACTTACTATACATGAACGCCGTCTTGGAAGAAATTGAATTGGAACACACTCAATTCTGAAAACGTAAGGTAATTTTTTTTAAAGAAAATTCTCCACAGTCGCAACCTGGAAGCAGAGCAAGGTTAGTTGCAGTTAGTTGCATGGCATTCAGCTTTTTTTCTCTCTAAATAAATGTTTGTTTTCCTTCTTTTAAGGTGAAATCATTTTTGAACGGAGCAGTCAACATGAAGGAGGTGGAAACACAGCCAGAAAACTGTCTTATGAAGAAGCAGTTGAAGGAGCAGGTAATCCAAAATTCATTCATTCAGACTAACATTGGATTGTTGAAAAGTCACAGGTTCCAGATTTTTTTGTTTTTCTTTAAGGCTGAGCTCTTTTTTTCGTTGCTGCAGGCTTCGGTTTGTTTCACTGGCTGCTGCTGCTGGCGTGCGGTTGGGCCAACGGCAGCGACGCCGTGGAGATCTTGTGCGTTTCCTTTCTGTTGCCGACGGCGCGCTGCGACCTGCTGCTGAGCTCCGCCGACATGGGCCTGCTCACTGCCAGCATTTTCCTCGGTGGGTCCGTCAAGCAGCCAATAGTCTTCAGCGATTCCAACCTTCTGGTTGAAGTCAAAGTGAAGGGAAAACCTCTGGGTTTCTGATGTGTTCAAACTCTGTTTGGTTTGCAGTGACCCCTTTTTTTTTTCTTCTTGCTGGTTTGTTGACTTAGTGTTTGTTGAGCAATAAATTCTGCTGAAACACACAAGGCCTTGTTTAACCTCTGTTCACTAACCAGCAAAGTCGAACTGAGAATCCTGCTTTTATGATCAAAGGGAAGTGAAAGAGTTGCTTTGGAAACTCTGTATTCAAATGTTAGTCCACCATGCAGGACTGACTGACCTTTTGGAGTTTTAGTCCACTTTGACTCTTCCTATTCAAATGCAGAGAGCATCATTCTTGTTTTTCAGTACTTCTATAAAATGGCAGGATTAGGTGAAATAGTGACTTATGAATCATTAAATAAAGATTGGATCTTGTGTGATAGTTAAGATACTTTGATGGTCCAATCCAGCTGGATCTTAGCAGTTTGTTCATTTCATTTTGTGAAATTTCTAAAAATCTGATGTTTTCCCACTCCAACCCTCTTTTGATCTATTGTAAAAGCATTCCCAAGTTATGCAGTTTTTAGGCAAAGTAAAAAAACAAAACAAAACAAAAAAAAAATACCTGTGTTGTTTTCTAGAACATAGTTTCCCCAGAGCGGCAGTACATCATTAGTAATTCACCTCTGAGTTTTTGGAAAGACTGTTGGCACGGAGTAAACCTGCCCCCCTTCCCATCATCCATCTGTTTACATGTTTTTTCACCTGATCACAGCTTCACACAACCTAATATTACTGTTGTGACAAAAATGGCGAGTGATATTAGAGCTTTCCAGCTGAGCGGTTTAGAAACAGATTCCAGCTCAGTCGAGGGAAAACCAAGACGAAGACGGATCTGTTTGTCTGCAAGTGGATGCATCAGCATAGAGGGAAGCAGAGAGTTTGTACGTCACAGCTACTACAGGCTTTTTCAAACAAAATGTTTTCGTCTGCTCCTGATTCTCAATGAGTTTAAGAAATACTCAAAAATGCAATTTTAGGCTTAATTTTCTTAATGTACTGTATGTCCTCCATCATCAGAAAAATGCCACAAGAACATGTTAAAAACAGCATTTTTTTATCAGTGTGGGTCTTGAAATCACAGGACTTGTCTGTTTCTGCTTGCAGGAATGATGGTGGGGGGTTACATGTGGGGGTACCTGGCTGATCAGAGGGGGCGGCGCAAAGTTTTGGTTGTCTCCCTGACCGTAAACGGCGTGTTTGGAGGCCTGGCCAGCTTCTCTCCTTGGTTCTGGCTCTTCCTGCTGCTGCGTTTTCTCAGCGGCGTTGGGTGAGAGCAACTCCTTTAGATTTTTTTTATTTATTTTTTCATTTTTCCAGATCACAGTTCATCTCCACAGTAGAGTTCGCTCACACGAACCACTTCAGCGGCTCAGCGAGACGCTGCTATGGCCTGAAGTCACTTTACTTCTCTTTTCTGTGGGCTGATTGTGCAGCTTTTTAACCTTCTGGGACTCTGTGTAGCAAACGAGGACAATTTTTGTCTTTCTAAAGCAAATAAAATCAAATAACAGTACCCAAACTAAAGCCTGGATCTCTGGAAGTTCAATCACAGAACAATTGACTTATATGAGAACTGGACTGAGTAACTCCTCCCCCTTGCATTCCAAACAGGAAGTACTTGCTGCTTCCTAGAAGTCAAATCCCACAGACCTCTATAGCGAAGTAAACAGCTATTACTCAGTCATTCTATTTGTCACAATACCCATTATTGCTCTGCTACCTTTTTAAAATGTTCTTGATAATCCCCATTTTTTATGATGCTATTTCTTTATTACAAGGTATTCAAGTTCTAAACTGGCCAATCAGATGCCTCAATTTAAGTATGCGGTCTAACATTTGAAGCCTTTGATTGACAGATTTTCCGTATCCCATTTCAAGTATTAGGGGCGTGGCCTTCCAACACGCTCCCTCCCGATTGGTTAGATGTGTTGCCATAGATCGATTTGGACCAATTGCTGCTTACTGACGTGGTCTGGCTCCAACATGACGGCGTCTATGTCGCGGAAAAATGGCGACTGAATTGACTTTGTTTGGTTGGAGCCGAAAGTAAACGATTTCTGTGGGTGTGGTCACGTTCACTCGGTCCACTTCTCCTAGACAGTCTGAACTCTCAGTCTGTTATCACAACAGACAAGGAGACTGTAATAACTGTCGTTTTGCAGGGTTGGCGGGTCCATCCCTGTTATCTTCTCCTACTTCTCAGAGTTCATGCCCCGGCTGAGGAGGGGCGCCATGATAAGTGCTCTGGCCACCTTCTGGATGGCAGGAAACATCCTGGCTGCAGGTGAGAACATGTCTGATGGAGGATTTCTTAAAACAACAATAAGAAATAAACATTTATTTGTTCTCTTTTCTGGTGAAATGAGTGCTTCAATGCCAAAGTCCAACCCCGGTTTCATTCAGTCTAAGTTTAGATTCTGTTGAGTTCAAACTTCTACACTTTTACATTTAGTATGTGGAGATTTAAGAAGGAAATGATTTGAACTAAACACATCTTTAAAATCCTCCAGTGTTGTGATTAGAAATCCAAAATACAGCCCTGCAGACATATTTTAAATGTTTTTATGTTATTTATCATGTTCATCAGGATTGCTGGTAATCTAATTTAAATAAAATTGTCATTATTTTAAAAATGGAATCTATTTCTGCTGTTAAAAACTTCCAAAAATCTAGACTTCAAGAGGAAACATCTCGCAAATTTTATTTGATGAAAAAGATGGAAGTACGGATTTCAAAATGCTCTGCTTGTGTGCAGCCACCGCCGTGTTTTTGGGTTCACAGGTCTGGCCTGGATGGTGATCCCCAGAACCTGGGCTCACGTCTCTCTGGGAGCGCTGGACTTCCAGAGCTGGAGGCTGTTCGTGGTCCTGTGCTCCATTCCCAGCCTCTCTTCGGCGCTCATCTTCAAGCTGCTCATGCCAGAGAGCCCAAAGTTCCTCATGGAGGTGCTAAAAGAGCCAGCAGCAGCAGCAGCTGTTCAGGAAATCAACTTTTATTTATTGACTTGCTTTTTGTGTTCACCTTTGGCAGGTCGGACAAGAAGCAGAAGCGATCCAGGTCTTCAGACTGATGTTTGACCTGAACAACCGTGGAAAAGGGAACATTTTCTCTGTAAGCAGCACGCCATGAAGAAATGCTGAAGCAAAAAAAACAAACATATTTTTAATATATAGAGATAAAAATGCAGCAGAAATATTTTAACAAAGTAGCTGTATTACATTCCCAGAAAATTCTTGATAAACACGTTGAAGGTGGAATCTGGAGAGGGTAAAACGCAGAAATGATTAAAGAAATGAGAGATGAAAACATTTAAGAAGCGAACGAAAGTCTTTAATGTAGTTTTTAGGCCAAATCAGTTGTTTCTCGCGTATGAACCTGGACATGCAAGACACCTTTAAATTTCACTCCGCAAGGCTACTGACTACAGTACCCACAATGCACCAACAACCCCTCAAGGGGTGTGGCTTCGTAGTTTACCAAAATCCTACTAAATCACGTTGACAGTTTTTAGAGTGGAGAAAATCCATTACAAATCAATAAGTACAGCCGAAATCCATGAATAAGGCTGCTGGATTGTAAAGCAGATTTTCTATTTCTGAAACGATGATTAAAATAAGGGAAGGGTCCCTTTATTTACATATTTCTGGCTGAGATGCACCAACAATGGTAAAACAAGATGTATGATATTTATTTATTTTCTTTCACTGCTGACCTCACACTTCTTACTAAAGCATTTGCTGCATTAGAGATGATCCTATATAGCAGTGTTTTTCAACCTTTTTTGAGCCACGGCACACTTTAACCTTGACAAAAATCCCGCGGCACACCAGCATCCAAAAAAATAGATAAATAAAAAAAAGAAAAAGCTCATAGTCTGTATTGATCTACAGCCCCTCTACAATATCACATGCATTTTTGTGATGATTGTGGCAGAAAAAGCTGGACAGTCACTTCAATGCATCATGGGAGATGTAGTGCCGATAATCCGGTGACCGCGGAAAGACCAACGTCTTTGAGCTTCATTGTTTTGTTCACTTGTTCCACAGTCTGATACCAGATTCTGTGGAAAGCTACATCGCTAAAGACGAGCTTTAGCTGGTATTTTTGTTAGAACAGAGAGACTTTTTTGCGCTAAATCGAAACAAGGAAGTGAAGACTTTAACCACTTCTGATTGGTCAGACTGATGACATGTGATTAAGCCTTCAAGAATGATTGGCTGAGACAGTTAAAGGGGCGGGACTTTTCCTTACACAGTTATAGCTGCAGCTATAACTGTACCGCGGTACCGTCATTCTTATCAAAGTGTCTTTAATAGAATCATATAAACACAAAGAAAAAATAATTTTATGATATTTCATATTCTTAACTTCTCAGTGTTTTATCAGGGCCTGTTTGGATGAACAAAGAGCTGATTTCCTGGAGATGGTAATTGTTTTTAGATCAGTTAATGAGGGCAATTTCTCACGGCACACTTGACCATCTCCCAAGGCACACTAGTGTGCCGCGGGACACTGGTTGAAAAACACTGCTCTATAGTACTGGGTGTCTTTTATTTTGAAAGGAAATTATGTGAACGTCTGTCAAAAGATATAAACAATTACTTATTTTGAAAAACAAAAACAGAGTTATTTTCACTTTATGTTTACATTGTATTTCTTCCAGAAAAAAACAACTTTTTATTTATATTTATCATAATAGTAAGAATAACATACGAACAAGTCAGTAGCTTCTTTTTCTAAAGGGTCAAGTCAGAGTTTGTATTAAGTAATAAATCGACCAAAATGACTATTTTTAACTGCTAAAGGTTACAGATCTCTGGTGTAGAAGAATCATTCATTCATTCATTCATTCATCGTCTTTTGTTTATTTCCTTTCGGGGTCACTGGGCTGCTGGAGCCTATCGTGACCACTTGTGGGCGAAGGCAGGGGACGCCCTGGACAGGTCACCAGTCTGTCGGAGGGTGTAGAAGAATCAAATTAGGAAAAAAGTTTAGACAGCCAAAAGACATCAGAACATTAGTATTTATGTATATTTAAAGAAATATTTCTAATCTATTTAAAAACACAAAGTAACAAAATGAGCTGTGATGAGAGATCAACCAGGAGATGAGTGCAAACTGATTTCTTTTACTCCTGTTACCATCTTCCTCCTCTTCTTCACCGTGTTGCTTTGCTGTGAGTGCACTAATGCTCATCCTGACCTGTTTTTAGGAGTTTAGTTTGCATGTAAGCAGCAACCAAAAGGGGGACCTGGAGGAAATCCGAACTCCCGCATCGCCACGAGAAAATCTGATAAAAATGTTGAAAAAGGTGAATCATTTCTCAATAATTTTCTCAAATTGTTGCCAAAGTTTCTCTAAACATTTCTTTTTTAAATACATGATGATAAAACTGTGTATTTTAGTGTTTTTCTTTGTTTATTTCTCAGGGTTTGAGTCCCATTAAGAAGATTTTCAGTGGAGCTCTCAAAGGAAGGAGCAGCGCTCTGCTCATCGTCTTTTACTGCATCTCCTTTGGGTGAGATCTTCCCTCCTAACACGATCCAAGTCTCTACATGCTCCACTGGTTTCTTCATTAAAAAAAAACAAAGTCTCTCGTATTGATGTTTACGGCCAACATTTTTGGAAGAATTCCTCACGCCTGTTCCTTTCAAATTAAAAGCGGCTCTATTTTGTGTGTTGATGCGAAGGTATTACGGCCTGTGGATGTGGTTCCCTGAGCTTTTTGAGCGCGTGGAGGGGGGCGGCTCGCCGTGCGCCAACATTTCTCTGCCGTCTGCGCTCCACAACCAGAGCTGTTACCCAGTCAAGACCGCAGGTGGGTTTTCCACCAGGAAATCAATCAAAGTGAAAATGTGACCTCTGAGTATTTTTCCCACACAGTTCTTTCTCAAAGTAACAGCTATCAGCATGAGCAAAAAGTATTCATTCCTTCATGAATGAACGAATACGTTTTACTTTAACATACTTTATTTACTTTAACAATACTTAAACAATGATTCATTCATGAATGAATGAATGAATACTCAGATCATCTTCTTCTGACTTTGCAGATGTAATCAGAGAAATCGATCTGCAGTCTTCAGTCTTTGATTGAATTGAAAGTGCAGTAAGAAAAAAAGAAAGTCCTTATGATTTGTTATAAGGAAACTATTTAATTTGGACAGTTAGTAGGTATATTTACAGAAGTGCTGTACTTAGACTGGAATACATGTCAGTTTTGGGGTTTTGTACTTTATGTAAAGGCTGTGGTGCAGTGGATGCTCCTCTGGACGTGCATGGAGCTAGCTGCAAGTTTATTTACAGCCTGCTTGGGATAGAAAAGGTAGTAAAACATTTAGCAGATCTCCACAGGATTTACCTCACTGTGGATGAAGTATTTAAGTAATAATGTATTATTTTGCAGCATTCACAGGAACAGGTATTAAACTTTCCATATATGTTGCTTTAACTCCTTTAAATTTATTGCAATATCTGTTTTTTTATAATTGGAGAAAAATGGGCCTGGGTTCTTATGGATTAAAAATAGATTTATGCAAACCAACAAATACATTATTTAAATCTGAATCCCAGGTGAATATATTTTACACTTGAATCCTCCAGACTTAAAAAAAAAATAAACATCTTTAAATAACAAATAACTGGAGTATAATCTGCAGTTTTTCTTCTAGAAATCTTGACTGTTCCAAAGACCCACACTGTTGTTGGTCAACCTGTTTTACCATTTTTTCTGAGGATGGAGGGCAGATAAAAAGAACATTTAGATCAAAATTGATGACAAAAATGGAAGTGTGAGGGATTGTAAGCTAGTGGGAGAGTCTAAACGGATGGGTGAAGGGAAGTGGGGTTGGGTTTACGCCGCACCGACAGTCTTGTCTACAACTCAGAGGTGAATTTCACATTAACTCCTGCCGCTCTGCAGAAACTATGTCCTGGAAAACCACACAGGTTTATTGATTTTGGCCAATAACGGCATCACCATAAAAATACCTCTGGAAACGCTTTTAAAGCACATCAATAGATTTCAGAATTAGATTATTGTTTATTATCAAAAGCAACAAATGCAGGATTTTCATCTGAATCTCAGGAAAAAATATTTTTTAAATTCAAGTCCTTTAGGAAATATATTTTGAAACACAAAACTCTGGTACAATCTGCCTACTTTCTGATTAAAATAAATGTTTTAAAAATAAGTTGTGAAGCAGCTCACAAGGAAACATTTAATTTCTTTTCAGTTTTTGACTCTTTAAAACCATCAAAGTTGTTCTTCTAAATACATTGAACAGTAATAAATAAATAGAACATCTTCTATAACAGCTCTAAGTGCTGCAACTCATTTTAGTGTCCAGCAGATCATCATTTTAGCATCCTCACTTTGTGTGTGTGCGTGTCTGCGTGCGTGTGCGTGTGCGTGCGTGTGTGTGTGTGTTTTCTCTGTTGACCGGCCAGTGTACATGGAGGGCTTCATCATCGCCGCCTCTAACCTGCCGGGGAACATCTTCACTATTCTGGTGATGGACAGCACTGGAGGAAAGGCGCTGCTGTGTGAGTGGATTCATCCTGAGGGGGATTTTGGCTGTTTGCAGCTGATCGATCAGCTGATCAGTGCTCCCTCCTTTGTTGTGTCCTGACCAGCTGGCAGCCTGATGGTCTCCAGCTTGAGCGTCTTCCTCATCTATGTGGTTCAGACCAAAGCTCAGAGTCTGGCTCTGTCCTGCGTCTTCAGTGGAGTTTCTGTGATCGCCTGGAACGCTCTGGATGTGGTGGGAACCGAGCTGTACCCCACCCAGCTACGGTAAAGGCGCCGCTGCATTGATCTGTCGCAGTGACATACTTGCTCTGTGGGCATAAAGGAACTTGGTTTCCCCTCTTTCAGCTCCTCTGCGCTCGGGTTCTTCACTGGCGTGGGCCGCGTGGCAGCGATCATGGGGAACATCATCTTCGGGAAGCTGGTGGACACGAACTGCGCCGTCCCCATCCTACTGGTGTCGGCTCTGCTGCTGACGGGAGGACTCGTCAGTCTGCTGCTCCCCCAGACCAAACAGACGGAGCTCGCCTGAACCTCATCCCTCTGTGCCTTTTCCAACCCCTAGAATAGAAAAATGGCCAAATCTGCCTTCCAAGAAGGATTCTTCTGGTGAGCAAATACGTGCCTTTAAGTGAAAATGTCATTTTATCCTCATTTTGTGATGGTGTCCATTTTAGTTACACACAAAAACCTGTGAAGAGTTCTGCAGAGGCTGCAGCCACAACTGTCTTCAAGAAAAAAAAACCACATTCCACATCTTTTCATTGTGTTTCATTGACGGATTTGGCATCTTTAGGCTCAGTGATCTGCCCCCGCAAGGCATCCAGTCCCTCCAGGGTCAGTTAAGGAACCAAATGTTTACTCCTTTAAAGCCAAAAAAGGACTCGCTCGCTTGCTCTTACTTCACACTAAAAGCTTTCCAGTCTGTGGAAAACCAAAGGTTGTGTCTCTGCTGCCATTCTTTGTGAGGCCTTCATGCTGATGAGCCACATTTTCAGAGCAGTTTTTGTTCTGGTCGATTTATTTCAATAAAAAATTATTATTTTATTTTGTACATTTTTTAAACCACACAAGTAAACATTCCTGCAAACCAAACCTGGAAGGTAACCCTTGTGCTATCCTAGGCACTTTACCATTTGGAGTTGGGTCATCTAGACCCACTAGACAGTGCTCTGAACCTTTTTTCTTCAATGATTTGTGATCTTCACTGGTGCCCATGGATTACATGAAATCTTTCCACCTTTATCCACCTTTATCATGGTAGGGAGAACACGTCAAAGTAAGGGTGGGGTCATCTAAGATAGCACAAGGTTTTTAATAAAAGTGACAGAATTTAACTGTCATCCTTGTTTATTATCCTCTGGTTTATTTGTCAAGTTGAAAGCTTTCATTTGAATTAGCTAAGAATTTCAAATGAAATGATTTAAGCAACATGCTAGCAGTTTTGGCAAATGTAGATGTTCTTCCATGTTTTACTGCCAATTTATTATTAAACCCTTGTTTTTGTGTTATGGTAGCTCAATTAGCTAATTTGGCCTCAACTAATGCTTTTTAATCATCTATTTTATATTAGCTAATGCATATAAATATATTAATATATTTATTAGCTATAACTTTAGCAACATGCTAGCAAGTATTGACCCAAGTGTAGCATTCCTTCATTTTTATGCTAAATGGTGTTTTGTAATACATAAGGAATGTTTGCTGTTTTGGCTAATTTATACGTTCTGCCATTTATGAATGCCAATTTCTTTCGTTTTTTGAACGTTATATTTGCGTTGTGCTAGCGCATTTAGCCTTCAAATGTGCCTGCAGTTATGATATTTTGAGCCATTCTCTTCCTCCAAATTGAATTTATTTTAACCAGCCATCAGAATTTATATTTAAACAGCTCTATAAATACACTGAAATGCACTCTTGAATACTTTTTTGAAAGAGTGAAACTATGTTTTGATAAGAAATAAAAAAAAATAATAATTTCCACATAGTTTATTTCCCTCATGGCCGTCATTTAAAGTCTACTTTAGAAAAAAACAACCAAAACTCTTTTAAAAAGTCAATTTTATATCAATCTAAAGCTACTTTTGTGCTCTTTTACTGAAATGTGTCTTAATAACATTTTTAATGTTGTCCCTGAGTAACACCTCAACCTCAAATACATTTTTTGTCAAACTTTCAGTTTTTTTTTCTTTTCTTTTGATGGTTCTGGAGGATGTAAGAAAATAGAAAACCCCTTTCTTTATCTTTGTAGTTTTTATTTGTACAATAAATAAAGTTGTCAAACCTCAGGGTTACATTTCAATCACACACAGAGTGATACTCTTAATATTTGAAAGCCACAACACACCCACAGAAAAACCAAAATAAAACCCAAATCTTAGCAGACGTGATTGTAGCTTTGGAAGGTGTTGCTTTTCTAGGAAGCGTGCGCCTTTTTAATGGTTCCCCCCTGAAACTGACTGCTACATGTTCCAACGATTGAGGAGTCAAAGCGGTCAACAAAGAACATCAGAGTTGAATGATTTGCTGGAAAAGGACTGATAAAATTGTCGAACATTTCATTTTATAACCATTTTAGGAGCTAAAGTGTAATGATCCACTTACAGGTGGGACTACAGCGGACAGGTTTTACCGTTTCTGTTTAGGGTGAAGTGTAAATCTGCCAAAACTAACTTTTTCTTTTCCTTCTGAAGAGGACCGGCTGCTGACACACCTTCATGTTGGACTCCACAGTGAAACATCTGCAGGCGGTTGCTCTCTTTTCCTGCAGAACTTTGTTGTTTTTCACAGAAGCTTTTCACAACATAAGAGGTATTTGAGTTTGGATAGAAATACTGACGACTGAGCAGCAGACGAGGCCGTCCTTGATTCAGTAGAGGAGCAGCTGAGTTATTAAGCACGTTATGTCAAACTGCTGTTTTAAGGAGGATTTCTAGAAGATATGCATCAGGGAGACAAATATAGTCTGCTTTCCTCAAAGGAAAGTGTCGGCCCTGCAAAGATGCCGATTAGGGATTATTTTTGGAAATGCTACGGCGGTGACTCGTGAACAGGAGGCGGAGCTTCCTGTCACTGTGTCAGGGCCAGGAGGATGTCCTTCACCAGCATGGTGCCGATCACCATCTTCTCGCAGTTGACCGTCAGCTGAGCGGCGCCTTGGTCTTTGGTTGCCACGGTGACCAGCACCAAGCTGCTGCTCGTCACCGTCCTGCCTGCAAACCTGTAGACAGGGTATTTAGGAGGAGGAGGAGGAGTACTGAGGTCAAAGCAGTAAAGGTCAGAAGATGAAGCCACAGAATAAGAAGAACACATGCAGATTAAACATTATGAACAATATAGTCCATCTCTCAGACAAAAATAAACTATTTTGGTGTTTAATTTGGTATAACTTAACCATCCAACATTTAAGATGTAGTGTCAAAGGAGCACAGTTGGAGCAAAACTTCCTGACTCGAAAGATGGAAATTATTCTGCATTGTAACTACAATTCCCAAAAAATCTGCATCAAAGGTCGGCTCAAACACTCACCTGCATTCTTTGTCAGAGCCGCAGGGCACTCTGCTGAGGTTGGCGGCGGTGGTGACCTTCTGCACGATGGCGTGCTCGTTCCGACACTTCACATCCAGAGTTAGCTTCTCTGTGATCTCGTTCATGCCCATCAGCTGACCTGCAGAGAGGGGAGCGAGGCTCTGTCACCAGGATGTTCTCTGTCGTTTTCTTTCCCTTTTTTTTTTTCAGCGTGGAGAAGATAGCAGCGTTCTTCAGAGAGTGCAGCAAACTGAAGAACAGTGCCCTGTTACAGTCCTCCCCTCCACCCACACGGCACAAAAACTCAGCAAAAGCAGCTTTACTTTCCCAAACATTTGAGGGGATTTGACGTCCAAACTGGCAACGTAAAACTGAACAGCTTCCACTGAAGACCGCTTATAGGAGGTCCAATAATAAAGTTCAAACTGACCCAATTTAAACCACTTCAAATAAATCTATTCACATTTCTTTTAAAACTGTATTTTTTTAATAGCTGGAAGCAAGAGTAATTGATTTAAATACATCATCATGGTTCTAGGTAAACTTTTAAAGAACTCGGCTATAAATCTGAGGTATGGTAGACAGTTTAAGAGAATGTTGGAAGATTTAATTTGCAAATTTGATTATTTTTCTAACTGGAATTTCTCTGGTCATTTAATAAAACAAAACATGTCTTTGTTTCTCCAGCAGTCAAACGTAAAGTAGAGAAGTATACAAGTATTTTCAATAATTACTGTCTAAATGTAATATCAAAATCTAATGATAGAAGCAAATATTTGTTCTTTCTCTGAAGAGATCACATCAGAGTTCTGCTTGTGCTTACAATTTCTCTTATAATAAATATTTTATTTGTTTTTACTTGAACACAACTGTTCAATACAAATTTTTGTTTATTTATTATGTCTAATATATATTTTTTCAATTATTTATCCTAGTTCATCGCATTACTTAACTTGTGCTGTGGTAAATATAATATATCTTCTAAAAGTAAAGCAATGTTCAAAGGCATGAGAGGCTTTTTTAGAAGCTGCTCAGCCTGCTATTTATCTAAGCTACATGGATTCCGACGCTTTCAATAAATCATTTACATCCACATATATTTTCCCCAAATTGTTTCATGTTTTATGGCTATTATAAATTTCATTCCCTAAAATTGCAGGACAAAAATTAGATGTCCAAAAACTAGCAATTTACAATTATAATAATGAAAAATAACTTTAATAGTTTTGAGTTACATTTAGTATGTAAGTATGTGACAATACTGCTATAAAATCGCTAAAAATTTACAAATACATTATATCAATAATCCTTAAAAAGTCAGCATGAATCCTGCCATCTTTATCTAAGAGAAAACAGAAACACCGCCTTTTACAGACACTAGGTGGCAGCAAAGAAATGATGGAACTTTGTTTTATTAGAGTAGAAGATGAAATCCACTGATCCATTCATCCTCATTTGATCATCATCAGCACGCCGTTTCATATATTTACTATGGAAGGGTCTTAGATAAGCTAAAACATGTGGACCAAAAGCTTTTTTTTAGTGGAATACCATCTAATCATAGTTATTCAAGGAACCCATTTCAAAAATATGCATAATATCAAATTTGTGGCAAACTTCAATATGTATTATAATTGTTTTCCCTAAAGCAACCTGTCTGAAAGAGATAGGGGGAAAAATAAAAGGGCAACAGCAAAAAACAAAACAAAAAGCAAGAATCTGAACCTAAGTTTTTTAAAAATGGCGAAGTAAAAATGCATTGCTATACATCTTTACAAGCTAAATCCATTCTTCTTAGATCAGATCTGGATCAAGAAATTGAAATATTCTTGGCGCCCTACAGAGGCTGTGCTCATTGGTGGATTCCCCGTGACACACGGCGGACAGTGAAGTGGGTTCAGTGGACGAACGGTGAGTCCTGCTGCAGCAGTGGGCGGGGCTGTCTGCAGCTGGAAAAGCAGGTCGCTAATGAAAGCAGGACGCCGAGGAGGTGGAGGCAAATGAGCGGTGGGGGCTGGGGGGTCAGAGTGAGGCTGGGAAGCAGGGGTGATGTTGTCAAAGCCGACTTACCTACAGTCTGTGAAAGCTTCTCTACAGAGAACAGTAGGAAAGAGGCAGGGATGGGAGACAGTCAGCATGTGAAGGTCACAAGGTTAGAGATGGAAAAGGACAGCAGAAACATGATGGGAAGCTGCAGATGCTCTAACCTGCTCTATCGAACATCAGAAGGTCATTTTTTAATTCATTTTATTTGTATTTATTTTAATTTGTCCTGTCCAGCAACAGATGAGAGCGGAAAGCCTCTTGTGTCGAACAGATGTTACAATAGACGACTGAATCTTCTGACACACGAGGTGCTTATTTGGATAAACCCCTAATAGAAATCAGTTACAAATAAACGTTTTTGTAAAGAATAAAACCACAATTTTCTTCCTCACCTTGCTCTTTTTTGAACTCGTTTTCCGTCATGAAGAAAGGCCTCATCAGCTCCCCAACAGGCGGCTGTATCGACACAAAGAACTTCCTGGTGTGAGTGCTGCAAAACAAGATTTAAAGGGGAAAAAAAGACATTTCAGCTTTACTATATATTCCTTCATTTGACTTAATAGTTAAGCTGCAAATAGTGACTGTATTGACTCCAAATATAACCTACCTAACACAGCGGAACGTTCCACCTAAAACTCGTTTTTGTTTAAAGGGATGACGGAGAGGCTTAAAGGGTTTGAAGGAATTTGCGACAAAACAGGGAGAGAGGAAGAATGATCTACTGGATGTGTTTCGCTTTCGTTGTTAAACATGAAATGATTTTTTGCGTGGTCTATATTTTAAGATGAGGCTTCATCTTTATGAACTGCAACCTCATTCATTTTTTTTTTTCATTTTCTTCTGTTTATTCCTTTTCGGGGTCACAGGGCTGCCTGAGCCTATCCTGACCACTTGTGGGCGAAGGCAGGGGGCGCCCTGGACAGGTTGCCAGTCTGTCGCAGGGTAGAGTGTCCACAATCACGCACTCACATTCACACCTAGGGACAATTTAGATCAGGGGTGTTAAACTCATTTTGGTTCGGGGGCCACATTCAGCCCCTCTGATCTCAAGTGGCTTGAGAGCTGCCTTTCCTTTGCTCCCCCTAGTGGCGGAATTGCGCATTTCGGTTATTTCTAAAAAAAAATCATAACTCGCCAAAGGAATGGACTAGAAACTTGCTTTCTTTTTTAACCATCCTTATGATTTTGACTATTCATGTTTGGGACACAATTAACCATATGTTTGACACCCCTGATTTAGATGAACCAATTAACCTGTGAAGCATGTTTTTGGACGGTGGGAGGACGCTGGACTCCCTGGAGAAAACCCACACATGCACGGGGAGAACACGCAAACTCCACACAGAAACATTTGGAGGCCTTCTTGCTGTGAGGCAAGGAGCGCTAACCACTGTGCCACCGTGCAGCCAACTGCAGCCTCTGAAATGTTTTAAAAATAAAAAGTTTCAGGCCCAAAGGGCCGATCTTTTGTCATCGAACACATTTTGAAGTTTTTTTTTTATTTAATTCATTGAAAATAAAAAATTCAATGACAGAAATGTAGGCTCTTTTTTTTCATTTAATAAATTTCAGAACTGCAGCCTCTCAAATGTTTTAATTGAAAAATGTACAAATGGACTTTTATTTACTTTACATTTATCCTAAAAATTCACAAAATGTAGGGAGTTTAGTTCACATGTAGGTGACTACCCATCCCTCCATCTTCCAAACCCACTAAATTCCTTTTGGGGGTTACAGGTTGCTGGAGCCTATCCCAGCGGGGTACACCCTGGACAGGTATGTTAAAGGGCCACACTCTCACACACACACATGTACACCTACGGGCAATACAGAGATACCAATGAACCTATGAAGCATGTTCTTGGACTGTGAGAGCAAACCAGAGACAAGCCACACATGCATGAGGGAAAACATGCAAACTGCAGGATTCAAACCACTGATGTGAGGCCAGAGTGCTAACCACTACACCACCGTTCATCCCTTGGTGACCTTTACATGAATGTTTTTCATTTATTATAGAATCAGAATCGTGATTCTGTGCCACATTCAAAGGGTTAAAGTGAATTAACGTCAATTTGTTTGGTGTTTTTTGACGAATCGTCTTCTCCATGTCTGCTCCGCGCTCCGTTTTACGTCTGCTTTTTGGGGTCTCACCACAGCTGGAAGTTTGCAGTTTGTGTCGAGTCACAAAAATCGATGCCCATCACCGCCGTGGCCGTCTCGCCAGCTGGCAGCAACTCTGTCAACAAAGAAACATACAAAAGAAGTAAAGATGTGACATAAAAGTTAAGACATAGAAGTATTTTCATAACACGACAGAGATATAAACGCTGAAATTCATCTCATATGTTTCCAGCATTTGCTCTTCAGCACATCCCACGCACCGATCTCTGGGAACTCTTTGACCCTCATCCCCGACTGCAGCTTCACGTCCTCCATGTGCAGGCTCTTGGTGTCGGAGGTGGAGTTGTTGGTGAAGTGCACCTGCACCGCCACCATGTTGGCGTCAGGGATGAAGGGCTGCCGGCTGAAGCAGTACTCCACCGACAGGCCCTCCCCCGTGATGCGGTGCAGCAGCTCGTAGCTCTTGAGCGCGCTGGACGGGGCGATGGTCTGCAGGAAAATAGACCCGGCGAGTCAGACGTCTGCCTTTTTATTTTGGAATCTTGGAATGTGCGACGGAGGCGCGTACGGCCGGCATGAGAGCAGAGTCAGACAGGGACAGCCCCTCCAGGTCGGTCACCAGGCTGTTGGACAGGAAGGAGTTGACGGGAGTGACTTGAGGAGATGGAGCCGGTTCAACTGAGGGGACAGAAACCAGCCCAGAGGATCACAAGTCAAGTGGGAAGAGTTTGCATTAAATTAAAGTCTGAAGTCTTTGGAGAAAAAGTTTTAAAATGCAAGAGTTAAAATGAACATTGTCATCAGATTTGTAGTGACAAAATAACAGGAAGGTAGTATTTCTTTATATCAAAGCATCATGGGGGAACTTTTATGTTTTAGAGTTGACACTTTAGCTGGAGCTAAAAAAAAAAAGCTAGTTTTAAGTCTCCATTGAACTTTCTACTTTTTCTTTAGACTTACAGTCGTCCAGATCAAGCAAAGACATTTCTTTCTTCTCTTTCTTGTTGTCCTTCTTGGTCGCTTTGAAAGCAGGTTTGGATGGAGCCCCCTGAAGGAGAACCAAGCAACACTCACAGACTGGACGGCCTCCACGTCATCACTGAGAAGGAACCTCCACCTCCACTCACTACCTTTTTCTTCTTCTTCAGCTCCGCCTCAGAGTCTTCAGAGTCTTCCGACTCGGACTCGCTGCTCTCGGAATCGCTTTCCGACTCGGATTCTGACTCCGAGTCGCTCTTGCTCTGTTTGCTCTTCCTCTCGGGCTTCCTGACTTCTTCCTCGCTGCTCTGTTCGCTGGAAATGGAAACGGGACAGGTTGACAAGATTCTCCAGTAAAAAACGTCTCTGTAAACTAAACAGAATCAGTGTTACAGACTGATTTACACAGCAGAGAGGCTCTGGGTGTTAAAGGAACGGAGGTCTTTTAATTATGATTATGCTGTTTTTAGTCAAAATCAAAAACCTGGGTCGTTTTCTAGAACACAGTTTCTGCAGAGCGACAGGAGTTCATTCGAAATTGTGGGTCGTTAGTGCAGAGGAAGCCCGCCTCCCCTTCCCGTTGCTGAGAGCTATTAGACAGTACAATATACCTTTCACTTTCTTGGACTGGCTTTTTTGGCGGTTTCTCCTTCTTTTTCTTCGTTTTCAAGTCCTCCTCCTCCTCTTCCTCAGACTCTGAGGCCTCCTTGCTTTCATCACTCTCAGAACCGGAGCGGCTGTCCTCGCTGCCGCTCTCTGAGCCGCTGGCGGAGTCCGACTCTGA
This sequence comes from Oryzias sinensis, assembly GCA_037389245.1. Classification (NCBI taxonomy): domain Eukaryota; kingdom Metazoa; phylum Chordata; class Actinopteri; order Beloniformes; family Adrianichthyidae; genus Oryzias; species Oryzias sinensis. The sequence continues at coordinate 20,243,325 of CM074499.1, read as the reverse complement.
GGAGGGAAGGTGGCAGTGAGCGGGGGTCAGTGCTGAGCACAAACCTCCACAGACTTGTAGGGCTCTAAAATAAATACCATAGCTGATTTCTTCCAAGAATGTAAATATTTTTGATGAGAAACATAAAGATCAGAATTCCTGCACTGCAAGCAGAAAGTACTTCAAGAACCAGATCACTGCAATGATGGAAGTGAAGTATTGGGTTCATTTATAAGTGATGGTCAGAACTTAGAGATAAAAAAATTTCCTTATCTTACATTACGACGCTGAAATACATGCAAAATAAAAAGAGAAAGGATAAATAAACATTCTTTAACCTGGACTTCACAATCTGGGATTTATTACCTGATAAGCTCTGTGACTTGTTGATGTTTGCTCAAATATTACTTCAGGTCTTCCGAGGTTAATGCTCATTTATTGATTGTTTATCTGGTTGCCAAATTGGAAGGACAATAACAGTCATTAATACTTTTTTTATGGAAGAGTATAAACTATAAAAAATGTTTTCCTCCTTTTTTCCAACTTACCAACAGTCACCGTGTGTGTTTTTTAAGGCTTTTGGGAGATTTCTGTAAATTCTAGTCCATCATTTCATTTTTAAATTTCTTTCTAGTTGTTGGGCAAGTTAAAAATATTCTTTATTGTTCATAAATTACAATAAAAATAGCTAAAACAAATACAAACATTCGTTATGACGCTTATTATTTAGGATGAATTCTATAAAATTAGTTCAAATAGAATTTGGATTTAAAACTTATATAAGACTGATCAACACTGTATGCATGTGTAGTGTAACCTGTTCATTTCTGTTTCCATTTATTCAAACTTGAATGTTAATTCTACAATTTATTATTCCATTCAAACACTAGAATTACTTTGGATTGATTTTGTAGGGGGTTTCTTTACAAAAAAATAAAAATAAAAAAGTCTTAAGAATGTTTGAAAATCTGATGAGGAATATCTTTTTCCAAAATTTCACCTTACCATAAAACATTTTTGTGAAGACTCGTTTATTCAGAATAGATTCATGGCAGAAAAAGTATGTTTTTTGTTTAAATTGGAGTTCAGATGAAAATATGAAAACTATTAAAACATTTAGAGTAAAAAACCGTCAGTGATCGCACATAAAAATGTGTTTCTAGAAGTAGGAGTGGGCCTAAAGTTACCGCTGTCAGCTGACTCTGTGGCCCCGGATTCGCCTTCCGAGTCCGAGTAGAAGGGCTTCTCCACTTTCTTCTCCTTCCTCTTCTCCCGGCTGCTGCATTTGGTCCATTCGGGGACCTGGGGGTCAAAGCAGAGTTCCTGGTGTTAGCGGTTGAAGCCGAGCCTGGCGGGGCCCCCCTCCCGAGCACGAAGCATTTATTGTGGGGCAGATTACAGTAGCATGGCCATGAGTGCTTGTGCCTGATGCAGCCAAATGAAGCCAGACGCTGCTGCTGCTGCAGATCTGACAGCTCATACAGGAACAGTTGCATGGCAGCCTTTTTTTTTTTGAGCACCAGGTGTTGCCTTCATGTCCAGTTGCAGCTTTTAAAAAAACAAACAGGGAGTTTTTCCATTAAGAGAAGTGATTTCTCCTAAAAGCCACGCCCCTTTGAAAGTTGTTTGCTGGTGAGCGTGGAAGCGTCCCAAACCCAGTTTAGACCCACGCCGAGGTAGTTTGAGAGGAGGCCCTGCTGAAACAATCACTTCTTTAATGGCGGGGAAAGAGGGTGCTGACTCTTGGGGGGGGGGCTTTGGCTCAGCTAAGCACAGAACAGCAACTAGTAGGTCAGGCAAAAGGGGCGTGTCAAGAAGCATTTGGGTTTTCAGCGGCTGTGTGGGTTGGGGCTCAAGGATGTTTGGCTCTTTGCCGCTAACTGACTCACACTCGTTAGTGTTGTGACTCTTTCAAGCAGCGCAAAAACCTGGCGGACGTAGAAAAGAAAAAAAGGTTGGAATGGAGATGGGGGGGGGAGAAAAAAAGAAGAACAGTTTTTTTCTTTAGAGAAAAGTCAGGAGAGCAGTAAAAATCAGACAGAGGAAAGGTTAAAGGGCAACACATCACAACGTGTGAGAACAGTCTGGATTACAGAGACAAAGAAAAAAACCCTCCAGATTAAAAAATCAGCTCCAAAACGGCCATAATTAGAACTCCAATATAACAGACTGTGTCCCATTTCCCTCTCCACTACCTAACTACTTAAATAACTATAAAGTGCGGGGCTTTCTAGTGCCCCTAGATTTTAAAAGCTATTCCGGCACCATGATCACTACATTTATTTAATGGCAAATATGACGTCACAGATTTCCTGAAGTAAAAACCTAATAAATACGATCATTTTAAGAAGACTATTTATGAATACACTGTCTTCTGATGATGAAAACTGGATGATTCATAAAAAAAAAGGTTTAAAATGCATTTCTTTCACGTGACAAATTTTTTAAACGCAATGCATTGTGTCTAGATTCATCAGTCTAGTGAGCAATGATGCACACTGGTTTGTCGCAGAGACTTCTGGGTAATTTCTTGGGCACTGCATTTGTTTGGGCACGCTAAAAAAAAATGGCTACCGCCCTTTATAGTACGCTAAGTAGTGAAGGAATTCGGACACAACCTGAGTTCAAAACTGCAGAGAAACTGCAACCAAAGAACCTTTCTTATTCCTGCTTGATAACACGGCAAGAAAACAGACATAGATGCAATTAGTATGAGTGTTTTTCCTCCAATCAAATCATGCTTAAATGATGAAGATGAGGAAGAGGAAAAACAGAGAACCACACTGGATTTGTGACAGTTGTGTTACAAGAGTGAAAGGAAGGGGGAATAGCGAAACACGCTGTAGCTTTGAGTTCCCAGATCAGGTTTTAATCATAATATTTGTCCATTTTTAAACCTATTTTTATTTAACGAGGAAAAGATTCGAGGGTAAGGATTAGATTAGATTATACGATCGTATCCAATCATAGTGGTGAAAGGCAGGAATTAAAATGAGAGAAGAAAGAGAGTCGTGGAGACTCCACTGCACTCCACACCACAGGGAGGAGCACCTCTCGCCAGTCTCCAAGCAGGCTGATCCGCCCCTCGCTGGAGGTCACGACCTCCTCCGGCTGCGTGCGGCGTGCAGAGGGAGACAGCGGGTGAGTGCTGCTGATGGATGGCTCTCCTGGCTGGTGGTCATTTTTTAAGCGCTGCTTCAGAGTGGTTTGCTGCTTTGAGGCTTCACGTATGAAGCATCACCACGCCCATTTTGTCAACTTTAGTTTTACATTTTATTTTAATTTTTGTGAAAAATCTTTGCTACCAGGAAAAAAAAGGGTGAATTTTGTTACTAATAAACAAAAGAAAACTAATTTATTTCATTAATTCCAGGTAATAAAGCCTACATTTAAATAATTGCCAGATTTTCTACTAGCTGATTAATTCATAATAACTAATTGCACTTCAGAAACGTACAAATTGGACAAAACATTTTTGTTTTCCCCTTGTTTTAAAAAATATGTTTTCTATGTTCTTTAAATGAACTTTTGGCTCTTGTGAATTTAAGGGTTTTGTTTTGTTGAGTTTCTTTAAAAAGGAAACTTAAAATGAGCCAAAATCAAGTCATTAAAACTTTCTTTTATAACTTTTTTTGTATTTTAGAAACCAGTATAAACCTACCATGATTGTTTAGCCATAGTTAAAAGAAATGTAGGTTAAAAAAAAACTACCTCACAGCTGCATGTCTGCATAAGATCATGTTAAACTATTCAAAAGTACAGATAAACCTTTTTTAGTTCCTATCAAAGTGACAAATCTCTACAAGCAGAACAGAACATAGAGTTAGTATCGGACTGGTTTAGCAGCGTCTAGATGAACAAACTCGGGGTTTTTCCTCATGTGCAGCAGCGGCCGTGTCTCCATGGACTGCACTTGTGGCCTCGTGTTGAAATCTGCATCACAGCTGATTAAATGAGGAGTTATGAACAACATCATGCAACAAAATCAAGCCTTAGGGTCATCGCTACGTGACACCTAAGCCTTGATGTTTCTCTGAGATCAAACTGTTGCACCAGAAGCACATGAAGCAAAGGGGCTGGACAAGAGGAGAGCTTTGCAGATCATTTTACTCCCTCATAAACTTGAATTTAGCATATTTTGGGAAAAAGAGTCCAAATGAAACAGACTTTTTTTGCAGTGGTGTCCCTGCAGACTTGAATTAAGCCAGCTCCCTTCTGCAGAGCATGTGCTGGTGGCTCACACAGCTGTGAGGAGGGATGTGGGCGGGGCGAGGAGGCTGCTGCCCAACCGAAGCCAGTGTAGCAGAGAGGATCATGGGAAGCGCTGCACTCCACATAAAGACAGATTTTGATTTTTTTTTTTGTTTTTCTTTTGAGCTTTAGTTAGGTTTGGGAAAACACTTCATTCCTCCTCTATGGGTGTTAGGCAGCATCCGTGTGGCGAGACGATCCCGATGACGTCGCCATGCTAACGAGCAGAAGATGAATGAATGATGGTCAGTGGGAGAAAATCAGTGTTATATTGGAGTTTGAGGAAACTCTGGCGACCCTCTTCAACCCCCTCTGAAGCACTGCTCTGCGAAAGGAGCAACCCTCGCTCCCCTCCATCTTTTGGGGCCCCTGTAGACCCCAGAGGGCCCCTGTGTCTCTGTATGTTACTGTTCCCACTGCACGCACAGACTCCTTCACCTCCACGTTGCGCACGGAGGGGTCAGGGGCGGCTTCAGGCCAGTCAGGCAACTCCTGGTAGCCCCCGGCTTTGGCATTAAGCAGGTGGGACAGGGAACCCAGCTGGAAGTGGTCTCGATCTGGGAAAAAAACCCACAAGAATGACTGACAGAAATCAGAATCTGTGACTTAAATCCACCGAAGGAAGCAGAAATTAGAGTCTCTGAGGGTCTTTACCTTTAAATGGAGACTCGAGGACCGGAGCAGGTTTGAGGGCGAGGAACAGTTTCTTTGCGTACTTGCTGAGAGCACCACTCTTCTCGGTGGGAACAATGAGCTGACGAATGAAGCGTGCGCGGTCACGGATGTCGTAGTTCTGGTCATACTTGGCCAGGTTGAGGACATACTGAGTCAAGAGCTTAGTCTGCAGAAGAAGGACTCACATGGTGAGTAAAAAGAAATCCTATCCAGCTGATTTGTTTGTTTCTTTTAATTATTGGGGAAATTTAACCTGAAACCAGTGAACCCACGAAAACAATGCTTAGTTAGCTCAAATTAAGGCAGTTTAAGAGCAGAAGACTCTGTAATATTCTGGTTGATGTGTTTAAGAAAAAAATGTTAATTAAAATCAATTGTGTAGCTTTTGGTTGCTATGCAAAGTGTGGAACTTTTTTGAAAGTTCCCGGAGGGCCGTGTATTATCAGAATTGGGGAAACTGTGATAATTTGCTGAGTCCTTCATCCTGGTAGCAATAGACAAAGGACTCTCCATTAGCCAGAATAAATAGCTTCTACATAGGCTGTGTCTGAATTTCCTTCTTATGCTCACCGAACATGATTTGCGCGACGTGGGTGTCCAGTTTCAACGCACAGGCACAATATGAGGTCCTGCGGCGCGATTTGAGCATCGTGCATTCGCATCAAGACGATATCCGTAATGTCCATCTAGTTTTATTCTTGTTTTTTATTTTTTCCCTCCTTTGATGACAGCAAGTCATCCAACTGGGTCACAGAGACGGAAGTAGCGATGAAAGCGGGCGTCGTTCAGACGCAGCTCCTGCAGTAGACGGTGAACCTCACTGTTCTGGGAGAGTCTCTGAATGATCCCAGAAACCCAGAAGTGGAGCCGGCGTTACCGATGTTTTTGGAGAGCTTTTTTAAACAACTAATTCCGATCTCTTAACATCATCCATGTCTTCCATGCATTGTAAATGAGAGATACACAGACGCTTCATGAAGTGATGAGGCCAAAAACATCTTTTTCATGAGACTTCTAGGAAATTTCCAAAAATACTGGATTTTGGAATTGTAGCTTTGGACACACCGTCAAAATTGCAGATAGAGGGAACTAAACATGGAGAAGTGAGTAAATACAGATGCAGTCATAAACACGTGTTTTCATGTTTACCAACATGGACAAACTAGGACCTCTTAAGGACCTACCAAGGTGTCTTTTATAATGCCCGTACAAATCAAAAATTAAAATGATTGGGGAGTTTACATTGGCCGTGTTCAAATTTAAGGGCTGCGTTATTCCTGGGCTGCATTTGTAGGCTGCTTATTGTCACAGCGTTGCGACAAGTGCTGTCCAGACTCAACCACTCCTTCAAATGCAGCCAACGACTACGGCCTTCAAGGATTGGTCTGGTGTATATTTCTATGCTGTCCATGTCCCAAGATGCATTGCGGCCGGACCCGGGGATTTTCTGATAACAACGGTGGAATGTGAAGCGGGAATCGGAGTTGAAGATAATTACATCTTTTTATAATTAACACCTCCAAGGTTAAAAGTTGGATCACATAAGCATGAATTTTTAGCTCCGTGACTTGTTCACTGCTCCTCTCTGTTCGGGAACTCACGGTTACTAGGCGACAGGACATTCGCCGATGTAACGGCTGGAATTATTCAAAGGCAAGACTCGTCCAAGTTCACAGCCGTTAACATCCGGCCTACCCGGCCAACGCGGCTGGGAGACGAATTTGAACACACCCCCTGACTGTATATAAGAACCGGACGGAGTAACCCCTCCCCCTCACATTGCAAATAGGAAGTACCTGCTGGCTCCAAGAAGCCAAACTCCCATAGACTTCTATAGAGAAAAAAACAGCTGTTACTCTGTCATTCTATTTGTCAGAAAAACCATTCCTGCTCTGATACCTTTTATTAACATTGTATTGCTAATCCTAAATATATTTATTTATATTTAATTTTATACTATATTGTATTTTTTTCAGGTTAAGTTATTCAAGTTCTAAACTGGCAAAATGGAAATTGATAGATTTCATGAGGCGTGCTTTCAAGTGGTAGGGTTGTGGACTTCCAACAAACTCACTCCTGATTGGTGAGAGTGGTTGCCCTAGAAATGTTGACTCAGGCCGACTTGGACCAATCAACTACTACTACTACTGACGATGTTTGGCTCCAACGTTTCAGCGTCTGTATCGCCAGAAAATGGCAACCGATTTCTTGTAGTTGGAGCAGGAAGTAGGGTATTTCCTAAACAAAGTCAACTTCTACACACAGACGGAGGAGTCTTCATGCCTGTTTGGAGTTGGTCAGGTACAGCTTGGCAGCCAAATTGATGATCTGCAGCTTGACGATGTCCTCCTCGTTGGTGAAGGACTTGGCCATCTTCCTCAGGACGTCTGGAGCAATCTTGGGCACGTGTTCACAGTATTCTCCTATCAGCCACAGGATGCTGGCCCGCGCCATCGGGACCTTTCAACACAGAGCGAGTGGAATGGTTTGCATGCATCTAGGTCAATACAACTCATTTCAAGAAAACTTCCATCAACATAAATTATTAACAGGATTCTCCAAGGACCCAGAGTCATGCATTTTCCACAGAAACACAAAACATTATCAACAAGATGGCAAATCATTGTGCTGCTTTACCCCTTGTGTTATCTTAGATGACCCCACCCTTACATTGACGTGTTATCCCTACCATGACAAAGGTGGATAAAGGTGGAAAGATTTCATGTAATCCACGGACACCAGTGAAGATCACAAATCATTGTAGAAAAAAGGTTCAGCGCACTGTCTAGTGGGTCTAGATGACCCAACTCCCAATGTTAAAGTGCCTAGGATAGCACAAGGGTTAAGCTTGGGAGTTTTCCAAACAGATCATTCTGTCCTAAGTCTGCTGGAAAACTGAGCCTTCAGCCTTCAGGTCCTTCATTTCAGTTGTTTCCTTTTCATAAAGCTCGTGGAAAAATCTGGACTGGGAGATTCAGAGCTACACGCTGCTACAAGCTAAGCCTGCTGGGACTGCCTTCCTCACCTTCAGCTCAACACTTTTGCTTTCTGATCTTTCCCATCCTGGAATAAATGTCATTTGTCCTTCAGTGTTTATGGTTTTGTGTTTGTCTAATTGTTATCTGGTTCTGCTGCATCTCTTCTCCTTTTTCCGTATAAAAAGAGTAATTATTCTGACTACATGCAGAACACATTGAAGACAGTCTGAACAGAATTATATTTTACGTCTTGCATTCTTTGACCAATGTTGGGGACATTGCCCTTTCTAGAGAAACTGAACTGCATTTATTTTAATTGAATTGAGCTAAAATGTAATTATTTGATGATAAGAAATGTCATAAATGTCAGCTGGAATTTTTTTAGGTAGAAGAAGAGGAGACAGGATAGAGGCAGGAAAGCAGCAAACTCAAAAACAGAGAAAGGTCATTTTAAAAACTTGCTCTGAATATAATGTGTAAATCCGATCATAAAATGATCAATTCTAAAAAAGAAAAGCAAAAAGGGAATAACTTTCTTAAAGACCCATTCTGATAAAATGGTATTTTTGGTGTTTTTAACATGGTCTTATGGCATTTTTCTCATAACGGAGGACATATATAAAGAAAATTTAGGCTTAAATTGCATTTTTCAGTATTCCTTTATCAAAATGGTTGTCAATTAGGAGCAGAAGAATAATGCTGTTTAAAACAAAACGTATAGGTTAGGTAGAAAATAAAATGGGTGGGCCACAAGCTCCCTGCTCCACTCCATTTTGATGCATCCACGTCTTTGGAGAGCATGTAAACAGATGGATGGGAATTGGGGTTGGGGTTGCTCCACACCATCAGTCCTGCCCTCAACTCAGATGTGAATTTCTAATGAACTACTGCTGCTCTGCAGAAACTATGTCTTAGAAAACAACACTTTACCAAAAAACGGCATGATCCTAATTAAAAGACCACTACAAACGCTTTTACAATAGATCAAAAGATGATTGGAGCGGGACTTTAACGGAGGTTTCACTGCAAACTTCAGCTTGAATTGATGTAAGTGTAACTTTTTTTCTGTAAAACATGAATTCAACATGATTTTGTCAGCAGCTCATCTCTCACCTGAATGTTGTCTGTCAGTTTGGCCATATGCTTTATGATGTCGCTGTGCTTCTCTGGTTGCATCTGCAGGAGTTTCTTGATAACAACCACAGACTCAGCCACCACCAGCTCTGAACAGCGGGACAGAACAGTTGAAACCTCTAGAAGTCCTCATGTGGTTCTGAACAGCAGGTGAACCTTCTCACCGTCACGGTTGGACAGCAGCTGCACCAGGCCGTTCAGACAGGTGTCCCTCACTTCACCGATGTTGGTAGCACAACGGCCGATGGCTTGGATTGTTGCAGCCACAAAATCTTTATCCATACTTTTAATGTAGGTCTGCCAGGAAGAAAAAGGGATTTAAAACTGTTTCACATCCTAAATTGCTTGTAACTATATTTTAGATCTACAGAGAGCTTTGTGGCTCATTTCTCTGTCATTAACCTTAACACACTGTAACAGGAGGCAGGACTGGAAACTCAACCATCAATTTTTAGATATATACCGTGATAAACTTAGAGGTGTTGCACAGATAGGTGAGAAAGTCAGGAGCTTCTGACTTGATTGAATAAAACCAAAATCCTTGAGACCACGTTCAGTTTCAATAAATATTTAGTTTGTGCTGCCTGGGTTGGGAGTTTAAATGCATCAAAGATAAATTTAGCCCAAACCTAGCTGCATAAAAGCAGATTAAATTAGACTGAATAAAGTTACTATGGAGATCTATTCTATAATGTTATCTTGGTCCAATTTCCAGAACGTTTCATTCATTGTGGTTCATCTTTCTCCCTAAACAAATAAAAGCTTTTGCTGCTGCAACTTTGTAGCCTCATTTATATATTGTGCGTCAGACAGTTTTTCAAATTTTTTTTCAATCAAATTCAAATTGAAATGTTCGTGAAATGCCATCTCCAGCCTTTTCTTGTGACCTCTGCTGGTAGGAAAGAGTTTTTATCCATGCATTACTTTTGCTGAAAGAAGGAAACATTATTCCATAAACCTACCGACCTTCAATTGTAAAAACAATCATCTGTTATTAGGTTTAGATAAAAGCTCCTTTAAAATGCAAATAGAATAATACTTTAGCTTAGGACTTTCTGATGATAAAAAAGAGAAGTTGTCATGACAACAGAGGGCTTGACAGGCTGGTAATGATGCATTTAGGGACAATGAAAGGGAGTGAACAGGTTTGTCCATTTTGTGCATTGAAATGAGTGATTTTCCAATCAATCAATCTGCTGCTGCTTCAAATTGTTGCAAACATGCAACCAAAAGGGTGAAAGGATTTTATGATACTCCCCAAACCAGGAATCTTGACTTTGTCTACATTAAAGCAGCACAGGCTGCATTTGGTCAGCGCTCTTGCCTCACACCAAGAAGGCCCCCTGAAACAGAACACCAGTGTGTGTGGGGTTTGCATGTTCTCCCCGTACATGCGTGGGTCCTCTCCACAGACTCTGGCTTCTTCCCACCGCCCAAAAACATGCTTTCATGTTCATGGGTTACACTATATATGGATGTGTACGGGTGTGTGATTGTGGCCCTGCGTCAGACTGGCGACCTGTTCAGGGTGTGCCCCGCCTTTGCAGTGGCTGGGATAGGCTCCGGCAGCCCGTGACCCCGTAAGTGATAGAAACGGGTTTAGAAAATGAAAATGAATAAAGCAGGACAAAAGTTATTGTTGATAAAGTGCCGACAGTTTCTTCTTACCATACCTGAAATTCTCTGAGAATAGTTGAAATGTTTGTCTCATTTGCCAAATTTGTGAGAACTTCCAGCTGCAATAGACAAAAAAAAGAGATCAGTCTTCTAGAAGTTGGCAAACTTTAAAAAAAAAAAAAGGAGAGAGAAATAAAAACAAAAGGACCTTCAAGATTTTGATCTGCGTTGGATCTGTGGAGCGGATGTAGAAGCTCTTCAGGTATGGCTCAAACATGCCCTAAACAGACATGAAGGCCACACGTTCAGCGTGAACCACAGTGATGCAAACACACACAGGAGGAAAGAGTCTGTAGGTTCATCTCACCCGTCTTTTAATGGTCATCGTGGCCACATTCTGAAGGACAACATACTGGACTTCACTGAACCAAGAGACATGGACATGTGTTAGACAACTGCATCAGGGTTAGGGATCCTTTTCTGCAGCATGTGACATTCTCGATTGGTTTGAAAGAAAAAGGACTGGAATTACAGAACTTTTGACTGAAAAAGTAAGCAGTGGAGGGTTCAAGGATTTCTTTCTTTCACTTTGCCTTCACTCAAAAGTTGTATAGCTCAAATTCCAGATATCTCAGAAAGCAAAGAACATTGTACATCAATAAGCAACATGAATTGTGGGATTGATGGAGCGTGAGCTCTACGACCATAAAAAGTTGATGAAGTCTTTTCTGAACCCCCTGCTCCTATCACCATATGAGTATTTTCCTGATTGCTGTGTAGATCAGTGCTGCATCATGGGATCGCTCAATAGGAAGTGAAACTGCACGAAAGAGCTCTCAGAGGAACCACAAAGCAATGGAATGGGATTTGAACAGACGCATGCAAGGGAAAAGGAGGGAAGAGTCCGTCTCCTTAAAACATCAGGTGATGGAGCTCTTTTGTTACAAGCCTCTCATAAAACTACAGCTAAAAGAAAAATTACACAAGCAATTGAAAAAACTTGCTGATGTGGTGTTGAATCATATTTTTGCTAAAATTTACATTTTGTGTTTTTTTTGTGTGTTCCTTAAAAAAACATAAATGTATATGAAGCCTATTGCAGTTCTTCAGGTAGCCACTAGGTGCTTGTTTGAAGTTCCTCCTGTATTATAGTCCAACTCCGATCATCTAGACATCTGGACCTATTGCAAAAGCGTTCCAGTGGTCAAAATGAAAAAAAAAAGCATTATTTTCTAGGACATAGTTTCTCCAAAGCGGTAGGATTTTATTACTGCCATAATTTGAGTTGTGGACTGTTGGTATGCAGCAACCCCACCAACCTCCCCATCCACATAGCTGAGAGTTTTCTGTTTACACTCTCTTCCGCTAGCTTACAGCCCCTCACACTCACAGCCTAACATTTCCAGTGCAACAGAAATGGTGATCAACATCAGAGCTATCCAGCCGGACAGTTGAGCCAAACTCCAGCTCAGACGAGGAAAACAAAGACGTTCATGGATCTATTTGTCTGCAAGTGGATCCATCGGAATGGAGCTTGTGACAGCCCAACATACTTTCTACATTCCAAATACTATTTATGCCTTTTTTTATATATATATATACAGTATATGTCCTCCATCATCAGAAAAATGCCACAACAACATGTTAAAAACACTGAAAAACACAATTTTCATCAGATTGGGTCTTTAGATTCTACATTTAAAGCCATTTCATTTCATATTTAGCCTAAAAGGTGTACACAATCGGGGGGCGCTATTGAAATTGATGTGTCACCAACACTTCCCAGCTGTACAATAACCTCACTGGGCAATTTCCAAAAACTATTGATTTTTCTGCTTAAGTTTGGTGATCCTGCCAACATGGCGAAAAAACCATACTGTATTGCTGAAAAACAGACTTTCTAGAAACAAAGGTTTTCATGTGACCACTGACTTCATCCTTTGTAATCAGCTTTGATTTTAAAACTATTTTTCAGCTTTTTGTAACCCTTGTGCTATCCTAGGCACTTTAACATTGCGAGTTGGGTCATCTACACCCACTAGACAGCTCTGAACCTTTTTTCTTCAATGATTTGTGATTTTCATTGGTGTCCATGGATTACATGAAATCTTTCCACCTTTGTCATGGTAGGGAGAACACGTCAATGTAAGGGTGGGGTCATCTAAGATAGCACAAGGGTTAAATGAAAGCAGTGATCATGTATTTTGTTAGAACACAGAATTCATTGAGTAATTCTGTGTTTCTGTGATAAACCACAGGTCGCTGCTGAATGATGATAACATTACAGCACACACAGCACCGCGACCCAAAGCTCGCTCAATAAAAGTGACAGTCGGGTAAATTTGCAGCCTCCAGACCCCCCAGCGCTGTCACCCCTCCCTGCTTTCTCCTCTCACATGAATCTTCCTTCACACTGCCTCTTATTTCATTTCCTCTCTTGCTTTAAAGCCCAAAAGATTACATTTATCTGTTGTTCTTGTACTTCTCTTCTCAACGTCAGCTTTTCTCAACGACTCGGCTGGTTCATTTAGGGGGACCGGTTTGATTTCTTCAGGAAATCTGAATTAGAGTTGAACAAAGCTTATTTGAAATGCTAGATAAAGCTCACCTGTGGCTCCTTAGGAGACGGACCAGTGCTTTGGCAATCACGCCGACCTCCGCCTTGGGGGCGAGGTGGAAGTACAACTGAGCCACAGCCATCACCACCTGGAAAAAGGCCAGATGATGAAACAGAGATAAGGAAAAGTGTTGAGCTGCTTCACAGAGTCTCAATAGTAGAAAATGAGTCAAAGTCTGAGTGCACTAAAGAAACCCATCTGTCAACCTTACTGATGTGAGCTGACAGCTTTAACACCCCCCCCGCATGCTGCAGCAGACACTTTATTAACGAAACGGCGTCTGAAATTGATCAGTTTGAAGGTTTCCATCACTAATTCCTCTGCCTTTTTGCTGGTTTATGCAGTGAGGATGAATGGACCCCTTTGCAGAGTTGATAGTCTTACTTTTTCTTTAAGGCTCTAACATTGCCTATGTCCGAATTCATTTACTACTCACTATATAGTGCACTATGTAGGGCATTCAGCATTTTGTAGTGCTATCCAAATCTACAATTCCAAAATCGAAATTTAACAGAAATCTCTGCGAAAAAAACTCAGTGTGCCTCGATGCTCACTAGATTGGAGAATATAGACCACAATGCATTGCGTTTGAACAATTCTTGCAAAAAAAAAATATTTTAAAGTATTTTTAAATAAAATATTATTATTTTCATCTTCAGAACACAGTGGATTCAGTAATTATTGTCGATTTTAACTTCAATGAGATTTTCACTTCAATGAGATTGATTACGTCATATTTGCCGTTTAAAAAAAACAAACAAGTAGTGAGCATGGTTTCTGAATTTCTTTTAAAATACAGGGCAATACATAGTCCCGTCACCAGCTCGCTTTAGGGTTAGGGTGGGAAGTTGGACACAGCCATTGACTGACATTTAATCTTCAAAACACACACCATGTTTGTTTCATGTTTATCTGATTCATATCTCAGTTTCTTCATCAATAAATGTCTAAATGACTTTTCTACCACTTCTATGTAGCTCTTTTTAGAACAATGCATCATCTCTGAACACTCAGAACTCACCTGAAGCTTTAGGAACAAATATATTCTAATATAAAATCAAAAATTTCTTTTTTAGGTAGCTGCTTGTATGAACTGTTATCCAATCAAAAGCATTTCCTTAAATGACTACTAAAGGAGGCAGTGATGCACTCAGCAGAAAACTCCAGTAGTTTCAAACCGCTGGCGGATCAATGCTGTGGCAGAAGTTGGCCATGCGAATCGTGTCTGACAGCGGTTTTTAATCACTGACTGGAGTCTCCAGGTGTTAAATGTGGCGTGCGGCGGTCTCACAGCTGCGTTGCGGCTCTGCAAGAGCGGCTTGGTGTTCCTCAGCAACAGCCGGTGATCTGGATCCATCACGTACGGCTTCCTCTTTGCCATGGTGACGGCCTCAGCCTTCTTGTCTTTCTCCTCATCTTCATCCTCATCTTCATCTGAGGCATAGAATTTCTTATCCCCGCCTCCTCCCTCCTCTAGCAGGGATTCCTGTGAGTTGAATTGAAATTATTTTAAGTTTCAACTCAATTCATTCATTTTAAATCAAATTTGATAATTTTTTTAATAAATTCCTATAAATTCAAAATCTTTGTTTGTTTTCAAGGGACGACAGTAAACTTCACAGTTGGGATCAAACACTGAGATAAAACAGAAATATTGTTTAAAAAGGCTAATCTGTATTTTGGAAAGTTTATTTTCACATGAAGATAAATTGGATTTATTAATTTATCCAATAAAAGTCCTTTTGAAACAGATAGTTTTAAGAAAATTAAACTAAACACAGTTTACAGTTGTGTTTTTTTAGATGTTTTTTGAATGAATACCTTTTTGCAGAAAAAGTACTTGCATGTGAAACCAAATTTAGATGAAATTAGTAAAAAAATGGAATAAAAAAATGGTTTAATGATGAAATGATCAGTGTAGCAAAGCTAGAGGATCAGATAATTAAATACTTTAAAAAAGTAACCAAAAGGTAAAACCCCCCCCAGATTTTTGTACAATTGGTTGCAACCAAATCAAAAATCCTGTTATTTATTTGTTTCTTTTTTTTGTTTCTGACACTAGGACCTAATTATTAAACCGAGGAATGGCTGAACAAACCCAATTTTGCACACGGCTCACATTGATGTTTGGGTTCAGGAACTGCGTCCTGGCGTATCGGGTCAGCATGTTGATGATGACCACCTGCCCCCACTCCTCCACGTCGATCAAGAGGTTACACAGCTTCCTGTAGTTCTTGTGGATCAGATCGATGCGCTCCGGGCAAACCTCCTCGAAGGCCATCACGACGCTTCCCGCCACCAACTGCAGCAAGGACGACAGCGACAGGAGGGTTAGGATTCAAATCTGAAGAGCATCACAATATTCTCTATGTAAAGACGCACGGAAACAGCTAAGACAGCTTCAACAAAAATGGTAGACTGAACAGATGAAAGGCTGGTAAAATATTTTCATTTCTATGTGCATGAGCAGAAAATGTGTGACAACAGGGGCCAACTCACCGTGGTTTTATCTGCCAGCAGCTTCTCTATGACTTCTATCAGCTGGTCTTTTTGTTCGGGATCCAAACTAAAATCAAAAGAACTTGTTTTGTTATGTGAGAAAATAAAACGATAACTTTGTTTTTTAACCCTTGTGCTATCTCAGATGACCCCACCCTTACATTGACGTGTTCTCCCTACCATGACAAAGGTGGATGAAGGTGGAACGATTTCATGTAATCCACGGACACCAGTGAAGATCACAAATCATTGAAGAAAAAAGGTTCAGAGCACTGTCTAGTGGGTCTAGATGACCCAACTCCCAATGTTAAAGTGCCTATAGGATAGCACAAGGGTTAAATACATTTCCGATCAATTGAGCTTTCTGAGATAAATAACATGGACATCTATGTACCGTCCATCAATAGGATGTTTTTTTTTTGTCTATTGAAAATCAAAAGCTCAGTGATGGAACAGTAGTTTGATCAGGGATTGCTGCCATCGCAGTGGCTCTCTCTGCAGGGTTGTACCTGTACAGTTTGGGGATTGCATGAGCAGCTGTCTTCCTGACGTACGGAGACATGTCGGAAGCTGCTTCTTTGATGGCTAGCATCATGATGGGGACGATGATTGTCACTCGAATGCTTGAGAGGACCCGCAGGGCACTGGCTCTAATGAGCTGGTTTGGGTCCTGCCAAAGTGCAAGAAAATCCCCAACATTAGGAATGAGAGGAAAAGCAGAAGTTTCCAGCTGCGTCAGCGAAATCCCGAGGTCATTTGTAACAACTGAAGTCCTTCTTTAGCTGACGGTGAAGCTGTCACTCCTGCTGCCAAATATTTGCTCATATTTATGTAGATTGATGAGAGCTGCTGTTGCCAGATAATGAGTCAGGAAAACGGATCTGTTGGAACCTCAGATTGTCAGCCAGCAGTAATCAAAATAAATCATTAAAGAACTAATCATTATGTTAGTATCAAATTATAATTTTTAGATTAAATTATAAACTTTAGAACCGTTGAAACTTTCACAAAGAAAGTACTAATAGAAATGAGCTGTACCTTCAAGCCACGCTGGAAGGTGGAAATGGACAGTAAAGCCAGATCCTGCTGCTCCTCGGCGTAGCGCACCAGATAAACATAAACCAACTTCTTGACCTAAAAGAATTAAATATGTAAAAAAAAAAACACAGAGAACATTCAAGCGATGAATTTTTTTTTTATTTTTTTTTTAACTTGTCCTGTCCAACAGCTGGGCAGTCAGATGAGAGCTGAGGGCCTCCTGTGTTGGACATATTTTACTTAAACAAGAGGGGTTATTAATCTTCAGACAAACCAAAGGTATGTCTGAATAAACCCCTTTTGTAATTGAGGCCAAACTTTATTAATTTCAAACATGTTTGAAGATCTTTGGTGTTGGACCGGACGGAAAAGGAAAGAAGGGAAGAAGAGAGAGGGACGTTAGAGAGAGGGGGGGAAGGAGGGTGATAGTAGGAGGGGAAGGGGGATAAGACCATGAAGCAGCATAAAGCAACAAGTTTACTGGTTGTTAATCACCATGGTAACGCTCAAATGCAGTGCAAAAAGGGCGGAGCCTGTCCACACACACACCCAAGTGTCAAACACACCTGCTAGCTGCAAAAATGTCCACCTGTCGACATGTACACAAAACAGATAGTGCTCACACGCATACTTATGCCTTAAAACCAACTAGTGTGAAATATTTCAGTCATTCAGTCACGCAAACCGCCAGTGCAAAGGTGAGCCAACCCCCGTGCTCAGGTGAGTGTTTATGTTTTTCTAAAATGGATGGTGGAATGTGTAAAGAAGGAGGGAGAGCGCCCAGCCATCCCCACCCCAAGACCCCCACCGCAGCAGCAGCGGCAGCCGGAATCCCCCCAACGCCACACGGAAACCGGCAGGGAACAACCGCCGCCCGGGCGACCAAGCCCGCCACCCAGGCCAGGGCCAGCAGGACCGCCGCAAGGCCCCCAGAGCCAGAGAGCAGGGAGGCACGGAGGGAAAGAGAGGGCCGCCCCAGCCCAACCAGGAGAACAGCCCCCCCGCCGCGCCGGGAGAACCCAACGCAGGGCCCCACCGGAGAAGGACGCCCACAGCCCCAGACGAGCACCCCACCACCACCCAGGAGTTCTGGGCATCCCCCCGCCCCAACCCCAGGTACGAGCCAGGACCCCCCAAGGGAGACCAGCTCCGCACTCCAGGCAGCCATCCGCCCGGCCCACGGTTGGTCCAGGGAGGAGCAAGGCAGGGGCCCGCCGCCCCCGCCCAGGAGGGGGGAACCCCGGGGAAAAAAGAGGGCCCACAAGGGGTGTTGTAAATATGGCCCGACCAGGCTCGGCCACAGTTGGAAATTTGGCGGGGCCCAGCGCTCAGGAGCAAGGACCAGAACCCACCCCCCAGGGACACCAACACCCCGATGAATTTTGAGAAAAATCTGATTAAGACGTCAAAAAGGAAAGAAAAATTGCAACAGTCTTGAATTGGTCTTTGCCTATAGAAAATACTTAATGTTTCATCGAATAAAATATCTGCTTAACCCTTGTGCTATTTTAGATGACCCCACCCTTACATTGACGTGTTCTCCCTACCATGACAAAGGTGGATAAAGGTGGAAAGATTTCATGTAATCCATGGACAGTGACAGGGACAGTGAAGAACACAAATCATTGAAGAAAAAGGGATCAGCGCACTGTCTAGTGGGTCTAGATGACCCAACTCCCAATGTTAAAGTGCCTAGGATAGCACAAGGGTTACAGCTGACGGCTCGCTCTTAGGGTTGGGAACCTACATCAGACAAAAAAAGAGCCATATTCTTTTTTTTTCCTAACAGCTGAGCAAACAGATGAGAGCTGAAAAGCTCTTGTGTTGGACATATTTTGCTGTTAAAAAGAACAAAATTCTAACATCCAAACTCTGAATTTAAATTGAAATCTGCAAGCAGGTTTGAACAAAGGGAAGGGCTGCTTCAATGTGGTAAACCGGCCTTTGTCTCCACTGTTTTCAGACCTGGCTACTCATTTTCAATGAGTTAGTGTCAAATTTCTCAGTTCAGTCACTCGCTACAGTTGAGAAAATAATGGAAGGTCCGGTATGCTTGATTGCATTTGGATTTCAAAACTGTTCAAATGAAGATGACAAACCTCGATGTTTTTGCAGGCAACATTTTTCACCACCGCTGGGAAGAGATCGGATGCGTTTTTGCCACGAGCGATCATCTGCAGAGACAAGAACCAATAGGTTAAGACGGAGGGTTTGTGAAAAATACATCTGATCTGGCCCAATTCTGTGAGTCTCATGGAAAAGTTTCTTCCGTCTCTTTCATCTTTTCTGTTCTGCAGAAATGAAGGATACGAAGCTATTCAGAGGAAGAACTCTTGACACAGAGGAATGAATATTTAACAGCTTCCTGCACACTTTGGGTCTCTTACCCCTGTAGTTATGTAAGGCTGCCTGTGTTGTACAGCTTGTGAATCTTTAGAGCAAAGATCTTCGTGTTTAAGTTTCACTAACTTCTATCGATACACGCTGATTTTTCTGTTTTGCGGTTTGTCCTTCAGTCCTATTGTGAAGCTGGAACACAACAATTTTTAAAACTCACAGCCACAATCCGCTTCATGGCCTCCAGCTTCAGGGAGTCCTTGTTGCTGTCCAGCATCTCTTTCAGGTCATCGTGTCTGCGAGCAGAGAAACATCCAGGGATTACACACGGCCTGGTTTCCTCCTTCATTTAAAAGAAATATGCAGGAGGAATCCAGCAAAGAGTGCAGACTAACTGCAGTTTGTACTGAATACTTAATACGGATCAGAATTCTCAAGAGTCATTCAAAAAAATGATATACCACAAAGAGAAAAAGGTATGAAAATGGATGAAAATGAAGCAGAGCTCCTAGGATTTTCCTACTGATTCCAGGAAATGAGACAAAGATGTTAAAGCAAGGCAACCAGCTAACAAACAAGACAGAGTTAAAATGGTTTTCAGATGATATGAGCTTCACAAGCGAGGATGAGGGCTGACTTGAGAGAAAAGTTATAGTTTAACCCTTTAATGACGAAGTTCATGTTTAAAAAAATATAGTTTTTAATTTACTGGAAAACGTTGAAAATATTGAAAGTGAGCAAGACGAAACCAAAAGGCCTTAAAGAGCCCTTTATAACATGTAGCAACATTATAATCTAGAGTTTGTTAATTTATTCATAAAAAATAAAAGATTTTAAGCTTTGTTGGTAAATATAAAATTGTACTAAAAATTAATCTACCTAATATAACAAAGTATATCTTCTTTTAAATGTGTCTTACTACCTTAGTCAAATAAAAATCCAATGAATTTCTAATTCATTGATTAATTAGTAAATTTCTATAATTTAAAAATCCCATTATTTTCTGTTAAAATGTTACTTTTCTTTTAAAAACTGTTTTAAATTGTAATTTTTCTATAAATGTTTACTAAATGTTTAAAAATGTGATTTTAATTATAAAGTCATTTAATATTCTTCTCAAAATGTATTCATTTATTTTCTTTTAGCCATGAAATATCGTCAATGCTTATAATTGCTTATTACGCAATTATAAGCAACTTGTTTAAAATATTAAATCTAAAAGAATCTAAAAGAATAAAATGTAATATCCTACAGCTTTAAAGTAACGTTATTATAAAGTATTTCTGGGTTGAACTAATAACTCAAGCAAAATATATGAATATGTTCACATGAACACGGATAACATTTGCAACATTGATGATTCAGCAGACTGACGGCTGTGAAACAAATAGTTATTTCATACTCGGTTTTACTGCTGTGCACCCACAATGCATTGTTCCTGCCATTTGAGATTCAGACGCCTCAGTTAGATTTGTTTTTTCTGCATTCTGGTATTTTACTGATCCAAGTAGCAGGAGATGTTTCCCAAACCGGCTCCTCTGGGTTCATCATCCTGCATGTGCTCCATGCTTTCCTGCTCAGCCTGATTTTAATGACCGCCACTGTCAGGCAGAGCTCCAGATACAGAGGAGGACCGACAACATCTACGGCTGGAATAGTTTACACATTTGGGAGAAGTTGCCTTGGAGGAAAAACACTTCATTCAAGAAAGTTTTGCATTAAAAGTGCAGAGGCTTTATTAAAGCACATATCAAAAAGCTGCAGTTGTTTTCAGGTGCCCAAGTGTTATTATTGTGGTCTTTGGAGAAAAAAAAACCCATTTCAAATGTTTAGCAAATACTTTTATCAAATCATGATCAAATCGATATTTCTATTCTGTTTCTTTTGTATTGGTTTATCCTTTATATCTTGTTCTGTCATGTTTGAGTTCTGTTTCCTGTTTTATTTTGAAAGGTTTCCTGTTTGTCATGTTTTTGAGTTTTACTTCCTTTGTCCCAATCTGTCCTGATCATGTTCACCTGTGTCTTGTTTGCCCTTTCTGTATATAAGTCTTGTCTTTGCCTTCCTCTTGTGCTGGTCCATTAACGTCCTTATTGTCTCTTCGTCCCTGACTCCCTTCTGCCTTTTTCATGCTATGCCACAGTAAGTTTAGTTGTAATTTTGTTATCCTGCTCTGCAGCGCTTTCTGTTATTTAGAATTAAACCCCTCGCCTTGGAACCGTGTGCCTCCGTCTCTGCATTTTGGGTCCTTCACGCTCACCAGTCCCCCCCCACCTGACAATTTCCATTTCACTCAGACTGGAATGTGTATGCTTGTGAAACGGGCATGTCCAAAGCCTGGTGTGGTGGCCGAGAGGTGCAAGACACATTTACATTTAAGATACAACAACAGCAAATCACAGAAGAAATGACAAAATACATAAACACAACAACGAAAGTGAAGACCCGGCTTCTAACAGAAAAGGGACGGCTGGAAAGGAAAGCTGCTCGCTTTCGTCCATTTTTTCTTCATCTACTGCTGTTGTGTTTTGCACTTGCTGGCCGGCATACCCTTAATACTGGAAGTGACTCAAAAACTAGTATTACTGTAGTAATCCTAAAATGCTTTTGGACTGTTTCATGTATATATAATGTCCAGATAAAGAAAACTGTCATAAATAACTTTTGAAAATCCTACACGACTGGTTTTACATTACGTCGCTTTCTGTTCAAAGTCAAAACAAAGGGACGTTGTGTTTCTGGATTTGGTCATTTGAGGTGGCATTTTTTTTTTAGTGCTTCATGATTTCTAAGTCTGTACTAGGATTTGTTGTTGTATCTTAAACGTAAGCGTGTCTTGGACCTCTCGGCCACCGTCTGGCCCGTGGGCCAAAAATCCCTTTCTAAAAAGGACAATTTCTTGATTGTACAGTACTATGCTGTTCTAAAACTACGGCAAGCCTTAAGGGCCAAAGAGAAGAGCATTTATTTGATTCTGTGATCAAAATCACTTCTGAATAAAATAACTATTTGTGTTATTTTGCTGTTCATATGATTTAGATTTAGAAATGTACAGTGAGCATTTAATAGTGAATTATGTGAAACATTTTCAACCTTTTTAGTTTTTTTTTAAATGTATCTACAAATATTTGTGTTCTATGTGAAGAAAGTAAAAATATACTATTGCAAAAAAAAAAAAAGAATAATTAATTTGCATTTAATGTTGTTAAAAGGAATCAAATCTGCCCCTCTTTGCAAAAGGTTTTGACACCCCTTAAAGGCAAAACATGACGAAGAATAAAACTACAATACACAGAATAAAACATGTGCATAATACTCAACAGAACAGAAGCTGCACTCCCGGCTGACAGCATCATCACACCTTTCCCCCAAAAATGCCAAAATAAATCCATCACCAGCGCGGATGTTTTGCTGTTTTCCTAATCTTTGATCATCAACAACGTCAGATGTCATGTCAGCGTTGAGCTCACAATCCGCTAACATGCGCCACTCACTCCAGGCTTTTCATTCATAAGATCTGTTAGAGACGACAGGAGCGAATCAGTCAGCCCCCTCACAGAGACCCACCATCCCTGTCTGAGTGGATCTAAGCTGACAGCCCCACCCTGCTGCCGCACAAACACACAAAGTGGAACGAACAGCTCTGACAGGTTCGGCTAAACCCTCTGCGTGGAGCCAGCACACGGCAGCTCGCTGCTGGTGGGGTTTCTGCTGCTGATGTGAAGACACGAGGCCCACCCAGCCTTTGTTTTCCTTTTAGCATAGAGGTGCAATCCGAGCCAGCTTCTTCCTGAAAGCCAACTGTCATTTATTGTTAAGGTTTAAAAAATGGTTATTAAAAAAGTGTATTTGCAGTCAATGAAACGACACAAAAAGTAGTCAAGTGATGGAGCTCATAACATTGAGTATCGCTGCTAAATTAATCAGGTGGTTAGATTAGGATTTAATAATTTCAGTTCATTGAATTTATTTTAAACCATGTCAGAACAACATTTGTGAAAGGAAAAACTTTCAAAGTAAAAACTTAGTTTACTTTACTAATTCTTGCATTAAAATTAAAATAAAAGCAACCAATCGCTTCGAAGGAAACATGACCACTTAGATTTTAAAAAGAAAAATCAATTTAATTTACTCAAACTGTTTTCTAAATCAGGGATTTAATGTACCTTTGAAATATGGAATATTTTGTATAAAAATACTATATAATGTCTAGGATCAGTGGTCATATTGGTTGCACTTGTTTAACAACTCAACTTTACAAAACATCTATGGAAAATAATAAAGGATTGACAAAAAAACTAATTTAATTTTTTTTTATTGTATTAGAATTCTTCATGCCCTATTATTCTGCTGACACATCACTCATTCAACAAACTCCTTTTGAAACTGTTTAAAAAACAATGAGTCTCCCCTCCTAAAGGAAAGCCCACTAGTTTCCTAGGCAACAAAGGATGTAATACAATGAAATCAAGTGATTTCTTTCTCTGTTCGCTGAGCTTTTTCGCAGTTTTCAAAGAACGAAACGTTTCAATACTGTCAGAGCGCAGGCGTCACATTTTACCTGTGAACATTCCACAACATCTTCTGCATTAAAAGACAAAATATATATATGAGCCTCAGAAAAAAAGAAGTACAAAACCTATGTGAAACATGGTCCAGGAGAGCAAAATTACATCGTGATCATCGAAAAATTCAACAAAAAAAGGACTGAAGTATTCATTGATGGCAACAAAGCTATATGCTTTTCTTTCAACTTCAGAAATGTTTAAGTTGATCCATAAAGACATAAAGCATTGTTGGGTAACAGCGGAGAAAGAACAGGACAAACAGGTCGATATCTGTGGTCTGGAAACCCTCCTTTGAAAAAAAACATCAATAATCTTAAGGTTATTGTGATTAACTCTTAACCCAAAGTCCCCATGCAAAAGCATGTTACATAAAAAGCAAGAAATTTATAATTTTGCCTCCTATTCCTTAGAAAACTCTATTTATTTCCCTTATAATCAAAAATGTGGTTGGTTCAAAGTGTTTGGGAAAGAGTTCAACTTTTCCAAGATGCCTGTTTCTTTGGACATTTCTATTTTAGTTTTGACCTTCTGCTGTCAGCATATGTGTGCATTGGTGGTCAGTGTTCTCACCATCTAACAGTCAATCAACGGTTTCAATAGGATCAGAGCAAAAAGCTCTGCAAAAATAAGCTGCAACTTTTTATTTTTTGGGGTAAGACTTGAGTATCAACTTGTAACTAAATGACCTGTTACATATAGACCTGTCAGTCAGGCTGCAAAGTGGGTATAATAAATATTTCATGCTTAGCAATGAGTCCAGATTCAGTCAGAATGTAGAGTCAAAGTGTTCAGTTGATGTGGAAAGGATCAAACTTACCGTGGCATCAGTTACGTTTTCGTTGGAGGCAGTGTGATGGTATAGGAAAAATATTCCTCAATGGAATAACAAGAGTTGACAATAATGAAGGCTATCTCCAATCATAAAGACTTTCAAATGCATTTCTGCAAATGCACAGTTTTACATTTTTATAGTCTGGGACCAAATTTAATCAGTTCATTCTGATATTTTATGTTCTAAACAAATGTGGCCAAACTGAAGGGCAGATAAATGAAAAAGTTAGTTACTTTTATTGGAACAAATAAAAAAATTCACTAAACAAAAACATTGGTGCTACATTTTATTTAATTCAGCAGTAAGCTCCTTTAATCAAATTCCTGATTTTTTGTTTTACTTTGCTGTAATAACACAGTTTTGTTGATCTAAAAAACCAAAAACTTTCTGTAATCAACTTTCACAAAACAGTGTAAGTTACATATTTAAAGACCCTCTCCAATGATGTGTTTGGTGTTTTTAACATGTTCTTGTAGCAGTTTTCTCAAAATGGAGAACATTTATAAAGAAAATTCAAATTAAAATCACATTTCTGAGTATTTCTCTATTCAAATCATTGTGAATCAGGAGTAAAGAGTGTATTTGTGACGTAGAAAATACGGACGAGAAGTTCTCTGCTTTAAACTCTCAGCAATGGGGACGGAAAGGGGGGCGGGGTTGCTCCGCCCAAAACTCAGAGGTGAATTTCTGGTCAGCTACTGCTGCTCTACAGACACTATGTCCTAAAAAACAACACCGTTTTTTTTTTATAGCCTAAAAATGTCATAATTATATATATATAAAAACTGTTAATAATATCATAACCCAGATGTGAATCAAGAATTTGGACTATGGACACGGAAAAGAAACAATACTCCCCAAGAAAAAAAAAATCTAATGAAAAGACAGAAGATGATAAAGTGCGACCAAGACTTTTGCGAGCAACACTGTAGGAATATTGTGCTTAAGGCACAATTTGCAGTTTGAAAAATGCTCAGAATGGGTTATCTTCTGGGAGTAAATCCTTGACAGCCACTTGTTCTACTGCTTTGTTCACACGTCTTTGGCTTGTTGCCTTGAGATCTATAAAAAAAGTACACTTGCATCAAGACACAAAGAGATTCTCTACCTTTTTTAAAGGTTTTCTCTCTAAACCAAGCGATCCGAAAATGCTTCCAGAACCACTGCTAAAGCGGTGAACATAAGTCATCTCTTGATCGCACAGCAGCAGTGAATGGAGAGCCTGCAGTCTGTGAGGAGGTGGCCACTGCAGAACGCAGCCCGTGCTACACAACTGTGCAGACAAGCGCTCATGCATGCGCCCATTAAATCTTTGTTTTCATCTGTGCAAAGTGACAACAGGATAATACATGCTGTACAACAGTAGTGCAATCTGTCATGCCGGGTCAATACTGCAATAATTAAATTGTTAGCTCACAGTATGAGTTCAGTTTGGGCGGTAGCCATAAGCTGAAATCGGTTACATGGCAACAAGTGCACATTTATGTCCTAAAACAAGGATAACTTCCTTATATGCCTCAAAGTGCTCAAGTTTCAGAGCGAGATGTTTCTTACAGACAGTATTTTTGTATAACAGAGTCCCTTCACTACTTCTGCTGGATAGGCTGATGATTGATGGATGACTGACTCATATTTGAAGCAATTGGACATTTTAGCATCTGGAGATGAGGAAAAGATAATTCGGATTTCCTGCTGATGGTTAAAGTCCCCCCTGCATCATTTCTATCCTGTGCTTCCATGATGACAGACAACAGCCTGTAGCTTGTGTTCTATTTTTGTGAGCTCTGCTTAAATTAGAGGTTAAGCTCGCTGGAATTTGTTTGGTTACCTTTTTTAGTTTGTTCTTGTGAACAGACACTTTTTGACACTGAAAAGGTAAAAAAAGGAGGTCTACTAACATGCCAGTGGGACTCTCTGTAAAAATACAGGGCGACAGGGTTTTTACTCTAAGATTCACTGCTACAAACATTTAGGATCACTCATAAACCAAATAGTTAAAGGAAATTGGACCACAAAAGAAAGTCAGCTCAACGTCAGACAAAAACATAAGAGATTTGGTATTTATAAATTAAGAATTTCTCTGCCTCACATTGACATATTTAGAGCCCTCAAGGGCTGATCTTTGAATTTCCACAGCAGTGATTGAAGATTTTGCAGCAACACTGGAACGACAGCAGCAAGAAGCCTCCTTTTGACTTCTGTTTCAAAGTAAAAGTAACTGGAGCAAAGTAAAGCCTGTACAGGTGCTGCTGGTTTTTGGGTTGTCCAGGTGCATAGAGGGTTCCAGACAGGAGCTGCAGCATCTTAACCCTTGTGCTATCTTAGATGACCCCACCCTTACATTGAGGTGTTCTCCCTACCATGACAAAGGTGGATAAAGGTGGAAAGATTTCATGTAAACCATGGACACCAGTGAAGATAAAAAATCATTGGATAAAAAAGGTTCAGAGCACTGTCTAGTGGGTCTAGATGACCCAACTCCCAACGTTAAAGTGCCGGATAGCACAAGGGTTAAAGGGGGTGTAGGTAGGTCTTGGAGATCCCTATAGACTCGTCATGGGAATGGAACGTACCATTGTTGTGCGTGTGGTAAGTGTATTATTATTATTTACACTTATGATGCTGACCAATGGTGCCCTTACACCACACTCTAGTTAAGTAAGGTGCGTGTTTTGGCCCCTTATTGAGTGTGTGCAAATGTGCATGCGTGAGGTGTGTACGTGTCATGTAAGTTCCTGTAAGACCCCCGTAGGATGCTAACACAAACTACACACTTGTCAAATTTCCTAGTGTATAACCATGGAAGGAGAGCTCACTCATCCCGCAGTTAAAAAAAAAAGGTAACAGCTGCATCTCACCTACTTCCCCTTTCTTCACCCTCACATGTTGTTTGTGTTCGCTACAACCTGTCGTTCACAGCGTGGCCGTTGAAAAATGCGCATGAACATTTTTGCTCTACAGGATCGCAAAGCGATCTTCAACCTTGCTATCTCATATGGGCCATGCCCTGTATGGGTTTGACCATTTTTAGCTCGCAGACATCCCGTCTCCATCCATAAGGGCAGTTGTGACTAAGGCTTGGTTCCTGTTCAATCCAATGTAAATATTTGGCCCGGCTCCATGATTTCACATTCATCAAAACTGTACTGGTGATGTACTGTACTGTACTGAACAAAACGGTAATATAGTCCTTTTGCCTCATTGTTTTATTTTGTATTTGAAATTGAAATGTTATACGACTTGGGGCAGAATTTCGACAGGTGAGCATGAAGCCATAGGTCTAAGACAACCTCTGTGAGCATGTTCCAACAACGTCACGTGTCTTTGTCACGATTGTATACCCCTTGTGCTATCTTAGACGACCCCACCCTTACATTGACGTGTTCTCCCTACCATGACAAAGGTGGATAAAGGTGGAAAGATTTCATGTAATCCATGGAGACCAGTGAAGATCACAAATCATTGAAGAAAAAAGGTTCAGCGCACTGTCTAGTGGGTCTGGATGACCTAACTCCCAATGTCAAAGTGCCTAGGATAGCACAAGGGTTACCCACTCCAAGAACAGCTGTGGGTCTTTAGTTATAGCTAGCAAAGATGGCAGCAGGCCAACACAATGGCTCCAAATGGACCCATCAGAAAAGACTGAGTCACACAAACACACATGTACACTGGTTTTTCAAATAATGTTGTTTTTGATAATTAGTCATGAGTTTTTTCATGTTTTTTTATTTTTAAATTTTCTAATTGCTTGTTTTTTCTGTTTAGGTTTCCTTTCTGTTTCTTATAAGTCTTGTTCACACCAGGTTTAATAAATTATCCTCACCTCTGATTTCACTTTACTGTTTTTACCCAGAGCATATAAGGTCAGGGTAAAATAGGCATAATGTCAGATCCCCTGCCTTTTTTTGTTTTAACGTTTGGTCCAGAACTAAAACAAGAAAAATGTTAGTTTCTAATACAAAAGGGCTTTTTATATATACATATACACCTGGTGTGTCCAAGGAGCACATATAACAACCCTAGTTAAAAAATAAAGTGTATCTTTTAGTAGAGGTTCTCATCTTTTTGCTCGGCTGCTGGAAAGAACAAAGTACATTTTAAAACATTTCAAACAGATCCTCATTCTTTTTGTCTTTTGTTTCCTCCTACATATCCGGTTTTGTCTTGTTTTGGTTTTGTTCCATTTAGTTTTGACTTTTAGAATCTTGAAGTCAGGTTTAAATTTGATTGTTAATTGATTCTGTAGCAAAATCTCAGGTTCCTCTGTGTTTGGGTTCCTCAGAAGACCAGGTCAACTGTTGCATAAAAAGGACGTATTTGTTAAATTTTTTTAATCTGAAAGTTTTATATGCTCATAACTAAAGGGTGAATGTTTTTTTTACTGCTGCAAAACTTAAGTCTCTAATAAGATTAAAAAAATGATTTAAAATGTTTCTGACTTAAAAAAAAAAGGCACTGAGTGTTACGGCAGGGAGAATGAGGGAAGCACCCAGGCACAGAGAGGAGGAGGCAGGAGGTTCCAGGAAACGGGATCTTTAATAACTAAACTAAAATAACCAAAATACCACTGCAGCAGGCAGGCAAACTCAAAACTGGAAATACATTCAAAATACACATGAAAGGGGAGACCTAAGACTGTGGAGCAGCACAGGACTTAAATACATACAGGACTGACGAGACACAGGTGGAAACAATGAGGGCAGAATAGGGACCAAAAGTAAAACTAGAAAACATGACACAACACAGGAAACCCTACAAAATAAAACAGGAAACTGAACTCAAAACAAGTCAGAACCAAAAGACAACTAGAACACAAAAGCACAGAAACTAAAACCGTGACACTGAGGACAAATGGTTCCTGTCTGTTTTTAGGAATTAATAAGCAGCACAACAACCAAACGTGTAACACAACCTTATTGAAACTTCATTGCGATCCTTTCAATAAATTTGTCACTAACTTAATTATCAGTAGTCTCTGCACTCCCTGTGCACTTGTCAATCACATCATTTGTGATGTAGCAATGACGCCTACCCGCCATTAGTATATCTTTCATTAAACATTTTATGGGAAGGTTTCAACAAGGTTGAAAAAGGAACATTTTCAGGTGTATTGTGGAATAACTTTGCGACATAATAAAAATATCTGTAAAACAGAAGCTGTGTGCACTAAAACAAAACTATTAATATTATTAGGAATTTTCCCAAAAATAAATTATTAGAGCGAAAGCTAAAATGCTAAAAAAGACTACAAAAAAACTACACTGGAGTGTTTGAGGGAAGAATTATGTTTATTATCATTTAAATAGATGATTTCGTATTGGCTCTTCAATTTTTACTAGTAAAGAAAAAAATAATAACTCGTGCTAATCAGCCCTGCTAATTAACTGTGTGAAAGGGATTAAAGCAGCCTCTTTAAAGCCAAACAAGCTTTGCTTCGCTTAATTAAAACCTAGAAAGTCCTATTAGTTTCTGTTCTACCCAGGCTAGAGTCAGCCTGGCTGTGAGTCTGCATCCACAGATAATTGAGCCATACATTAGGAGCATTCCCATGTATTTAAATGATAAAAGGACATGATGAAAGTTTAATTTAGTCGAGCAGAAAAATGTTGCCTAGAGGGAAGGAAACAACTCTTCTGTTTACTCTGACAGCCTATTTTTTTTTAAAGAATGACAAAAAGATCAAAGGAAACACAAAGTTGAGCACAAATAAACAAAATGGAAAGCTTCAAAGCAATTTCAGGCGGACAGGTGACGTCCCTGTCAAATCTACTGTCTTTTAAAACCAAACGCAGATGTCTGTGAGATATCTGTGAAAAACGGACAAAGGAACAGGCGTAATTTCATCCCACCATCACTCCTCTGGTTACTCTGGAGTCCCACTGAACAGCTCTGAATTATTGAACCCGCCGTGGTACGAAGGGGTCAGGTTACCTGGCACCAAAGCACAAAGATTATCAGGACTCTCCTTCTGGAAAGTATCCCTGAAAGTAGGCCAGTATCCAAAGACACGACCTGACAAACCAACTAAAAAATGAGATCAAATGAAAGGAAATGTTCGTGACTCAGCTCTGAGCAAAAGATCAAGGAGTTTCAGTTTGCATTTGGAAGCAGCTGTTTTACATAAAGTGACTCTTTGAGCGCAGACATTTCTTTTTTTTTCTTCCTGTCGATGTATCTTGAAGCTCCCTAAACACCCCAACTGGTTCTCAGTACCACTGTGTGTGATCTTTGCGCTGGCGTTTACCATTACCACCACGAAACCCCAAACCGTTATTCAGTTCTTGATATCTATCAACTGCTGGTTGTCTTGCTGCTAATTTAAAAGCTTTGTGTTCTATTTCTGAATCTTCAAAGTGTGCTCAGGTCCTTGAAAAAAAAAAAGAAAAAACGCTGTTTATCTTACAGATTAAAAGCTGTAAGACAAAGATCTTTCATCACCATCATCCTCAGATTGCAGCTAAAATGTTTCAGCAGATCACCTCAAGGATTTTTGTTAAATCTATTAAAACGATGCTCTTTAAGCTTCTTTAACATTTCTTTATATCTTTTGTTTAAGGACAGCTTAAATAATTCCAATTTGTGAAATGACTCATCTGTGTTATTAAACAGCAGGGTAAGTGAAATAACTGCGTATTTACCCAGAAATCTTTAACAAATTTGTAGGAAGCTTACAAAACTGAAATATACAAAGGTTTGCAATTGGAGAAAAGTAAAGATTCAAAGCTAGCTAATGTGCACTAAAAGATATCAAATTTGTTGTGGAAACTGGTTGTTAACAAGGACGCGGATCAAACAAGAGCGTGAAGTTTGTATTTGACTTACTAATGTTGTTTTAGTGATGTCATTTTGGCTTCCTGGAACATCTAGGAAAGTTACCTTAAAAAAGACCAAAGTACGGATGTGAAAACCCTTAATATTCGTTTTCTATTGAGCAGTTTTTAATATATATATATATATTTTTTAATGTTTGTTGCAACTGTGTGACAACAGTCCCGGATTTAGCCAGCCCGACTTATGGGGTGCAGGTTAGAATGTCAGTGGAGCAAGTCAAAGCAATTGGGTGTGCTGAGATTGTAGGCTGTCTAATGCTTAGAAAAACAAGCTATTATCATATCAGTTTATCCATCCATGTTTTTATCTCATCTTTGGAACTATTTAAGATGTCTTTTAAGTTTAATGCTATGTACATGTATTACGTAAGCTTTCTGTTGAAACTCTTTTACATAAATAATTGAAAATAAGCAGGTTTTAATGGAAAACATGACGTGTGTGGAGAAAATGGAGAGCAAAGATTAAAATTAAAGCAGTTTGTCTGTCCCGTTCTTCAAACTTGTCTCTCTAAATGCCACTCTTGTCTATTATCAACATCTTTGCAGATTAGCTGTGCCTCTATAGTCATGTTTTGGCTTTACGGCCACATTGGCGGTAAACGGTAACGACTATTTAAAGTGTCAACCAGATTGAGCTGCGTTCACACCGAACGCGATTCACATGTTCAGGACGCCCAGGTTCAATGTTAGATCAATGTACAGACATGATCAGAGGTTTTGCGGCGCAATTTAAGCGCGTTTTGGCAAAATTAGGACAGCGACAGCTTAAAAATCTGAACTTTGGCGGAGAAGATGCGTCTATCAATCAGGGACTCAGCTTCGGATTGTGGCGTGTAGATGAAGCGATCAGTGGGTGGAGTCCAAAACAAACACAGGAGGAGAATCTGATCATCCTCCTACTGAACTTTCTGATCTTTTTCTTATTTGCATCAAGAAAATAATAAACTACTGCGGGACAGCAAGTTAATGCTTCCATGTAGCAATGAGGCGGAAAGCTTTAGACTGTAGCTCCTCCCACACACGTCTGGCGTGTCAAGCTTATGAACACATTTTTGGGCACGCGTCACATTTCCTGTTCTATTCTGTCGAAATACAGCCGTCAGACACCCAAAGTTTTCTGCCAAAAGCTTTCATGAGGAGAGACATCAAGAGAGTGTTGTTACAACAAACAGAAGCGCAGCGATTCCGAGTTTATAGCTTTGTGGCAAATTTAAAAACCCAAGAAAAGTTGTTAATTTGCCACAGTTTGAGATTAAAAATGCTATTCATTTCAAATCAAATCAAATAAAAAAAATGCAAGAAAACAAGACAACCTCTGGACATCCAACGCGTCACTTTTTACGTCATCGACTTTGAACAATCACAACAGCAACACAGATCCTGAACAGCGTTAAACCGTTTGGAAAAAGCTAAAGTAGAAAATGTCTTTGATAAATACATTTAAGTGAAGTTTAACTCTTGAATGGACAGAGTTTATCTGAAACTAACCTCCCATCTTGCTTTGTGCTAATGTGGTTTAAGGTGAGTCCAAAAGTGGATTGCTGACTTTTGTTGGTAGAACTTAAATAAGTGAAAATAAATGTTT
The DNA here is from genome assembly GCA_037389245.1 of Oryzias sinensis. Taxonomy (NCBI): domain Eukaryota; kingdom Metazoa; phylum Chordata; class Actinopteri; order Beloniformes; family Adrianichthyidae; genus Oryzias; species Oryzias sinensis. Next base: position 20,210,384 of record CM074499.1, on the reverse strand, counting down.
AAATGTTATATATCAAACAGCTACTTAATACTAGCAAATTGGATTTCAGCAAAATTCCAGTCTTGTTTGCTCTTCGAGCTGCCCTGTTGCTTTCAGTGGGACCTGCCCTGACCGGCAGACGAGGCCTCCAACACTCCTTCAGCATGGAACAGCTATGATTACCGCAGCGGTTGAGTCTGGAAACTGCCGCCACCTCCTCCGCCACCTTCTTCCAGAGTTGCTCGCTCCTCCTGGTCTCCACCTCCACCTCCACTTCCACCTGTACCTGGAGAAGACCGAAGGTGGCGCAGCTCATCAGGTTGGAGGGCGTTGTACCAAGTCTGCTGAGCGCTGTCGGGGGTCAGCACCGGACTCTTGGCCTCCTCCTGGCCTTGCACCTGACTCTGCACCGTCTTCACCATGTTCACAGCGTTCACTGGCAGCTGCAGCAGCCTCTGCATGGTGGTCATCTTCCACACTTGGTAGGCAAAAAGAACAAGGGCTGCTCCAGTGAAGTTCCTCAGACGGTCTTCACGCACTCAAGAGCACCTCCTCTGTAACCTGGTTAGATGAATCCAGTGTGGATCTTTCTTGCATGACTGTTACAGCAAGTCCCTTCACAGATGCTCCAGCGTGGAGACGCTTCAATTCTGTGCCGCCGCAGAGCTCTAATCTAAATCCAGCGATGCCACGGAGCACTTCTGCATCCCCCACCTTCTGCTGCTGAGTCTGTGCACAGTAAATGGATGCTCGGCAGGGAGGGGCGTGGAGTTTTATTTGCTGTGACGCCTCTTCTCTAACAGCTCCTCCTCGTGTGGTTCCTGTTGCTGCACCCTCCCCTCTGTGACACACACATGCATGATCTTCCACCAATGACACGGCTGCTACTATTTTTCCCCTGAAACATTATCAGCTTCTTTCCTCACACCTATCATCTTGGCTAAACCCTTAGAACCTCACTCTGTGAGTCACTGCCACGAATGAATCGCCGTGGCAGACGCTGTCACATTTCTCACTCCGTGTGTTGAGAATCTGCTTGGTTTCATCCCTTTTTTTTCCCACTGTGCCTCATTTCTTCTGGTCTAACATGACTCAGCTTTTTCAACAGTGTCGTGACGAGGACACTTCTCTCATTCGCTCCCACTCTTCTCCTCCACGTTCCCAGTGACTGCCTCAAAGCACAATTCGCTCTCTCCTTTAGGATCTGTTGACATTCGCTAATGACTAACGGGACTTTTAACCCCGGATCAGGAGAGGTACCTTAAGGCTGCAGAGACGCATTCAAGCGTTTCTAGAATGCTGCGCCCTAAAAGGGCTGTAAAACACAAATTGATGGAAAGCCGAGAACATTTCCTCCTCCGGTCGCCTCAGAAAGGGATGCTGGTTCACCAAACTGCAGCCTTTAGCTTCCCATCACAGCATTTTGAAAAAACCATCCACAAATCTTTTATAGGAACTCCTCTAATGCTTTCCCTTTAATGAAACCAGAGTTCTGATTTTTAGTTCTACCCATTCTGAATACTTCTTCTTAAAGGAGGGGTAACTCATCCTAAAGGGAATGTAATTTAGAAGAAAAAAACCCTCCATGAATTATTCAACTCCTGCATCGTCACATGTTTGTTCTTCATATCCACCCTTCAAAGGAATTTGAAATTAGGATGTAAGAAGACAGAATATAAACTATATTGCTTTGGATTTTATTAGTGCTTTTATTTTTTTTTCTCTTTATTGTTCCTGGTTTTTATTTACACACAACAATGCTGATGACTTACTGTCTGTAAAATGTGTGACTGAATTCAAGCCCACACATTTTCTCTAATTAATTACATAAAAATCTATACAACCCATTCCACCTTAACAGAGGAAATTTGCTCCAGATTTACTCAAAGTACTCTGCAACCATGAATCTGAAAGAATTTCAAAACAAAAGTTGATCATTTTTATCTACTCATTTCATTTATGTGTCTTCAAGCATTAACTCCACAACTGTAACCAAATATTTAAATATATAAGCCCTAAGATCATAGAGATGTTTTGTTTTGAAGCTGAACATTAACAGGTCATTTCTGAAAGAAACAGCGTTAAACAGGAACACTTTCATCCTCTCACTCTGTACTCAACCAGATGTGATACTGTCAAAAGCCTATAAAGAAAGCTGCTCTGAAAAAGACTGAGGCTCCGTTTCCAAGGAGACAGGAGTGAGCCTCAGAGCAGGGCCGTCCTCCATCATATGTACAGACAAACTGGTCCGGCTGCCTGCTTTAGGTAGACATCCCTTCTGCAAACAGATCTCTGAATCAACATGCTCTGTTAAAACCACTCAGTGAAGGCAGACTTTCAGCACTGACAGCTCTGCAGTTCCCTCAGCTGTGCACACGATGAGCTCCCCCTACTGGTGAGAAACTGAAGGACACCAGGCTGCTCATTCCTGAATCCTGACGTTCCTCTTCAGCTTTTAGCCAGAGAGCAGCGGAGGAGATTAACAGTTAGGATTACATATTTATATATTGTAAGAAAATAGCATTTGATGACCTGAAATTAAATAAAAAAACTAGCATTGTGTTTCTATTTTTCAGCTAACAAAACTACACTATTATTAGTGTTTATATAGGCAGGATGTGTGGTTATGTTAAGAATTACTCTTTAGGTGATTCAATTTTAACTTAAGTGTTGTTCCCATATGCATATTGGTAAAATAATTGTATTATCTAATGCTCAAACTAGACCATCACTTCTTCTTTCTCTTTCGGCTTATTCCCATCAGGGGTTGTCCCAGGGAACAAGTCGCATGGTTTACTTGGCAATGTTTTGCGCCGGATGCCCTTCCTGACGCAACCTTCTCAAAGCAACCGGGCTTGGGACCGGCAGAGAAGTAGAGAAGGGAACAGGGAGCAGCCCAGATTCGAACCCAGGTTTCACGGACGGAAGGCGTGAAACCTGGGTTCGAATCTGGGCTGCTAGTGTAAAGCTAATTATTATTCATAGCAGAGAGCAGAAACATCACCAGAAGAAAATATCAGAAGACACTAAACAAATCTTGCCTTCAACAGTGAATAAACAACTGCAAACACAATTATTTTGAACAAGCCACTTTTTTTTTTTTTTAAAGACCCACTAATGAAAATGTTGTTTTGGGTATTTTAACCTGCTCTTGTGGCATTTTTTCTGACAATGAAGGACATATTAAGCTTAAAAATTGCATTTCTGAGTATTTCTTTATTCAAATAATGTTTCAATAATGTTTCAAGCTGTCAGCAAGAGGGAGGGGAAGAGGAGCGGGGTTGCTTTGCGTCAACAGTTCCACCAACAACTCAGAGGGGAATTTCTAATGAACTTCTCCTGCTCTGCAGAAACTATGTCCTGGAAAACGACGCAGGTTTTTATTTTTTTGGTCCAAAAATGACAGCCGTATTTTCACGACCATAGGGCGCACCGGGTTATAAGGCGCAGTCTCAGTTATGGGTGATTTTTCAGTATTTGACACATACAAAAGGCGCACCGGGTGTTAGGGCGCGGGCATGATAAAATATTCATGCTATTGTTGAAACTTTCCTGCGATATGTCAATGAACATACTACTGTGACTTTTCTTCGATGACGTTTCTGACCGCAGGGGGGATCCCCTCCAGGGCCTAAGACGGGTCTTCCTTCGGGGTTCACTTCTCCGTTCGGACCCTCAGAACCTCCAGAGCGGGTTAATAAAACAACCAGTCTCCGTTATCTTAGAGGAAACCTTTTTATTACTGTTCTCTGTAACACAGAGAACAGAGCAATACAAACAGAATGCGCGCTCGCGCTGAGCGCTCTGCCCCCCTACCTCCTGCACATGCGCGAGCGCAGACACACCGGGTTAAGCATACGCACACACACTCAGTGTGTGTGTTTCAAAAAAGGCAGACATCCTTTCACAAAGTGGGGCATAACTTGCCCGGCGCTGCCTCCACAACAATAAACGCAGAATTTTCCTATCCCGTTGTGTGTATCGCTACTCCTGTTCTTCTTGAGAACGGGAACAGCGACTCACCGGGATGTCAAAAGTCAGTGGCGCCTTGTCCATGTTGGTGATGTGACTGGGCTGGAGGCGTTTGTCGGCGATCTTTTTACTTCAGTATGAGCGGAAGATGCATGCGAGCAAACAGTGTCTCTGAGCAAAGCAGACTGGTATTTGTGTTTGCGGGCAGGGGAGGGAGCTATGTTAGTGTGTGCGCTCCGAAGGAGGCTTCTCACTGCTGTCCGTCCGGCTGCTCTGCGTGAGAGAGCTGCTAAACTCAGGGGAACCGTGTCTCTGAGAAGAGGAGTGGCTTTAGTGTGGGCTGGCAGAGCTGGCTTTTCGAAGCAGAAATGCCACTTCGCACAAACCTGAGAAACCATGTAAACAATCATGTGAATTCATGTTTCCAATCGTGTCCAGATAAAATATAGGCTGATGTCATTCCCACATATTTACATGCAGCCAAGATGCACACTGGCCGCATGGATTTTTTAAGTTCATCCAGGGCTAAATGTTGTTAGTACGTACTTGCCAAACCTACCCTGCTTCTTCCGGCTCCGTTCCATCAAGAATAAAGCACTGTTCGCACAGATTTTAAAAAATTATAAGCGAACAAGCACTTTATAATTATCATAACAATAATAAAAGCACAATTAGAAAATCATCTTGCTCTATGCCTCAGCTTTGTTTGTTTACAACGGGACTCACTATTTCTTCTTCTACGGTCTTTTCCGGTGTTTTAGATAGTTCTGCGTATGTCTAAATGATTTATTCCGACCGAAAGTTTGGCATTTGTAAACGTTTGATATAATCGGATAAAGTTTTTCTGAGCCCATGTACACAGTTCAGTTCTAATCCAATCTTGGATCCGATCAAAGATATTCTACACATGGAACCGCAACCACTCTTTCTGCAGAGCGACAATAGTTTATTTAGAAATTCTCCTCTGAAATGGGCAGGACTGTTGGTGCAGAGCTGTTGCAGAGCAGGGAGCCTGTGTATTTTTTACATCACAAATACGTTCTTTTCCTTTGTTCTTGATTCATAACTATTTAAAGAATCAAAATGCCATTTAATCTGAAACATCTTAATTAAAATGTCCCCCAACATGGGAAAAATGCCACCAGAACATGTTAAAAACACAATTTTCACCGGAGGGGAGCATCTCTCTGCCCCAAACTGTGGGGCCTTTCTGAGGTTATTTTCTGTGGTGCTACGTTCAAGCTAGGCATGTGACATGCGTTCAAGAACTCACATTCAAGAACACATTCTTGAATGTACGCATTCTTGAATGTGCATTTAGCCCATGGTGTTCACACTGGACAACCAGGGAGGGGCTTCCTCTTCTTTTTCTACTGCTTACTAGCTCATGTCTGCCACCTAGAGTTGGAAAGTCTTGGTGCAAAATGTCAAAGTGGTGCAAATCTTGTAAATCTGGCTCCAGGCTTTTTCTCTCACAGCTCTATTCCCTTATATGAAAGACTTGGTGTCATGGAATTTTGGCCAATTATTAGTTTCTCCTTCATGATCGATTTTCAAATGGCTAACTTTCTGAATTAAAAGGGACGTCATCCATACGTCACTACAAAATCTGAGTCCCCAATTGGTCAAAAATTGACCTGGTTTAACTTTAGTGCAGTCAATGACAGCACTTCTTGCATGTAGAGCCCAAAAACGGTCGCAGACACTTACGGAAACCCAAAACGTGCGTTAACATTAAAGGGGGTTCCTTAACTCGCGTTGCAGAGGGCGGCGTGAACCTAGTCCTTCCTTGTTGTCACCTCATGCATGGTAAAACATCTACTGACTCTCTTTCCTTTCGTTTGATTATTTTTGTGTATGATTATTTGCCCTAAATTAAGCTATAACATAAACAATATAACCACAGAATAGACTTTAATGTCCGTATGTTTTGGTTTGTATTTTTTACTCTTTGCTTTCTACGTGACATGAGATGATTTTTTTTCCTACTGAACTTGTGGAAAAAGCTAGTTATCAAGTTTAAAATGACCAGTATAGGTGAGAATAGTTAAGCTTAATAACGAACTGAACTTACATTCCGAAATCTTACCAAAAAATCAAAAGATTGACTTTGATTTACTACAGAGTATTTATAGTAATTGAAGAAATAAAAAGCAAAGCGGTTGTTTATATCCAATTACTTCAAAAAGATATAAGGTAAAAATAAACACCAAGCACGTGGTAAAGTACAAGCACGAGAATCCTGCTCCGGCTGTGGTCGTGAGCCTTATCGGGGGATGTGCGCGTGCGCGGCTGTCGCTGTTCAGCAGGGGTGGTGCTGAAATGCCGGAGCAGAGGCCTGCCGTCCTCCCAAACGGGCCCAATCACATCTCAGCTCAACGCTTCGCTATACATCTATAAAATGTGTTCCTGTCCGCATGAGGGGTGAAGGGACACGCAGTCGGCTGCAGCTGCCGCGACGACGCCTCAGCACGCGTCTAAATCACGGCCATGACAACAAAACGCAGCTGCCGCAAAACGACGGCCCTCTCTAACACCGAACTTCAAGTCTGATGTTTTTCTGCACTGTGAGCTCCCATGTTTCTAAGAGCGCTTGAGCTGCACCTCCCCCTTCTCCCTTAAGCCCCCATTTAAACCTCAACAATCAGAGAAAAACGGCGTCAACCCTAGGCGGGAGGCTCTACCTTTTATAATCAGAGGAGAAAATCCCTCCGCTGGCCGGATCGTGGCCGTATTCCGGTTCCCCGACACTGGACGAGCCTCCCTTCTCATCATTGAAAGCCGAGCTGGTAGACATGGTCGCGGCGTGGTGCGGGTTTAATTCTGGCCGGGGATGGAGTCGCTGAAGGAGGAAGGCTCTGAAAGGCGCGCAGACACCGCCGTTATCTCCGGGACGCACTGAGGGATGATGGGGGAAAGAGGAGGGGGAGTGATGATGCGGTGGTCACGTGATTTTCGAGCTTCAAACCCAAAAGTTTGACTTTGGCAAATATTAATATTTTTAATCTATAGTATAATCTCACTCCTTATCAGTTTAATACATAGGTAGAGGTTTTAGTTGTCATTTTTAATAATTAACCTTTTCAATCACTAGAGGAAAGGTTTCTAAAGCTATCCGATTGATATACCCTCCACTTAAACTTAAATTATTCCTTTTTTCATTAGTCCTAAAATAAATTACAAGACAACAAAAACAACTCTTCGAGGCTCAGAATTATATCAAAGAAACATGTAATTTCAATTGATAACATAGTAAATGGCCTATTTTCAACTTGTGTTTGATAGTTTTTTGAAAATTTGTTCCAATAATAATTTCCATTTATCAAATTTTCTAATGTAATTTTTGCTTTTTTGGAACCAAAAAGCAGATTTAAACTAAATATTTTTATTCACTCTTTTTTTCAACGTCTGTTATACATTAATTATGTCTTTATTTTTCCCGCTTTTTGACCGTTCCCCTAACGCGCGTGTGTCAAACTCCAGGCCCGCGGGCCAAAGGTGGCCCGCCATGTCATTTTATGTGACACACGAGGGAATAAAAGTTTTTGATTTCTTAAAATAAAAAAATTTGTGTGTATTTATTCATATCTAGAATCTGACTTGAAACATCGGATTGGGCAACTAAACATTAGGACTTAAACACTGTCCATTTAACCTAACCTGACAGAATCAAATTTAAAAGGATTTATGACAGAGTAACAAGCAAATATATGTTTTCCATGCAACTGTAATTGTCACTTTAAAAAGTTCGAATAAATAAATAATGAATTATTTAACATTAAGGAGTAGTTACATGTATTTTTTATTACATTTAGCTATATGTATAAGTTTTATCTGGCCCTTTGAGGACAGCCACTATGCTGATGTGGCCCTCAGTGAAAATGAATTTGACACCCCTGCCCTAATGCCTCATTCTCCATCATTGGAATGTGCTAAATCAATGATTATATCGCTAGAGGAGACATCACGTGATTCCTCGTGGGAGGAGAGCACCGCCATCTTGGTAAGGTCAAGTCACTGCTACGGTGCATGCAAGTGAACACATTTTTTGCAACATGCCAGTTCATTGTGCGGGTTTTAACTGCCAAAATCGGAGAAATTAGTCCATGAAGGAGGAAGGCATAACATTTCACAGGTAAATATTTTTTTTAATTTTAATGCTGCAGGGGCTTCATTAATAGTATACATGTTGACATGCATGATGCTGCAGGACTATTATCAACATGCTGCATGATGTACGTATAATTTGCTGTCGACATAAATGTAAACTTTATTTTGTTAAACCTTTATACAGTATATTAGGACTAGACTGTTATAGTAATATAGATTTACACATTTCTGACTCAGTGACTGAACTTTTCTTGCAGGTTTCCAATGGATTCAGACTAAGGGAAAAAGTGGGCCTTAGCAATAAAAATAGCTGACCCAGATGGATCACTGTGGTTACCAACTAGCAATACCATACACCATACCATCTGTGTTACACCAAATCGATCACTCACATGTATCAGTAAAGGACAATATTATTATTATTATTATTATTGTTATTTATGGACTTATTATTTATTTATTATTATTATTTATTGAATATTAGTGATTTATTATTATTATTTATTGACTTGTTGTTGGGCTTTTCTAAATAATTTAAATTACATGTCAGAGAGGTCTAAAACGTAAAAATGTTTAGAATTTTTATAAGTAAAAAAAAAAAAAAAAAAATACGCCCCTCTCACCCTCCGCGGGTGGTTTCCCCTCCAAGCTCGGATCCTCTACCAGAGGCCTGGGAGCTTGAGGGTCCTGCAGTATCTTAGCTGTTTGTGACGGTGTGGCACCGTCAGATGCCGAGGGGGGGGGCCACACCGTATTTTATTGTTTGGGTTTTGTTGTGTTATTGTTATTTATGATTACCACCTGTGGTGCCACCTGGACGGGAATGGAGAGCAACGCCCCGTGGGCGTGGCATCCCATTCAAAAGGTGAGCACCGCAGGTGGTGAAAGGTCCCCTCCTTTTTAAAACGGCGGTATGTTTAACTTCAGCCTTCATTGCCCACATTTTGCGTCACACGATCCCTAGAAGCAGAATGGCTTGTCCTTTTTGGGGACCGTAGACGAGGGCTGCGGTAATTCGCGAAGAATTATATTCGTCGTGCGGATTTTGAGACCTCGACTCGATTACTGTCGTTTCTCCATACGTTTTGTTTGAAGTTACCGTTTTCGTTGCAGTCAATCCATATGCATGAAAACAACGTAGGTCTTGCTATGTAAATGTTTCATATGTCAAATATATTTTACCTTTAATTTTAGCTGCTGCCATGTTCTTTTTAATTCACCGCAAGATTGCATCTACATGAAAATGACATCAGGGACATTGAATTAGATTAATGTAACAGTACTTTTTTGAAACACTTACAATTTGCCTTTTCTTACTTTCTTAATCCCATATAAACCTCCAGCCAGCAATGTCATGTAGGCCCCAACTGGGGAGAAAGAAGGTGGAGCTATGTGGGTACTGACTGGGCATGGGTTTATTTTGGGTAAACTTTGAAGAGCCCCGTGGTTTGCCTACATTGGCTACTGTACGCCCATGGGTTGCCCAGGGCCCTAGGATCCATGTGGGCTAGAACCCCTATGTGGGTCAGCCAAGTAAGGCCCATATGGGTTGCATCTGGGCCATAAGACTTGGGCTGCTTAACTGGGACACTGTATGTGGGACCCATATGGTTTTAGCCCACATGAGTCCCAGTGAGAGCCCTCATGGGCTAACCATATAGGCCAGCTAAAAGGATCTATGTGGGCAAAGACCTGGTCATAACTGGGCCACTGTATGTAGGACCCATGTGGTATAACACGTGGGCCCTTGAGGCCCTCATGGGGCTAACCATATAGAGCCCAATAAAAAGAGTCTATGTGAAGACCTGGTCTGTAACTTCGGCACTGTATCTAGAGACACATGTGTGGTGTTATAACACATGGGTCCCACATGAGGAGCCTCATGGGCTAACCATATAGGCCCAATAAGAGGTCTGGGTGGGTGAAGACCTGGGGCCTCATTTTATAAGCGTTGCGTCGCGCACAAAAGCGTCACGCCACTCTCGCATAATAGTTGAAGATTTATAAAAACAAGCTTAGCCCAGGGAAAATGTGCGGTCCTCCCGCATAAGCTCTGGCGTCGCACAAAAGCGAGGTGAAATGAAAGCGGCGACACCGTCCGTGCAGATGGAAAAGCATGGTGACGGTGTTACGCCGTGCTCGGATGTCTTGCGCTACACAATGTGGCACAGCAAAACGTGCGCCTCTACCCCTGGCGCTGATTGTGTTGGCCCGAGCCTGAACACATACGCATATTTGAGCCGTCTGCTGCTGCTGGCCTCGCGCCAGCGTTTAGAAGTGATCGTCGGCAAGAAACAACCAGAGTGCGTGAAATATTATTATTTATTTAGAATTCGTTGCAGTTTATTTCCAGTCAGGCGATCTGATTTCGCCCGCTCCTTCAGCCACCTCTCTGATTGAACTACTGACTTCCCTCTGCATTTCAAGGACTGCATCGGTGAGGACACGTCCACTGCTGGAGGGTTGAGCGTGCGTGGGCGCTGGGTCAGGCGGCACCAGCTGCAGCATCGTAACCACTGGCCCCGCTGGAACACCCAGCAACTAAAATAAAATTGTTCTATATCAATAATCTGTAATTGTGTAGCCTGCATACATGTGACTTGACTGCATTCATTTAATAATTATTTCTCTTACCTGTGTCACCCACTGCGTCTGGCGCGTCGGCGTCCCCATCCGTCTCAGTCAGGTGACTGAGGCGGAGGGGGAACGCACCGATAAGAACAATAAAGTTATGTGCGCGCGCCAGTTTCTCATCAAGAGGGTCAGCTCGGTCCCCACCCCGTGGCGGACACATACCGATGCAGCGCTAGGGGGCGTTTTTTGCCTCGACTTTGATGTCCGATCATTTCTTTCATTTCTTTTTTATTTGACCCACGGTCCGAGAGTTGTGAAGGCTCAGCATTTCTGGCGTCTACCACCGTTTACCGCTCCACACGTCTGCTTTGGCATTAATGATATCCCACACTGTGCCCTCCAAACAACGTTTTTCTCCTCTTTTCCACCTCGCCAACGATAACTTCTACTTCACATTGAGTGAAGTTACGTTTTATTTCCCTCTGTGTTTGCCATGATTTAGCAAGCCATGAATATTAATTTGTGGGCGTTTCACGGACTATTTATGGGCAACTATAGGCGTGTCATGGCGCGCAAAAGCTGCGCTTCATTTAGAATGGGATTTGTGATTTATAAGGAAGATTGTTGAGATGTCGTGCGCGGTTTCTCATCCGAATATTTCTGTGCATCTTGCCGTCCTATATTATGGCTAGTAAATGCGCCCTTTGGCTCGTCATGAAGTTTTATAAGTAAGAGGCCCCAGCAGATGTACAACCATACAGACTCTTTCTTGGGGCTCATAGACAGCCATGAGGGCTCTCATGTGGGACCAATGTGGTCGCTCCCCATGGGTCCTACATACAGTGGCAGTTGAACCAGGTCTTCTTTGCCCACATAGATCCTTTATTGAGCCTATTTGGATTGTAGCCCATGAGGGCTCTCATTTTAGGACCCATGTAAGTTATACCACATAAGTTCCTACACGCAATGGCAGTTACAGACCAGGGACACAGAGGAAAATCAAAATAACTTCATTCAATGTGAAGTAGAAGTTATAGATTGGCCCGAGGTGGAAAAAGAGGAGAAAAAGTGTTGTTTTGGAGGGCACAGTGGCCAGGCATTACAAATGCCAGGCTGCGTGGCAAACGTTGGCCGTGCGTAGAAATGCTGCAACCTCACAACTGAATGGCTGGCAAAAATGCAATCAAATCCCAGCTTTGGGAAGCGCAGTCAGCTGCATCAGCCAGGTGTGTCCGCCGAGAGGCGGCGGCGACACAGACTGACCCCTCTTGAGTAGAGTTCGGCTCACCAGAATCCCTGTTAGTCCCCATCCCTCAACTCAGTTACCCACTTCGGTGTGTATGGTACCACCGGAGTGACTGGGTAAGAGAAATTAAAATGAATGCAGATCAAGTCATGTATGCAGGCTGCAATTACGATTAATTAATATAAAACCATGTTTATTTTAGTTGCTGGGTGTTCCAGCGGTCAGTGGTTCGATGCTGCAGCTAGTGGCGGGTCGTTGGCGTCCTCCAGCGCATGACTCTCAATCCCCCTAACCGTATACCGTGCAGTCCTTAGTAGAAGTCGATGAATCAATCAGAGGTGGCCAGGGAGTTGGGCGGGAATCAAGAACCTCCTGACTGAAATAAACTGCAAGATGAGGAATTCTTAAATAAAATAATATTTTCCACACCTTTTGTTGTTCTTTAAAAGCGGCGCATCACTTCCAAGCGCTGTTTTGTGGCATTTAAAGCCATGCGTGGGGATGGGGTGCGGGTCGGAACCGCTGTAATAAACAGTAGAAGACACGTTTATGCTTCGTACATATTATGTAATCCCAGCACATGCCAGCCTGGGCCAAGCACCACTGAGCCACTGTATGTGTGGGACCCATGTGGGTATGTAACATGGATCCCCCAATGAGGAGCCCTCATGGAGGGCTAACCAAATAAGGCTCAATAAAGGATCTGTGGGTGAAGAAGACTGGTTGTTAACTGGGGAGCTGTATGTGGGACCCATGTGGTATAACTTACATGGGTCCCCACATGGCTCCCTCATGGAGGCTAACCATATAGGCCCAATAAAGGTCTGTGTGAAAATTTGGTCTCTTTGTTGCTGTATGCAGATAACACATGGGTCCCACATGAGGAGCCCTCATGGGGCTAACCATATAGGCCACTTCAGGATCAATTAGGGTGAAGACATACTGGTCTGTAACTGGGCCATTGTATGTAGGACCCATGTGGAATAACACATGGGTCCCCAAATAAAGAACCCCTTAGTGCTAATGGGTTATTCCTTATAGGCAGGTATTTTAAAAGTTTATTTTTGTCCACTAGACATATGCTTAAAATACAAGAAGATGAGTAAAATGACAGAACCCCTGAAGACTCTTTCCAAATTGAATATGAATCACAGCTTTTTTAATTCTGATCAGTCCATCTGCAACACTGGCTAAATTGATGAACCACAAATAGGCATTACATTTTGTATTTTGTGTTTACCCAAACAACCTGCAATATTGGATATTTATTTTCCTGTCAGTTTGGTGGTTTGAAATTATAAAATTTTGAGGATCATGGCAATTAATTCTGGGGTACTTGTCCACTTTTGGCACCATACAGCCATCTATTAGTCTTCTGTCTGGCGCACCTATTAATTAAAAATATTTACTTTTCATTGGCGCTCAGTGGATCAACAGAGATTAAGTTTTAACGACACAGTTTAAAATAAATTAAATAACTTTAATTTGAATTCTCCTTACATTGTTGTGTTGCTGTCTATTCAGAACAAACCTGGCTTCAGGTTCAAGGTTTTTTTTATTCGCCCATGTATGCATGTAGTCAATACATAGAGTTAAAGTCTCAAATTTTTGAAAAAGAATCATTGTAAAGGTTTAAAAAATGGTCGAAAATGCTAGAAATCTGGTGTCTTTTGGCAAAGCTGAAAGTGCAGGCAAAGAATGGAGAATGTACACTAATTTGGAGCACATTTTTTAATGACAGCCGTCAGTGTAGGTACACCAAAAAACTATTAGAGCCTGCAATCACCCATGCGAGTTGCCAACTGGTTAAAGTACACTCAGTGGCCTTGGATCATCTTGATTAATCCTTCAGCTCTAATATTCATTTTATGTTTCCTTTTTGTAACCTAAAAGTTCTTTCCTTCATAAGTTGTGTGTAATATTTCATGAGAGATTTTGCCACAACCCACTTTGTAAAGATCTTGTGGCTGTTAGAATAAGACCTGCTGTACTCACAGAGAACCCGTGTCTCCAGGCCAGAGCTTTCGAGTCTCACTCGCTTTGTGTGAGCAGGGAGGTGCAAGTTTAAAGATAATGTTGCTCTGTCAGATCTCTGTATGTTCACAGGGCCCCTCATAATATCTTCTTCTAACTAGTGGTATGTAAGGCGACACGTGGTGCAGCAGTAGGTTGGTGAACCTCTGATCGGAGAAAGATTGCAGATTCAATTCGCCTTGCCCATGTCAAAAGTGTCCTTGGGCAGACACTGGGCCCTTAACTCTGTTTTTTAAGGTTGGCGCCAGTGTTCGCAGCGGAGCCACCACCAGTCTGTGAATGTATTGTGGCGAGGTGATCGGAACTATGAGTGTAAGCACTTTGGGCCTTCAAGGAGGTAAAAAAGCTCTGTATCGTGTTGCAATAATGTGATTTATTCTATGCAATGCCGTCACCGGACAACGGACAGCCAATCACATCAGTCGGCATTAGTCCAAGACCTACGAGGACCTCATGGGTAATTACAATGATTTGTTGCCACACCCCTCACCGTACCTACATGTTAAAACACAGAAACTAATGCTATATACAGTATGTTTTTGTGAAACATAACTGATTTAAGCATGCATCACCAGTTTTTAGTGCATACAAAATAGACAAGACTTTTATTCCTGTAACTTGCAATCAACAAACAACACAGATTTAATCTCAGGGCCCCTGCAGAAGGCACTTGCAACCCATCGATGAGCTCCAGGCCAGCGAATAAGAAATTGCAGGCAATTAGATTGCAGATTACAAGACATTAGACATTTATTTTGGATGGTGGTCTTTGGTTTGCATTTCAGTTATTCATTTTGACATTAGTGTAACTGTAGCAGGCTATGGAAAAGGGTGATGTATTAAATGCCATCCTCTGAAACATATCTCCAACTTTGCAGTGTTCTGTAACAGAGTGAGCTGGGTCTGGTGAATATCTAATAATTCCCTTAGTTCATCTAATTTAGTTGCTGATCGTGGGTGCAATTTATGATTCCGCCTTGCGCCCATGTGTCCAAGTGTCCTTAGGCAAGACACTACTATGCCTCTGAGTTTGGCTGATGTTGACAGCGGAGCCTGCATTAGATGTGTAAGTTTGTGTGCATGGGTGGAAAAGGAGCTGGATGTGACTGTAAAGGCGCTTTGGGGCTTTGAAAAGTGAAAATTCTCTTGATATCATCATTCCATTTAATCACAATAGACGCCAAGAGCAATTTTGCTATTTTTCTTTTACTTGTGTTAGCTTACAAAAATGGTTCTTTATCTGTCTGCAAACTTTCCTGACACTACTACTGAAATAAAATGTTCATATTATGGATACGGTTTAAATTGTGGTTTTCTTGAAAATTTTAAATGTAAATATAATTACTTTTATATTGGAGTAGAAACCTGCCTTATTACAAAACCTATTTGACTGAGGTGAAAGTAAAATAAATAAATAAATAAAATGAACGTTTTCATTTTTTTCTCGAAGAGCGAACAGGGAGTGGTTTCAAGAGTTCAAAGTGGTAAGCAGGCGTTGCTGATTGGACGGTTGCTGCGTTTTGAATCTCCATTCTGCATTTCCTGATACGGCTGATCCGTTGTAATCCTGGTCCGTACACCAAGGAGATTCTGCACTTCTGTCACGCATTCATCCAGGCCATTTTATTGATATGGTAGATACCTTTTGGTTTTAATGTTTCCTTACAGCTCTAACTATGGTGGTCGTGGTTCATAAAGCGCCCGCAGATCAGGGAGTGTTGTTCTGTTCTGCAGTTGAATCCATCCACGTTACAGCGGCTTTTGCATTGAAAAGCCGGTGTCTGGCGCAGGCAGACGACTAGTTTCCACGATGCAACAGGTTTGGTACGACGCCATGATGACAGTAGTGGTGGGTCGCGTCACCGATCATCCAGCCAGTGTGTGTCGGCGTTTCACCGAGACATCAAAACTAAGCGCATCTGACCAGCAAGGTTGCCAGATTAGGCGGGTTTCCGTCCAATGGTGGTTTTGATTTGGATCTTGCGGGGAATGCTGTTTTGGTCAGATGTAATTTGGCTGGGTTTTGTGTGAAATGTTTTTACTTCGTTTTATTATGAGTCTGAATGATCTTATTTTTGAAAAATGACCGGAATTTCTCAAGTAAAAATGAATGCACTAATCAGATCCAGCGGCGAGTTTAAGTCCATGGAAATTAAAATATATTTTTGTTTTTTGCTTTTAGTTTATTATAATGTTAATTCTTCACAAAAAAACGACAACCCCAAAGCAGTTTTTTGATCCATTCATGCATTTGAGTATTCCTCTAAAATCGAGCGGGTTCTCATGAGGTGACGTGACGGACACAGTGAGAACGGTCCCGAGTCTGCGCTGCCGGCCCCGCCCACAGACACACACCCACTTTCTCCGCAGAGCGAGAATGATTTATAGCCTTTTATTTTACTGTATATGCACATCCACCTTTGCAGAAGTTTGGATGTTTTCATGGGAGAAACGCAGACACGCCGCTGAGGCCGGCTCCATCTGCCGAGATTGACGTCACACACACAGAGCGAAAGCCGGCGACTCAGAGGATGAGTCCTGTTATTTCCAGTATGGAAAGGAAACTCAGGATAATAACCATTATTTAATTAAAATCCTTTTATTGGTTGCCAAAGGTAATATTATCATACTTATAAATGGATGTTGCTTACTATTAAGGGCTTAAAATAACAGGGTATAGGCCTTTATTGAGTTCTGAAAGTATTTAATAGTTTTAATTGGCAACATATATATGCTTTATATATATATATATATATGTGTGTGTGTGTCATTTTTAATGATCCATCCTAGGATTATGAACACTTGCTTCAGGAATGGTTATTTCAGTTTAGATTATTTTGTCACTTATTGGTCCCAGGTCACCTGCAGCTTCACTCAAGTTGTAAATGACAGACTTCGCCGATATAGATTTCATGTCAGCAGTTTTATTCCTAAAGTAACATTTTATTATTTATATATGTAATTAAGCTGTTAACGTTTAACTACATCTTTCTATCTTGTGATATTTTCTCTATTTAAAAAGGTTGCTGTGGATTTGGGTAATTGGGACTCATCTCTGGGCGATGCAACCAGAAGAGTGATGAGCTTCCGCATGTGTCAATGAGTTGGCTCCTGCAATATAACCTGTTTGGACGTCATGGAGAACGCGTTCTGCTAGTTTGCGTCTTTTGATGTCTTCTATGGTAATTAGATTTGGTTATTAATCTATATTCATCATTGACAACGGATTTAATGAATTTAATCAGGCCTAAAATGAATACTTTGTTTTTGCGTGATTTCTTTTTTAAGGCAGTGAAAATGCCATCTAACCAGTCCCACTAAAAGGAAGTGGAGAAGGGCCTCTCAAATGGTTTATTGGGCTCGTGACGGGGAGGAAACTGACCATAGGACTCAAAGAGCTTGAATAACAAGCCAATGGAGCTTGTTCTTCAGGAACAAGTCAAGGATGCCATGGTATTTTGTTTTTACTGGATTTATTTATTTTTTTCGTCACATAATAACACATTAAGGTTGTTGATATTGTATAATACCAAGTGAAGTTGTTCTTTATTTTATTAATGCTGTAGTATATGAATCCTGTAATGTTGCTCCTGATAATTAAACCTTTGGGTGACCTTGCCATAGTCTTGTATATCGTTTTCAAAATGCAGGATCAGGAAAATTTATTTTCTTTTATTAAATTGAAGCATTTTAAAAAGCATTTTGTTGATGTCATTTGGAAAATTATGTTGTGAAACAGTGGGATTTTACAGAATCTTCTCATTTGGGTTTTTAGGAAAGCTAGATGGAAAAGAAGACCCTATAATGGTTCACTGGTATATAGCACTGTAGGAAAACACAGGTGGGACCTCCATGCTTACTGCACAAACCCACTCATGGCCTGTGGTGGCTTATTTAGGTCCCACATTAACCCAATATGCAATACTAATTGATGCATAAGTGGGGCCAAAATGGGTCATGGATGATTACCTGATTGGGGCCCATCTTTGCCCTGTTTCAGTCATACTTCCAGCCCACAGAAGAAGAACTACGAGTTATGGTTAACTATGAGTATGGTTCTAATGCTACTTACCCACTTGGGGCCTACAGGAAACCCACTGACCACCCACTTCAAGCCCATGTGGGCAAACACAGTTGGGGCCACCATGGAAACTGCGGACAAACCCACTTATAGCCCACAATATAGCCCATTTAGGTCCCACATAAAACCCATATATGCAATATGATAGACATATTAGTGGGGCCAAAATGGATCTTGAATCTTTTCAGTTAGGACCCCTTATGGGTCCTGTTTTTAATCCACTTCTAACCCACATGGGTGAAATGTGGGCCAATGTCAGTTTAATGCTACTTACCCACTTGTGACCTACAGGACACTCACTTTCATTACCGCCTAAGCCTATGTGGGCATACACAGTTAAGGGCCACCACTGGGGAAACTGCGGACAAACCCTTATAGCCCACATTATAGCCCATTTGGGTCCCACATAAAACCCATATAAGATACTGTTAGACACATTGAGTGGGGCCCAAAGTGGGTTTGGGTAGTTTACAGTTAAGGACCCCTTATGGGCCTGTTTTAATCCACTTTCAGCCCACATGGGCAAAAATATATAAGGCCCTACATGGTTCATGTGTTATGGGGCCTATGACACCCCACTCAGCACCACTTCAAGCTGTGTGGGCTGCAGTTAAGAGACCACCAGGAAACTCGCGGACAAACCCATACATTATAGCCCATTTGGGTCCCACATAAAACCCCATATAAGATACTGATAGACACATTAGTGGGGCCATAGTGGGTATTGGAGTGTAGTTTGCAGTTGGGACCCCATATGGGCCCCGTTTTAAACCCACATCCAGCCCACATGGGCAAAATTATGGGCCCTACATGGGTTCTAATATTGACCCCCACCAACTTGGGGCCTATATGACACCCACTCAGCACCCACTTCAAGCCTATGTGGGCATACACAGTTGGGGCCACCACGGAAACTGCGGACAAACCCACTTATAGCCCACATTATAGCCCATTTGGGTCAACATAAAACCCATATGGGATGCTGATAAGACATTAGTAGGGGCCAATTTGGGTCTTGGGTAGTTTACCTAGTTGGGACCCTATGGGCCCTGTTTCAATCCCTTCCAGCCCACATGAGGCAAAAATATAGACCCCTACATGGGTTTAACCTTGTTACCAACCTGGGCCTATATGACACCCTCACTTTTCCCTTCAAGCCTATCTGGGGCATACAGTTCAGGCCACCAAGGAAACTATGAGGACAAAACCAATAAAGGGCCAGCATTTTTCTGCCCATTTTTATAGACCCCTTTAGCTGCTGGCTATACCGCCCGATCCAATACAGGGAGTAGTGTTGCAGCGTGTGTGTGCTGGCGGGAGTCTGATCCACGAGAGACAGGGAGGCGTTGGGGTGCAGATGGGGGGGGTGAGCCTGAGGATGAGGAGACGGAGGTCATCATTCCCAGAATAACAACAGGTCATTCTTGTATTCGCTCTCTGGAGTTGAGGGTTTGAATGGGAAGTGAACCCGAAGGAGAATTCGCAGGCCTGAAGGAAGTCTCCTGCGCTTCTGACCACTGTCGGAAGAGCGAGAGAAAAGAAGAGAATCTTGGCAGCCAGGTTCAACAACAAATAAAAGTTCACTTTTAAAAACACAATTGCATGTATTAATATTAAAAATGACCGTTTGCTAGAGGAAGGTTAACAAAAAGTCCTCTAAACATACGGCGTTAAAGGCATTTCTAGATTGGTTCTGTACACTATACGGCATTTCATGCATTTTACACCAGGAATAACTTCAAAAGGACACCTAAAATCACCATTTTTATTTCACTCATTCGCTATTTAAAAAGTTGGCCCGTATCGTATTTACCGCAACCAGTTTAAATGCGGCTTGGGCATTAACTTGAGCAGCTATGTTTCCGCTAACTGTCTCTGTTTCTTGATTTTAGCGGTGTTACTTTTTCTTCCGTAATATCTGCTCATATTCTGCAACTCTCTGCAGCATACGTCAAGTTCAGCTGGCGAAAAATCGCGAACCTCTTTTTTGCAGTTTGTTTGCGCCAAAAGGCTCGTGATATCTCCGGTGATAATGGCTTCTTATAATTAGCGATGCGCCGCTCACTTCGAATCAGTCCAGTTGATTGATCTACTTGGATCAGCACTCTGGAAACTGAAAACTCAGAGTTGTCAATCTCCCGATGACCAACTCAGGTTCGGTTTGACCTCAGAGTTGGTTAGTTACTCCTTTGTGGGAAACAGGCCCCAGGTATCTGTTGTGGCCACTCCTCCAGCTTGGGGAGTTACTGCCCGAGTGCTCCAATTACCACAGGCACCACTGTCCCCTTTACTTTCCAGGCTTCCAGTTCTTCCTCTGAGTCCCTAGGTATTTCTCCAGTTTCTCATGTTCCTTCTTCTGATGTTCCCGTAAACGGCACTGCCATCCACCTAGCGGCTTTCTCATTCTTCTCCTGCTAAATGCTCTGGTTAGCCAATACCATCCTGTCAGTCTGGATCTGGAAGTCCCACGGGATCTTTGCCCTCTCATTCTCTACCACCTTCGGAGGTGTTTCCCAGTTTGACCTTGGGGTTTCCAGTCCATATTCTGCACACATGTTCCTGTATCAATTTGTGTTGTGTTGTTGTATTTGTTGTTGTTTTGTTTGTTGTGTTGTTTTTGTTTGTTTGTTTTGTTGTTGTGTTGTGTGTTTTTGTGTTGTTGTTTGTTGTTGTTTTTGTTGTGCATGTTGTTGTGTTTTTGTTTGTTTGTTGTTGTTTGTTGTTGTGTTTGTTTGTTGTTGTGTGTTGTAGTTGTTTTTGTTGTTGTTGTTTTGTTTGTTGTTTGCTTGTTTGTTGTTTGTTGTTGTTTGTTGTATTATTTGTTGCACAATGTTCTTTTATTTGTTGTTGTGTTGTTTTGTTGTTCTTTTGTTGTTGTTGTTGTGTTTTTGTTTGATGTTGTTTTGTTGTTGTTGTTGTGTTGTATTTGTTTTTGTATTGTTATTATTTTGTGTATTTTGTTGTTGTTTATTTGTTGTTTTGTTGTGTTTATTTGTTGTTTTATTTATTTATTGATGTTGTGTTTATTGTGCTGTTGTTATTTGCTATGTTGTTATTTATTTTTTGTTGTTGTTGTTTTATCGATGTTGTTTATTTGTGTTTTGTGTTTTGTGTTGTTTTGTTGTTTGTTATTATTCTGTTTTTGTTGTTGTTGTTTGTTTGCTGTTTTATTTGTTTTTGTTGTTGTTGTGTTGTTGTTGTTGTTTTGTTGTTGTGCTGATGTTTGTTGTTTCTTTGTTGTTTGCTTGTTTGTTGTTGTTGTTTGTTTGTTGTTGTTGTGTTGTTTTGTTGTTGTTGTGTTTTGTTTGATGTTGTTTTGTTGTTGTTGTTGTATGTTGTGTTGTTTTATTTGTTTTGTTTGACTGCTTGTTTATGTTGATTTTGTTGTTGTTGTTGTTTGTTGTGTTGTTGTTGTTTGTTGTTGATGTTGTGTTTGTTGTTGTTGTTGTTGTTGTGTTTGTATTTATTTATTGTTGTGTTGTTTTGTTGTTGTTTTTTTATTTATTTTTGTTGTTGTTTGTTGTTGTTGTGTTGTTGTTGTTTGTTTTTGTTTTTTGTTTTTTGTTATTTGTTTGTTGTTGTTGTTTTTGTTTGTTCCTGTTGTTTGCATTGTTTGCTATTTTTTCTTTTGTTGTTGTGTGTTGTTGTGTTTGTGTTGTAATGTTCTTTTATTTGTTGTTGTTTTGTTTGATGTTGTTTTGTTGTTGTTGTTGTGTTGTTTTTGTGTTGTTATTATTTGTGTGTTTTATTGTTGTTGTTTGTTGTTGTTTGTTGTGTTGTTGTTATTGTGATGTTGTGTTTATTTGTTGTTTTGTGTGCTGTTATTTTGTCGATGTTGTTTGTTGTATTTGTGTTTGTTTTTGTTATTTATTTATTGATATTTTTTATTGTTTATTGCTATTTTGAACTGTTTTTATTGTTGTTATATTGTTGTTGTTTTGTTGTTGTTGTGTTGTTGTTGTTTGTTGTTGTGTGTTGTTGTTGTTTTGTTGTTGTTGCTGATGTTTGTTGTTTTGTTTGTTGTTGTTGTTTGTTTGTTGTTGTTGTTTGTTTTGTTGTTGTTTTGTTGTTGTTGTGTTGTTTGTTGTTGTTTGTGTTGTTGTTGTTTGTTTTGTTGTTGTTGTTGTTGTATTTTATTTGTTTGTTGTTGTGTTTGTTGTTGTTGTTTGTTGTGTTGTTGTTTGTTGTTGTTGTTTTAGTTGTTGTTTGTTTATTGTTGTTGGTTATTTGTTGTTTTTTTTGTTGTTGTTTGTTGTTTTTTGTTGTTTTTTGTTGTTGTTTGTTGTTTTTGTTGTTGTTGTGTTTGTTTCATTATTGTTGTGTTGTGTTGTTTTATTTGTTGTTGATGTTGTGTTTATTTGTTTTGTTGTTGTTGTGTTTGTTGTTGTGTTGTTTTGTTGTTGTTGTCTTTATTGTTTTTATTTGTATTTGTTGTTTGTTGTTGTTTATTATTTGTTTTGTTGTTGTTTTGTTGTTGTTGTTTGTTTTTGTTGTTGTTGTGTTTGTTGTTGTTGTTTGTTGTTGTTTGTTTGTTGTTGTTGTATTTGTTGTTGCTTGTTATTTTGTTGTTTTGTTTGTTTGTTTGTTCTTTGTGTTGTTGTGTTTTTGTTTGTTGTTTGTTGCTGTTTTTTTATTTGTTCTGTTGTTTATTGTTTTTGTTGTTGTTTGTTGTTTGTTTGTTATTTATGTTTGTTTGTTGTTGTATTTGTTTGTTGTTGTTGATGTTGTGTTTGTTGTTTGTTATTTGTGTTTTGTTGTTGTTGTTGTGTTGTTTATTTATTTATTTGTCTTTATTTGTTGTTTGCTGTTTATTTTTAGTTTTTTTGTGCATTTGTTGTTGTTTTTTATTTGTATGTTGATTTGTTTTTGGTTTACTTTGTTGTTGTTGTGTTTGTTGTTTGTTATTTTGTTTGTTGTTGTGTTGTTTTGTTGTTGTTTTGTTGTCTTTGTTGTTGTTTGTTGTGTTGTTTGTTTTATTTATTTATTTGTTTTGTTGTTGTTGTTTGTTTTGTTGTTGTTGTTGTTGTTTTGTTTATTTGTTGTTTGTTTGTTCTAGGGCCTGTTTCACAAAGGATGTTAAGTGTAAACTCTGAGTTCATAAACCGAATCAGGGAAACCCTAGGTTTCGTTTCAGAATCGGAGGTTTGTCAAACCAGAGAAAGCAGAGTAAGTCAAACCATTTCTGAAGAGAATTACTTTTACTCGAATTCAGTATCCCGCCAGTTACTTATAACGCGACTAACCTGGTCGAGAACAGGTTTTTATTTACTTAAGCTTCGAAGTTTTGCGGTCCCCTCCCTTTTTAAAGGCGGCTGATGTATTTAAGCTTCGGCATACATACATACATTTCCGTCACCGATCTAAAGTGACAAGAATAAACTGTCCTTTTTGGAGGACCAATGAAGGCCATTGTTATTGAGAATTACATTTCACGTCGTCGGTTTGAGACCTCGACTTGATTTTGTCATTCCCCATACGTTTTTGTTTGAGGCGTTACCGTTTTTACCGTTGCAGTCAATCCACATATACAAAATGAAAACAACGTCAGGTCTCTTATATAGATGTTTCATATGTCAAATATTGTCAACAAAGCCTACATCCATAACATGCTCAAATCTGACCTAGATTGAGATTATGTTTTCTCTTCATTTTTAGCTGCTGCCATGTTTCTTTTAATTCCTGCAGCGGTTTGCATCTACATGAAAATGAAACCAAAGGTTGAATTAGATTAATATAAAATTACTTTTTGAAACCTGGCGTTTTTCTACTTACTGCTTACTTTCTTAATCCCCTTGAAAACCTATGCCACTCGATCAATACAAAGGTAGTGTTGCAGTGTGTGTGTGCTTTGCGGCCGGGGTGCAAGCCCCTGAGACAAGGGGAGGCGGGTGCAGAATGCAAGAAGGAAGTGAGCACAGATGAGGCGGAGAAGGTGTCATTCCCAGAATAATAACTGTTTAGAATCGTTCTTATTCGCTCTGGAGGTCAGGGTTTGACGGGAAGTGAACCCGAAGGAGAATTCCTTCAGCCCTGAAATCTCCCCAGCGCTTCTGACCCACGCCTGCGGTCGAATCTGAGAAAAAAAAAGAATCTTCCGCGTAGTTAACAGTGAATAAAAGTTCACTTTTAAAACACAATTGCATGTATTAATATAAAAATGACCAACAGTTTTGCTAGAGGAAGGTTAACAAAAAGAATCTCTAAACATTACGGCGTTTAATTTTGTTTTCCACAGAATTGGTTCTGTACACTATACAGCATTTCGTATTTACACCAGGAATAACACTTCAAAAAGTACACCTAAAATACATACATTTTTATTTCCTCCTTACGCTATTTAAATAGTTATTACAGCCAATATTTTATAACAATGATTTAAATGCAAACTTAGGCATTAACTTGAGCAGCTATGTTTTCCGCTAACTATCTCTCTTTGCAGATGCAGTGGTGTTGCTTTTCTTCTGGAATATGTAAAATTCACTGCAACTCTGCAGCAGCTGCGTCAGGATTCAGCTGGCGAACAATGCGCCCAGACCTCTTTTTTTCACGGTTGCCATGGTGACTTTCGTGATATCTGCGCTCTCCATTGATATTGGCTTCTTAAAGGCCTTGGTCTTGCGCTCACCTCGAATCAGTCCACTCAGAGTTGATTGATCTAACAGCGGATCAGCTGCTCTGAAACTGAAAACTCAGAGTTGTCAATCTCTGATTGACCAACTCAAGTTCAAGTTGACCTCAGGATTAGTTGAACCTCCTTTGAAACAGGCCCCTGTTGTTTCGTTTTTGTTGTTGTTGTGTTGTTGTTGTTTGTTGTTTTGTTTGTTGTTGTGTTTTTTGCTTTGTTGTTGTGTTTGTTGTTGTTGATGTTTGTTGTTGTCGTTTTTTGTCTGTTTAGTTGTTGTTGTTGTTCTTTTTGTTGTTGTTGTGTTTTGTTTGATGTTGTTTTGTTGTTGTTGTTGTCATTGTGTTGTTTTTGTTGTTTGTTTGTTTATTTGTTTTGTGTTGTTTGTTGTTGTTGTTGTTGTGTTTCTTTTTTTGTGTTGTTGTTATTTGTGTATATATATCTTTGATGCCACAAAAGCATTGTCATTTGGGGCATGATGGCCTGCAGACAGCACTCCGCCACTGTTATTGAGGCACCTTTTAGTGATGTGCTCATTTGGTGGGCCAACATTTGAACAAAACTCGATACATGGTTTGGCCAAATAGTTCTTGACAGTGTTTTCAACCAATTGATGCCACTGGCACACTATAATAGGAGATAATTAAGTCGTGGAAAAGTGCATCATTGTGATCTCAAAAACAGCTGCTCTCTAGAGAGTAAATGAACAATCCAGGCAGGCCTGAAAAAACACTGAAAGTGGTTGAGAATCATGAAAGTCACCAAACTCACTTGCTGGTTGTTGATTCTATAAAGACAATTTTGATGAGCCAGTATAGCAGCTATAACTGTTTTTCTGAAAAGAGTCATGACTTTTTATCCTCCAAATCGAACAGAGCTTAATCACATGTCATCGGTCCATTAAATCAAGAAGTGTTAAAGTCTTCTTCCTTGTTCAGAATTTGACTCCTCATCGGTTGTAGCTTTATTCAGCTCATCTTTTGGCGTTGCCTAATCAGACAATTCAAAACTACCCAAAACAAGACATAAGTCTTTCTTGCGTTTGTGCGGTTTTACCTATCTCCATGATGTTGGTTAAAAGGACAGCGCCTCAGCGACTGACGGTCCGTCGCCATTTACGTCTGAAACCACAACGAACATACAGTTTGTGTAACTTCTTTTATTACATCTGAAAAAACATCTTAACATATAAATTTTTTTGAAGGATGCTGGTGCATGGGGTTTTTAATCGAGTTAAAAGTTTAAAAAAAGGAAAAAAATGTTATACCTGGTAGTGTAATATTCAAAAATATTATGTGAAATATTTTGTACCTTTATATTGTTGAAATCTAATTTCTTTCCGATTTTTTGACAGATTCAAAAACATTGGCTCAAGGGACAACACTATAGACAATTAAATATTAAACAATTTTTTTTTAAATTTGTTTTTAAATATTACATTTACAAAGTTCACATTCGAATATACAATAAGAGCCTGATTACGTGGTTAATTCAACTATCCACCCATTTGTTAATTCAGTGACGTCTGTTCAGTCATTTATGAAATGTGATACAGTCATATTGATATCTCAAAAAGTCTGAGTTTTGCCAAATTTCTAATGTGCCACATCTATGTCAAAATCTTCAATGGTCAAAGTGGCTGTCTTAACAAGGCCCAAATTGACTTCCATTAACACCATCGTCTGATTTGAATCTTGTTTTTTGAAAATGTACATTATCATTGAACTGATTTTCTCTCATTGGGACTTTTAAGCATTATATGGATTACATATACTTGGTACACTTCTACTATAAGTTCTAGAATACTGACTTGATAAAAAAATACTCTACTTGAAGTTATATGGATCAAAATACCAATGTGTTTAAATCTCTATTATTTTTTGGAACTAACTTCTTAGGAGTCCCTCGATGTCTTTTGACAAATTTATTCAATAGTGATAGTCTTTTTTTTTTAATCATAGTTGACGTTTTAATTGATAAAACCTGTCATTTTACGGACAGAGTTTTCTGCAGAAAGCGGCTTGATAGTTATTTGACAGTTCCTCTCAGTTGTTGTGGATTGTTTGTATTGGATCTCATTTGGAGGCATCAGATGAAACTTGTAGGTACATATTGTTATTTAACATCCTCTTTTGGTTTTTTGTAACAAATTTGAATAAAAAAATCTTTCATTTATTCTCCATATTTAGAAAAACCTCATTATATTTTTCCTTTTCAGAAATTTGTTGAAACCAAGGCTTAAAGAACATCAGGGAGCGTACATTTTCACAATGGTCTAACTTTCTTCATAAACTCCGTTCGAAGAATCATAGTTCCTGAAAGATGGAAAAAGTGGACCGTGGACCCACCCTAGGATCTCAGAGTGAACGGACAAAAAGAGGCTGGACCACATGGACACAGGTTTTAAAAATCATACCAGGGTGAAAAGGACAGGTAACCTGGAACCACTGAGATGAAAGGTATGGATTAAAAAGTTACAAGGAATAATACAAAGACTACACAGACATCCAAATATATAGGACTACCAGGAATGGCGAGGTGAAACAAGGACCAACTGGAGAATGTGATTGATGAGATATCAGTTTACAATCAACAAAGTGGACTGAACTCAAAAATTAACGAGAGGTGAGAGTTTGCTTCATTCTTGGTGAGTTTGAGTCTTGCGTCAAATAATATGTATAAATATATATCTATCAAATGTGGGTGAACCAATAGTGTTCCCATTTTAGTCATTTTCATCTAATATTTTCCAACAACACGGAGTTATGGATTAGGTGATGTTGGTTTTGTTCTTACGGTTTCCTAAATTTATTTAGGCTGTTCCTGAATCAAAATTGAAGTTTGCAAATTTGTGTATGGTTTCTCAAAACAATTTGGCTTGGCAAACACAAGTAGATTTATAAAAACTGTAAGCATAAAAATATTTTGTCTCTCAACTGAGTCTTTGTCATTATGAAATTATCAGTGCGTCAAAGTCATTAGTCATATTATACATTGTCTGTGGGCTCAGAACAGTCAGTAAACGAATCATTTTATTAATATAACTAAGCAGGTTCTGATTATTTCATGGCTAAGAAAGTTTGATGACAATTAGTATGATTACTTTTTTTGACTGAATGAATTAAAATTTGTTGATAGTTATTGCTAAAATGACCATTGATATTTGAGGAAAAAAAAAGATGGATATTACAACAGTACGGGCAGTGCAGTAAAGATTGAATTATTATCATCTGATATCTCTCTTGCAATGCAATGATAATTTTGTCACATTATGACAACGGTCTTGATAATATGACTTATACGATGAACTAATGACTAGGTGTTTTGAGGAGTAAGACTATTGCACAGTGAACTATATAATACATTTTGATCAACATGACATAAACAATTGATAATGTAGCAAAAAGCAGAGAATTGTACAAAATCATTTGCATGGATGTACCAAAGCAATTGCAACTTGTTCAAAGAAGTGAAAAACTGCTTATATGATGTGCACAAGTGACATCATGATGTGAAGATTGAACAAATAACTTTGGCAATTTCATTCTGATCTGAGAATTGTACTAAAGCGACTGAGAAAAACTGTAATGTATTATTTTATATACTTGGGGATTCCCCCCCCCCCCACACACAAAAATAGGCTTTTGAAAATCAAACCAAAAGTTGCATTTTCAATCAAATCAGGAACTAAAAAATATTGCATGATTGATAATTGATAATGAATAACCGATTCATATTTTGGGTAGTTCTTTGTTTGGTCTGTTGGTTTTAAATGACTTTTGGGCTGAAAAAAAACATGACTCTACATAGCAACACTGGCAGAGATGAAATTGTGATTTGAAATAACCTTTTTTTTAAAAGCAATTTTCTTTGGATTATTAACACTGGTGGAGTCTAAAAGTGGATGTTTGGAAGTAATTTGACATTATAACCAAGATATGGATAAAATAAATAAATAAAACCGCTGCAGAGGGCCCCATGTTATTGTTCACCTGGGGCCCTCAAACTGTTCAGTCTGCCAGTGGTGTAACATGACGTGAACACTGTAAGCCCGTGACCTCTTAGGTCAAAATAACACAGTGACTTACTTGACTGAGACGGAGGCGTCAAGCTTCATCTTTGCATTTTATCATCCACTGAAGCAACAACGTGCCCTTTCAAAAACATTATCCCCATCACAAGGTTGGACTGAACAACAACAAAAGAGCTGATAATGTATTGACCTTTAGCAGGCCAAAGGTCTTTGCTCTGATTTAGAATTTCAGATTAAATGGAATCCTTGCACTCCAAAAGTAGAAAAAAATGACAAGTCTCCAAAACAACAATTGCATCTACTGTACATCTTATTTCTGTTGTGTGCTGCAAAACTGACTATGAGGGAGCACTGATGCCAGTAATAGTTACTGGCATTTGCAGTCACAAATTCCATCCTTGAACGTGCTGCTGCTGTCTTGTCCATGAACTGAATTTACAAAAACTAAACAAACGTCCCTATTAATCCATTTATCTATCCATCTTTTCCTGCTTATCTAATAGTCTAAACATAGACGTCCTCCCTCTCACAGTAACTTCCTCCAGTTCTACTGCAGGAATTTCAAGGTGCTACCAGACCAGCAGAGAGACTTAACCCTTGTGCTATCTTAGATGACCCCACCCTTACATTGACGTGTTCTCCCTACCATGACAAAGGTGGATAAAGGTGGAAAGATTTCATGTAATCCATGGACACCATTGAAGATCACAAATCATTGAAGAAAAAAGGTTCAGCGCACTGTCTAGTGGGTCTAGATGACCCAACTACCAATGGTAAAGTGCCTAGGATAGCACAAGGGTTACTCCATCTAGCGAGTCCTTGGACTTACTTGGGGTCACGTTTTGGTGGGACATCCCTGGCCTCGCTCGATGTGGAGGAGTAGTAGCTCTCTTATTAGCTCCTCTCGGATGACAGAGCTCATTATTCTGTGGGAGCTCCAAGTCACCCTGCAAAGGAAGCTCATTTTAGCCAACTGTATCATCTTATCAGTCTTGACCCAGAGCTCATAGTCATGTGAGAGGGTAGAATCATTGGCTGACCACTAATTCAAGTGCTTTGGGAGTAATGGGTTGGCACCAGTTGGCACCATTTACCATAAATGAATACAAGATGGAATCCAGGTTAATCACCTGATTCTGCAAGCAAACATAATTTTAATTTTTTGTTTGCAACTTAAAAAGTTATAATTTTAAAATTGAACATTTGGTTTTCAGTTCAGAGAGATTTTATTTTGGTGGAGCCAACAGAACAACATAACTTGATAAAATAATATTAATAGTTAAAATGGAAATGAAACCCTGTGGTCACCAAACTAAACTCTGTCCAGTCTTTTTTCTATAATTAGTGACAAGAAGCATCACTACCAGAATCTAACATGCACTGAGAATAGGATTGACTTACTGCTATTTGAGTCAAATTTGTTCTCTGGCTGTATAGAGACTGAATGGCCCCTAATAGGACAAGAACCTTCTCTATGAAGCAAAAGCCATTGGATGAGTGAACTTCCATTAACTTTCTTTAAAGTTCTACACCGTTCATCTTTTAATCTATTGTAATAGCGTTCCCAGCAGTCTATTAATCATGATTATGCTGTTTTTAGTCAAAATAAAACATAAAAAATCATTTTCTTAGACATTCCGGTAGTTTCTGCAGAGTGGCAGGAGTTCATCAGAAATTTGCCTTTGAATAGTTGGCGGGACTGTTGGCACAGAGCAAACCTTCCCCACTTCCCATCATTCATCTGTTAACAGTCACTCCCGCTAGTTTACAGTCCCTCACACCCCCAACCTAACATTAGTGTTGCAACAATTATGGCGAGCAAGCGTTCAATTTTGATCCGAATGCCAGTTCAGACGAGGACAACAAAGGCGTCCACGGATCTGTTTGTCTGCAAGTGGATGCATCAGAACGGGGAGCTTGTGGCCCAAACAGCATATTTTCTACATAACAAATACAACCTTTTTCTAACTGCATCTTTTATATTGTCCTGATTCAAAACAGTTTGAATAAAGAAATACTCTGAGATACAATTTTAAGCTTAATTTTCTTCACATGTGTCCTCCACACTCAGAAAAATGCAACAATAATGTTAAAAACACAATTTTCCTCTAAGTGGGCCTTCAACTATTATCTAATGCTGCAATGAAGACATTTCCCCTCTGAGCAATAACTAAGGGGTTATCTTATCTTATTTTAACTTCCTTTTTTTTAATGGTTCAATACTGCTTTAGTCTGGCTCTTTACCTTGAACCTTGGCATTGTCTTTGTTGACAATTGGAGTGCCTTTGGGGAAAAAACGCAGTCTCATGCAGAGAGATGGAATGCATCGCACTTCTTTTTATGAACATTTCTGCTAACCTGTAAACTGACAAGCCAGGGATGAGACCCGGGCACAGAGCAGCAGTTTAGAAGTCTCCTCTGAGCCTCCTGTAGCGTTGGTGCAAAACCCATGCAGGGATAGTCGAGCAGTTTTTAGCTTGACTTTAGCTTATGTGCTGAAAGACAAGTGAAAGGAGGGAGACACAGAAACCTTAAAGTAACAGACACTAGTACTTTCAATCCATTTTGTCTAAGTCCCTCTTAGTCAATAAGTTAATTAATGATAACAAACTTGGGCTACTAGTTTTAACAGAAACTTGGCTCCAACAGGATGACTATGTTAGACTGAATGAAGCACCCCCCCCCCCCCCTGTTATAATAACAAACAGAAATCCATGGTTTCCAGGGAAAGGAGGTGGTTTGGCAGTAATATCACAGTCTAGCTTACTTCTCAGCCCTAAAGTAAAGCATGTTTATAACTCATTTGATAGCATCATATTGTCTATAAATCACCTAAACAGGAAGACTCGAAAACCTGTTTTATTCGTAATTATTTACTTTATTATTTATGAGAACATCAGACTCAAAAAGTAGTTTTATCCATAATAATTTATCGCCTTCCGGCCCGTATTCAGAATTTTTAGATGGGTTTTCTTACTTTCTATCAACCACTGTTTTAGACTCTGATCAAATTATAATGAATAATAATGGAGGATTTTTATATTCATGTTGATGACCCCAGTGGTTGAAATGCTTTTGCAGCTTTATTAGATCAGGTTGGTTTCACACACAAAGTAAATGAATCCACTGTCACAAGCACACCCTGGACCTTGTTTTAACTCATGGTCTAGAGATCAGCCAGCTGAGAGTCTTTTCTCATAAACCCATAATTTCAGATCACTTTCTGATTACATTCCAGTTTACATTAGAACAGTGATTTTCAACCTTTTTTGAGCCACGGCACACTTCAACCTTGACAAAAATCCCGCGGCACACCGGCATTCAAAAAAAAAGAAAAAAAAGGAGAAACTCGGTCTGTATTGATCTACAGTCCCTCCGTGATCACACATGCATTTTTGTGATAATTTTGGCAGAAATAGCTGGAAGCTGTAGCCGTTTTTTTAAGATGTAATAAAAGTAAAGTTAAAATATTTTAAAACTGATTTGTGGTCGTTGTGGTTTCACAACGTTAAGAGGAGAGAGTCGTGCACCCAGACGCTCACGCTGTCACCCAATGCATCATGGGAGATGTAGTTCAATAATCCGCCGAGCGCAGACAGACTAGCGTCTCTGAGCTTCATTGTTTTGTTAACTTGTTCCACGGTCTGACACCGGATTCTGTGGAAAGCTGCACCGCTAAAGACGAGCTTTAGCTGGTATTTTTGTTAGAAATGAGCAACGTTTTCAGCAGAATTTAGAACCAGGAAGTGAAGACTTTAACCACTTCTGATTGGTCAGACTGATGACATGTGATTAAGAATCCAAGAATGATTGGTGGAGACAGTTAAAGGGGCGGGACTTTTCCTAACAGCTAAAGCTGCGGCTAAATCGCCGTATCGTCATTCTTATCAAAATGTCTTTAATAGAATCAAATAAACACAAAGAAAAAGTATTTTATGATCTTTCACATTCCTAATTTCGTGGTGTTATATCAGGGCCTGTAGGGATGAACAAAGAACTGAAATCCTGGAGATGGAAAATGTTGTTAAATCAGTTAATGAGGGCAATGAATTTCCCACGGCACACTTGACAATTTCCCACGGCACACTAGTGTGCCGCGGCACACTGGTTGAAAAACACTGCATTAGAATATGCTACTGCCCCAGTGAATAAGAAAACCCTTACAAGAACATTATCTGACCGTTCTGTGTCTCAGTTTAAACTCACATTGGAACTAGTACTTAGTAACGTGAAGAGCAAATACCCTAGCTTCAGTCCCAGTAAAAACAACCAGTTTGATAATGATGTCATACAAGCCCTCATGCAGGGGGGCCGACAGAAGCCTCACTGCGCTTCGGGAGAAGAAAAAAAGAAAAACAAAAGTTTGCTCAGTGTAGTTAAACTCAGTGACGTATGTTTCAGAGGGTGTTCAATTTGTCGTTCTGCATGTCAATCAAGTGACGTATTTCACGCTGAGGCTGATGTTGATTCACTGACAGATTAAAAAAAAAAAACATGCTTTTCATTTTTTTGTTTATTTATCTTTGATGGCCACATCGGTCTACGTTATGAGCACCTCTGGTATAATGGCAGGGATGCCCAGTTTAGTTTAGTCTGTTTAGTTTGGTTCAGCAATTACTTATTGAATTTTATGACTGATTTCATGTTCTTATACAATTACCAGTTTTCGAAACATTGCTCTATATAAATAAAGTTGAACTAAAATGAGACTGTCTGGCATGAGAGACCCCACTAGGGGTATTTGTCCTAGCAACTCCTAGAATCACTCAAGCTCAGCCCCCCTCACCACGTTAGGGTGGCCGTGCATAGAATGGACAGTCTACTTTAGCTTCTGATTTAGCAGTTGAACAGCTTTATTTTGCCAAACCAGAATCATTTACCCAGACATGTTTCAGAGGGTAGAATGCAGTGCAGTTGTTTAAGTATATTTATCTGGATAAAACTTTGTTATGGGAAGGCTTTATCTAAATGGGATGTTTCCTCTGACTGCATGATAAATAATGGTCACGATGCACTACTGATTTTTTCTCCGGTGGGTTGGGCCTCATACATATTCATATATTAATATATGTATATATATACATAAACTGGGATTAGGTTTTTCTTTCCTTTCTGTGTTTCAACCTTTGACAAAGCCTAACCTTTAAGGTAAATTCTGTTTTATTGTCACATATTTTTATTCAAGGTTTCAAGATTAATATTATTGCATTTCTTAATCTATACATCTGGGGAAATTAAATGTAAAAAATAACAGTTTACAAAAACATTGTTTTAACACTCCTTACTGTAATTTTGTCTTCCTTTCAGGTTTGTGTATTGAAGATGATGATTTTCCTTCATCTCTGTGTCCTCTGCTTGATGGTTCTTAACTCCATTAACCAAGGATGGGCTTTTCGTTTCCAATCCAAACACTCATATCTACCATACAAATATGGTAAGTTTAATTTCCATATTTTTTTTGTGACATAGATTAATGCAAGGGTTTCAATTTTTTTCATTATATAAATACATCAGAAATGGAAAACTAGCTGAGAGCACTGAAATGTTGTTCAAGGACGTGTTTTTTAATGTTGAGAAAAATGGGGGGAGGAAGCAAGAAAGCCGCATGACATAAAGTAACCTTAAATGAACTGTTTTATTTATTAATTATTGGGTAGTTAGCAACATATAGAGTTACATTTTATGAAGATTGTGTGTGTAAAACAGCAGGGTAAAGGTGGAGCTTGCGTTCTGCAGACACATTCCACTGTCATTACCAGAACAGTTAAAGCTTACCCTAATATATTCCTTTCTCTTGTTTTTATAGAATTAATAAAGTAAATTTAGCTTGACTTCTCTTTTACTAAGTTTTACTATTTGACAAAAGTAAAATAATGTGATTTTGCAGCACAACGTCCTCTTTAAAAAAAATAAAAATAAGATCAGCCTAAAATAATCTGAAATGATCTGCTGCTTTGGTTCACCACAAAAGCAAAGAGCCTCATCTACCCAATTACAAATATTCCTTAACATTCACTTTTAATCAAAACCACCATTGCAAAATAGTCTGACGTTTTGAGATAAGAGTTAACTTTTAAAAAAACACATTTTTATTGCTCAAATTTGAGGTTTTTGTCAAATAAAGCAGATCTCTGCAACTAGTGAGAAGAGAAAATCAGAAATTTTGCAGATAAATTGCACTTATCCAATGACATTAAGTTACTTGCAAAATCTTTTTTGTAAATAATTTTGACTTTTCACCAGGACTGCAGACATTGTTTAAGGTCATAATATAGTTATCTAAGTAAATAGCTTGTGTATCCGCTAGTCTCAATGTCTAAACACTTTTTTATAATCTCCTAAGTCCTTCATTTGCTTACTTTAGCAAGGACAAGAGGCTAGGGAAAAAGAAGAAAACAAAAACATAACAAATTCAACGAATTTAATAAGCCAGGGGCATTCTTACCGACACATGTAAGCTCCCTGAGAACCCTCTTCTCTTTCCTCTTTCCTCTGAGATAAACAAGTACACTGCTCTCTTCTAGAGTTTGCAGACTGAAGATCTCTCTTATAAAATGCAAATTTCATCAAAAACATGACATATGACCAAATCTAAAGATGTATTTTACAATTGGATAAAAGGCAAACAAAAACTTTCCCTATTCACCGATTGATTAGCAATACAACCACTGCCTGAAACTAAGCACCAGGCTGAGTGGGACAGGTCTTAGGAAAGGCAGCAAAGTGCTTATTTTCAAAGTAAATAAATGCAGCCACATGAAAAAGTAGAAACCTATCATTTTATTTTCTTTAAATCTGATGTCGATTGTTTATTTCGGAGGATCCCCATTAGTTTCTACCTGGGTAAATGGTATTCATCATAGGGTCATTTGTCCATAAATTTATGAGTGTTGACACCTATTTCTCAAAAAACATTTATCACACAATGTTAGACTTTGTATGTCCATGTGGTTTTACAAGCAAAAGAAAGAAAAAGATGGAGTCAAAACTTTAATTAGATTTCAGTACTTTTGTTTACTTGGATAAATCGGCCACTTTCAGGTTGGTTTAAGTTTCTGTGTTAGTTCTTGACTTCTGATGAAGGCGGGAAATTTTGATACAAACAAACATGATTACAACAAATCAAAATGTCTATGAAGACTCTTGTTCATCCAGGTTGGTTCCATTGTTGTAGGTTTAGGGAATGTCATCTGGACTTGGTTTTAAAGTTAGAAGACGTTTCACCTCTTATCCAAGAGGCTTTGTCAATTCTGAATTAGCTGGTCGAAGAGCTGGTATATATGCGCTCATGGTGTAAAGCCGCTTGAGGTGTAACGGCTTTACCAACATCGCAGAGCCAACCCAAGTGGACCTGAGTCTGCAGTGCATCTCCACGTGAAGGCTACAAACCACTCGTTCGAGGACAGTGAAGTCCGAATTCTAGCCAGAGAGAAGAATGGTTTGAGCGAGGAGTGAAATAAGCCATCTTTGTCAAGAAGGATAAACCTTCTCTTAATAAGAATGGTGGTCTCAGGTTTATTCTTCCATCCATCTACGGCAGTGTTTTGAAACCTAAACAAACCAAACCTGTTCCACCTGGGTCCACCAGCTGAGGACAAAGGACTCTAAATGACCCGAAACCATGTAGGCTAAGTTGACAATACCATCCAATTTCAGGTCTGACTCCTCCCCCATGAGCGCATATATACCAGCTCTTCGACCAGCTAATTCCGAATTGACAAAGCATCTTGGATAAGAGGTGAAACGTCTTCTAACTTTAAAACCAAGTCCAGATGACATCCCCTAAACCTTCTACAACAAATTAATAAGTTAATGTTGAAATTTCAAAATTTATTTTCAGAACAGTAAACAAATTTAGTGACAATTTTGATTAAAAAAATACTTCTTATAAATGCCATTCAAATATTTGGACAAACAATAACTATAATCGAATAATAAGTTATATTGACTTCATGTAATAAAAACATTGACTATATGAGACTTGGACTGAGTGACTCCTCCCCCCTATAATTCTAAATAAGAAGTACCTGCTGGCTCCAAGAAGTCGAGGTCTCATAGACTTCTATAGAGAAATAAACAGCTATTACTCAGTCATATGTTAGAATAACAATTATTACTCAACTTTTTTCTGCAGTTTTTTGAATTTTATTTCAAGTTATTCAAATTATAAACTGAGTAATCTGATGCGTCAATAACAGTAGGTGTTCTTATGTCATATGTTCGAAACATTTGATTGAGATATTCTCCTGAGCCTGCTTTCAATGGTAGGGATGAGGCCTTTCAACAAGCTCACTCCTGATTGGTAAGAGGGGTTGCTATAGAAATGTTGACCTAGACTAGCTCGGACCAATCATTGCTTTCTGATGTAATTTGGTTCCAAACGTCTGTATTGCCAAAAAATGGTAACTGAATTTGCTTTCTTTAGTTGGAGCCAGAAGTAAACCCCTTTGTTTGGGTGACGGGTGATCAAATAAACTTCCCTTTGAGTAGTTAATGACATTTATTTTTAAAGGATCCTTTTTTAAATTTCACATGAGGGTGACACTAAATTGGTATTTCTGGTCCTGGGCAAAAAGACAGAGCAAATAAAAATATCAATATGCTAAAAATTAAGATAAATACATTACGATGGAATGTTGCTAATAAAGACAACCAAAAGTGTAAATATAAACACATTGTAAAAATCTTTGTCAATGGATTTTTAAATGAAAAGGGAAAAGAAGGAGAAAGGGCAATAGTGCTACATGGGTATTTAAAGTTGATCTTTTCAAAAGGTAAACTGTAATGTTTCCGTTTGTTGTATTACATTCAGACTATTCCCGGTCACCTGTACTTTCTGAAGAAAGTGGATCATCTGGATTACCTGGGCCACCTGGACCATGTGGACCACCTGGGCCACCTGGACCACGTGGACCACCTGGACGTCTAGGACTACCTGGGCCAAAGGGTGAAAGAGGACATCAAGGACCGATAGGCCAGCCCGGAATCAAAGGATCAGAAGGACCAAGGGGTTATATGGGGCCAAAAGGGTCAAATGGAATACCTGGGATGTGTGGAACTCCAGGACCACAGGGACCAAAGGGAGAAATTGGTGCACAAGGGCCAAAGGGTAAAATGGGTTTGAAAGGAGCAAAGGGTGACATTGGACCACAGGGGCAAAAAGGTCAAATGGGATCAATGGGGTCAAAGGGTGAAATGGGACCAAAAGGGCTTAAAGGGCATATAGGACCACAGGGACCAAAGGGTGAAATTGGGCCACAGGGACCACCTGGACCATCTGAGAATAAAGGAGCTCAGGGGCCAAAGGGAGACGTTGGACCAAAGGGAGCAAAAGGTGCAAAAGGACAACAAGGGCCCAAGGGTGAAATGGGTGAAAAGGGATTAGAGGGACCACCTGGAATTTCTGGGACACCAGGAGCAAAAGGTGATATGGGACCACAGGGGCCAACGGGCGATTTAGGACCACAAGGGCCAAAGGGTCACAAGGGATCACAAGGTTTAAAGGGTGATATGGGACAACAGGGACTCAAGGGTGCAATAGGACCACTGGGGCCAAAGGGTGATGTGGGACCACAGGGACCAGCTGGACCGCCTGGGTCACCAGGAGGTCAAAAGGGAGAAATGGGTACAAAAGGAGAAATGGGTGTAATGGGAACACAGGGACCACCTGGACCACCAGGGGGACAGGGAGAAAAGGGTACAAACGGGGCAATGGGTGAAATGGGACCACAGGGGCCACAGGGTAATGCAGGAGCAATGGGAGCAAAGGGGGAAATGGGATCAAATGGGCTAAAGGGTGATATGGGACCACCGGGACCAGAGGGAAATATGGGATCCACGGGACCAAAGGGGGAAATGGGACCACCTGGGCCAAAAGGCAATGAGGGATCACAGGGACCTAGTGGAACACCGGGAAATCCAGGACAAAAGGGTGACTTGGGACCACAGGGGCCAAAAGGTGATGTGGGACCACAAGGGCAAAAGGGTGATACAGGACCACAGGGTCCCGAGGGCATTAAGGGATCGCAGGGACCTACTGGAACACCTGGAAATCCAGGATTAAAGGGTGATTTGGGGCCACCGGGGCCAAAGGGGGACATGGGACCACAGGGATCAAAGGGTGATACAGGAGCCAAAGGACAAATGGGTCAAATGGGAGAAAAGGGAACAAAGGGTGATATGGGTCTTAAAGGGAATAAGGGTTCAGCAGGAGATCTGGGACCACCAGGACCACCAGGAACACCAGCACCTCCAAACACAAGAAGCCCACGTTCAATAATTGGACATTTTTGGCCACCTGGACCACCAGGGCAACGTGGACCATCAGGACTAACAGGACCAATTGGACTACGAGGACCAAGTGGACATCTTGGACCACAGGGGTTGAAGGGTGAAATGGGACTACAAGGGTTAAAGGGTGACATGGGACCACAGGGGTTACAGGGACCATGGGGACCACCTGGAGAACCTGGTTTACATGGACAACAGGGACCACAAGGACTAACTGGACCACGAGGAACACCAGGAGTTTGTGAAACAGGTGACAACCTAATTCCCCTTAACAATCTTTAAATACAAACCACCAACAAATTATTTTATGTCATACAGTTAATAAGTTGCAGTATTCAAGTCCTTGTTTAAGGAGATGTTTGATGTCCTTAAAAAAAACAGAAAATACTAAATAGAATTGGAAATGACAAAAAACATTTTACTGTAAAACTTTTACACAAGCCACTGAGATTGTCAACAAGGTAAATGAATACACCAACCACCCACTGTGTGTTTAGATACTATTTAACTTTTAGCAAATTAAATAAAAGGAAGAGTTAACATCTAAAATTGACTGACTGTGATACTTCAAGAGCTTGATAACTATTCTCTGTTTGCCATGTGTTAAACTAAATTCTTTCCATTTGACCTAGAGTGCGGATGCTTGAACATCAGTGACCTGCAGGACAGCATCATCAAGATAAAACAGTACATATTAGGTAAGATTATGAGAAACAAGGAATGGTAGTCTTTGTAAAGACTAAAATTAACTTTCAAAGTTCCACTCTAATCATCTTTTGAACAATTGTGAAAGTGTTCCCAGTGGTCTTTTCATTATGATAATGCCGTTTATGTTAAATAAAAAGAAAAAAAAAACCTGTGATATTTTCTAGGACATAGTTTCAGCAGAGGCAGCAGTTCGTTAGAAATTCATCTCTGAGTTGGGGGTTGGGCTGCTTTGCTCCTGATTCACAATAAAGAATAAAGAATGAGGAAATACTCAGAAATGCAATTTTAAGCTTAATTGTCCCCCATTGTCAGAAAAATGCGACAAGAACAGGTTAGAAAAATACAAATTTATGATTTTCACTGGAGTGGGCCTTTAAGCAGACTGAGGGTTTCTATTTTTCTGACTTAGATAAACATCAAGACACTTTTTTTTAATGAATTCATGCAGATATCTAAGTAATTCCAATGTATCAAAATACTTTTTTCTTGCAATTTTAAAGATAGAAAGTTGTATGGTTCAACTATACATAGTACTGAACTGTCACCGCCTTAAGAGCGCATAGACCTCATGTAAAGCTATTTGAGAAACCCATTGTTCTGTGTAAGAAAAACAGCAGCATGTTTGCCATTTGAGGCCTATCCTTCACTACTATGGTTGGAGAAGTGTGAAATGTTAGCCAACAATTACTTGTAAGTTTAAGCATATTACCATGTAAATATGCAGGATAATCACGTTCCCATTATTGCAAATTTTTTGTCATTTCTGTAGGACAGCTGTATGTGTTGATTTTCGTTTTTAAAGCGTCTTAGCTTTCATGTGCTTTCCTCTAGTCCACTAAAATCAAGCTAAAATATCCATAGTTTGGTTTTATTCTTATTGATATATTTCTGGTTTTGTTGTTTAACACGTTTAAATGTGGCTTATTGCATAGGTTGTGTTTAAACAAAGCCACCAAGTTGTGTTAGTTGTTTTAATTTCAACATTTCTCTTTGTAAAATTCAAACTTATAGTGCTGTAGTTTTTTTTTTCCGGACATTTGCTGCCATGAAAACTCATGTTGTTTTTTTCTTTGAAACCAAGACTTTATCATTATCTCTTTTTTTTCAGCTAATACCTTCCAATTCCTCTGGAACGTTGGTCAGAAATTCTTTGTGTCCAACAAGGACAGCGGTTCTTTTGAGACAGCCGTGGAGTTCTGCTCCCAGCAAGGCCTGGAGCTGGCTCTGCCCCAGAATGAGGAGGAGAACAGCAAACTGATGGAGGTGTTTGGGGACGCCTTCAAAGACGTCTGGATCAGTGTCAACAACAAAACGGCAGACGGGACATTTCAGGTTGATGTAAAAAATCAACCTCTGACTTTCACTAAATGGGAAAAGGGACAGCCAGATGACTCCATCCAGCACACAGCCTGCACTGTGCTGACTGGAAACGGCTTCTGGAGGGTGATGCATGACTGCCACTGCAATGCGTTTATTGTTTGTCAACTATAGCGACATTTTTGTCCAAGTTTTTCCTTAATGTCTCGTGAAACTAAATGTTTCCTACTTCTTTAAATACATTTTTTAGATTTTTACATTTTTTTTTATAAATCTGAGTTTCTGTTAAGAACTTAAATATGTGCTGATTTAATTAACATTCTATGTACATATTTCTCAATAAATAAATAAAAATGAATAAAGTAAGTGCTTGGTGTGGATAGTCTGCTCCAATAAAATAAAGACCAACCATCCCTTTTTATATTTGGTTTCACTTTTTTAAACCTGAATTTATATTTTACAAAGTTAAAAATGAATGTTAATGCTTCTCTTTTCTTTGGTAAAAGTTTTAAACAAATAAATAGTTGTAAGCTGTTTACATTTAATACAAAATTACACAATTATTTATGTGTGAAGAGTGTGTTGAAACAACAACATCCATCTACTTTAGGAAATGCATTGTATTTTTCACCTCTGGTCCAACATGTGTGTATTTGATTATATCAGTTACTGACATTGTACTATCCACAGTCGTTCCACAAAAAGAGCTTCAGCTTTGGTGCATATTATGTTTTCTTTTAATATAATAGTAAAATTCGCATAAAAGTTAAAGGATGAGTGACATAACTTAGTGACCCAAGACAGTGTGTTGTGTACAGCAGACCAAACTGTCCCCTTATGATAACAGTCTGAAGTTTGTCCATTCATCCATCATCAGAACACGCTGAATCCCTTTCGGAGGGTTGCTGGAGCAATCCCAGCTATTGTTGGACACACCCTGAACAGGTCTGTTGCAGGGTCTCACACACACATATTCAAAACTACGGGCAATATTGAGATACCAATCAACCTATGAAGTAATTATTTGGACTTTAGGAGGAAAGCAGAGAAAACCTACACATGCACGAGGAGAACATGCAAACTCCACAGGAAAGTCCCAGCTGGGATTTCAACCAAGGCATTCTCACTGTGAAATGAGAGCACTATCCACTGTGTGCAGCTCCTACAAAGAGTATTAAAGAAGAAGCTAAATTAATAAAGTATGACAGGACAGTAGTAAAGGGATCTCCAATTTTTTGAACAAAAGACTTTTGCTTCAAAATTACCTTAATTTATAGCATCTACATAAAGTAAAAAGATAAGTGAATTGTTTTTCTCATAGCTGGACATAAATTCAGGCATCAAGGGGTTGATACCTTGTTAGCAAGAAGGTTTAAA
Organism: Oryzias sinensis; assembly: GCA_037389245.1. Classification (NCBI taxonomy): domain Eukaryota; kingdom Metazoa; phylum Chordata; class Actinopteri; order Beloniformes; family Adrianichthyidae; genus Oryzias; species Oryzias sinensis. The sequence goes on along the minus strand of CM074499.1, from coordinate 20,168,041 downwards.
TTATTTTTAAGTGTTAAAAACAATTCACGCTAAATAACTTCAAGTTATATATTGGCCTAATACTTTAAAACACAAAAACATGATGATGTCTTGACTGATTGGTCAGTCATTTACTTTTTGTACTTGTCAAAAGCCCACTGTCTTTTTTTGAATGATAGTTTTATTATAATGTTAGGTTTTTAAAGTAAAAAAAAAAGGTCATTTCAGTTTTTTATGACTTCAAGGTTTTTTGCTGACTTGTAAAAATTCCTCTGTCTGATGTTTTAGTCTAGTTTTACTTTTTTAAAATACTCATCATTACATTACAAACATTAAAAATCCTTTCATCTTTTTCTTTATACATATATTTACAGTACAGACCAAAAGTTTGGACACACCTTCTCATTCAAAGAGTTTTCTTTATTTCTTCATGACTATGAAAATTCACACTGAAGGCATCAACCTGTAAATTAACACATATGGAATAAATACATACGTCATATTGTAGGTTCTTCATAGTAGCCACCTTTTGATTTGATTACTGATTTTGCACACTCTTGACATTCTCTTGATGAGCTTCTAAAGGTAGTCAGCTGAAATGTTTTTCACTTCACATGTGTGCCCTGGTTAACAGCAGCTCAGATTAGAGAGCAGGTCAATGGCACACAGAGTTCTAGCAGCAGAGACATCTCTACAACAACTGTTAAAAGGAGACTGTGTGAATCAGGCCTTCATGGCAGAATATATGCTAGGAAACCACTGCTAAAGAAAGGCAACAAGCAGAAGAGACTTGTTTGGGCTAAAGAACACAAGGAATGGACATTAGACCAGTGGAAATCTGTGCTTTGGTCTGATGAGTCCAAATTGGAGATTTTTGGTTCCAACCACCGTGTCATGCATAGCAATCCTGATTTTGACCAGGAGCCCTAAGTTGCGTAACACTAAATAAACTTGACACCACTTTTAAATATCTGGGTTTCTTTTTTGGGTTCTGTTATGATGAAAGATGGTTTTCAACTTTTTACATGATTAGTAGCAAACACTAAAGCCTGAAGGAACATATTTTTGACTCAATTTTGTTGCACAAACTTCAATCCATCGGATGGCAACAACACAGAGACAGGCAAGCACACAAACTGAGCCCAAAGGGATAATATAGAATAACCAAATAACCTGAAGTATGATTTAAGACTGGAGGAATCTGGAGTCCGGAAAAAACAGAACTTACACTTATTCATTCATTCATCTTCTTGACCATTTTTCCCTTTTGGGGTCACCGGAGCCTATCCCGGCCACTTGGGCGTAGGCAAGGGATGCCCTGGACTGGTCGCCAGTGTGTCGCAGGGTAGAATATCCTCAATCAAGCATGTTTTTGGACGGTGGGAGGAAGCCGGAGATCCCGGAGAAAACCCACGCATGCATGGGGAGAACATGCAAACTCCACACAGAAAGGTCCCCCATTGATGTTGTTTTTCATGTCCCCCAGCTGGGACTTGAACCAGGGGCCTTCTTGCTGTGAGGCGCCACCGTGCAGCCAACTTACACTTATATTGAACTAATTTAAATGAACTCCTTTTGTTTTCTACCAACTGATCTGCCGCCTCTTGCGTTTTGGCACATGTCAGACCACCATGACAACAATGGTTCATCGTGTGAGCAGTGCTAAACAGTAGCAAGCACAGAAAGTTCCTGGCATTCTGAAGCACAAATTGTGTGACAGTTGAGCTGTCACTGATAGAGATTTTGACAGAAAAGTCTTTGAACTGATTAGCTATCTTTTAATGCATTAGTGTGTCTAGTTTTAATACAGCTAAGCATGTTTTAGAGATTAAACATAAAAAAGATCATCTTGTATCCATGAATGTTGGTGAAGTTGCAGAAAAAAGTTCAGTTGAAATGTGGAAATGAATTAATCAACATGGATTTTTTGCTGATTACACCGCTGACTAACTTTTCTTTTTTTCCTGAGTCAGACCTGAAGCTTGTATAAATAAGTCTTGTCAAGTTTTCGACTCCACTTGTGTTTCAAACCAGTGGCAAAAACAGCATTTCTGAGGTAATTATGGCTTTTGATAAAGAAGTTTAAAATAATTTTTAAAATAAGATTTTTCTAATGCAATCTAAACAATTTCTCCCATTTCTATTCAAAAAAGGTTTCAAGGTCAAATCAATTATAGGTGGATAAATGTAATGTGTTAAGCTTTCATTAGCTTTAAACTGACTTGTTATAGTAAAGCCCTGCCGGCTATTTTGCTTTTAACCTAAATGGGTTACACAGTTATAGGAATTGTGTCATCAGTTTTTTAAATATCTGGATTCCATCTCTGCCTTTAGATGATCGGGAAGCGTCTTCTGCTCAGTATCTTCAGCTTGTTGATTCCGAGTGTCTACAACCTTGCTGGAGCTTCCACGGCAACAGATCCAAACAAAAAGGATCAGCATGCATCCGATGATTGGATCAGCGCTCCTCAAAAGACTATGCACATCATTCACATGAATATGGTAAGGTTTATTGTCCTTTCTTCTGACATTCTGACAAATATATCTTACAAATACAACTAAAACTAAATTTAAAAAATCTACTGCCTGTTGAAAAGTGTCAAAACAAAAAGTGATGTTCTAATTCCCCTGTCCATCTATACAGCTACATTGGGTTAAAATATTGACAAATTCTACAAAATGAAAATTTTTGGATTCGGAAATTTTAGAATTTATAGACTTAACTGTACAGTTTCTAATTTCCGTTTTGGTTGTTTTTCAGCTTCTGTTTGTGTAAAAAAAACCATCCAAAACAAATTTCATAACATTGTTTTATAACTACCAACTTAAGAGTCCTTTGAGTTTCCTTGAAGTTAAAGAGGAGTTAAAAACTCTACCAAATGTCTGCCATCTCAAAGAATTTACCCTATTTAAAGTATTTAAAATATAGGCGACGTTAAAGTCCATTTTTATATCTACATGTCAAACTTGCACAGATTTTCTGTGCAAGCAGAATTTAGTAAACAATAAATCTTCTGCAGCAACTAAAAAGATCAATGTACAGTCAAACACTGAATCTGACTATAACAAATAGATGTAGCTGTTTAAAAAAGTTTTTCCAAAAATGTGGATGTCTTACTATTTCTGTTTGCTTTGGTTTGTTTGTTTTAATTATAATTCAATATATAGGCTGGTAAGATTTTTCAAGTTTTCTATGCCTTCTTTGTTGGAAGAAGAAGAAGTTTGCTTGCTACTTGAGATTGAAAAACCAACTGCAGGTTCAGGATAGACAATTTCAGTTAAAAGACCATCTGACCTACCTCACAAAAGTTCTGGTCATTTTATGATAACTTAGTTACACTAGAAACTGTAGAGAATCCTTTTCAAAGATTATTCAGAAAGTAATGGTATCAGCTGGGGGCAGGAAGGACAAACTTTAGGAGTCAGAAATTACAGCACATGTGAAGAAACCTCCAAATAAAAACTCTCTTGTGACTGAGTCAGTGTTAGAAAGAGGATTCCATTTTTATTGATGGCTTATTTTGATCCAATATATTAAATCCCACATCCAACTAATTTGTGACAAAGCCAAAATGCTGGGTTGATGCCATATTTATTTCTTTTAAACTGTTGCAATGATTGAGTGGTTTTCTTCACTCTGCTTCATCTTTACTTTGGCCACTCTGTCTTTATTCAAACTCAGATCCCATTTTCCACCTGTGCAATGGGGACCACCTGGACCACCTGGACCATGTGGACCACCTGGACCACATGGACCACCTGGACGTCCTGGAAAAAATGGACAAAAAGGCGAAAGGGTGCAACTGACCCAGCGCGATCACAGGGATCACCTGGAGAACAGGGTCCAGAAGGGAAAGGGTTCAAGGGCCCTCGGGGCTGGCGCGGTCGAAACGGAAAAGGGGCGACATGACCAAAAGGTGAAGAGGGACCACAAGGCCAAGGGTGAAACGGGACCTGAGGGGAACCACCTGACCTGAAGGACCGTAGGGACCACTCACCGTTGGACCTAAAGGACCACAGGACCTAAAGGACCTCTCCCTGGACAAAAAGGTTGCAAAGGACAACAAGGACCTTCTGGACCTCAAGGACCAATGGGACCTCCAGGACCACAGAATTTGAAAGGTGAAAAGGGAGCAAAAGGATCGCCAGGATCAAATGGACCACCTGGACCATCTGGACCTCCAGGACCACAGGGATATAAAGGTGAAGGACTGTAAAGGATCACCAGGATCAAATGGACTCACCTGGACCACCTGGACCTCCAGGACCACAGGGATCAAAGGTTATATGGGGTCCACAAGGGCCAAGGGGTGAAATGGACCTCCAGACCACAGGGATCAAAGGTTACATGGGACCCCTGACCTCAAGGACCACCTGACCACCTGGAAGTCAGACAAAAGGGTGAAAAAGGACATAAAGGTGAAAAAGGTGAAAAGGGATGTAAGGGAGAAAATGGTGAAACTGGAACACAAGGACCTCGTGGACCATGTGGACCTCCAGGACCACAAGGCTTAAAAGGTAAAAAGGGTTGTCCAGGACCAAAAGGTACGCCTGGAATACAGGGACCCCCTGGACCATGTGGGACCTCTCCAGGTCCTTCTGGGCAAAAAGGCGGTAAGGCAACAGGACCATGGACCTGTGACCAACTGGAAATCAGGATCACCTGAGCAAAGCGTGGTTATTGATCACAAGGACCATCTGGACCACCTGGACCATGTGGGATCACTGACCAGCTGGGAAGTCAGGGGCCAAAGGGTGATAAGGAGATCAGGGCAACATGGGGATCACCCAGGGCCCCAAGGCAGCATTAACCACCTGGACCAAAGGCTGTAAAGGGAAATAAAGGAGAAAGGAGAAAGGGCGAAAAGGGCAAACGGGGTAGAAAGGGAGAAAAGGGTGAGAAGGGTGAAATGGGTCCACCTGGTCCACCATGTTCACCCTTACCTTCAAATTCACGAAGGCGACGTGGAGTAACTGGACCAATTGGAATGCCAGGACCAATTGGACCACCTGGAGCAACTGGACACCAAGGACCTCGGGCTTAAATGGGGGCCTGACCACAAGGCCACTCTGGTGAGCCTGATCCTATGGACAACAACAGTCCAGCTGATCCCCTGAACACCTGAATCTGTAAAACAGGTAATCATCTTTGATGTACATACTACAAAAAATATGAAAAGGGACCATATATGGATGTTGTTATTCTGATCAGAGCAAGGGCTTTTAGAGCTTATTATCACACAAGTGATGAGAAGGCATGTGAGAGCATAATGGGGACCAATTGCTCTAAAATACATGTTTTTTTAATTTTTATGCTGTACTTTCTTTGCTCTGATCTAGACTCGGATATCAGCTCTATGCTGAACAGTGTAATCAAGATAAAGCAGCACATACTAGGTAAGATTATGTTCAACATTACAGCTTTATTTGGAACCGGAAAAAGCTGCAATTTATTCATTTATCAAGTCTGTTCTACAGATCTGGTTGTTTACATATTTTTCTTTCTTCCTTGAAAACATCAGTTGGATTATTTTCTACCCTTTTTCCAGCTAATACCTTCCACTTCTCTGGGAACGTTGGTCAGTAAATTCTTGTGTCCAACAAGGACAGTGGCTCTGAGACAGCCGTGGAGTTCTGCTCCCAGCAAGGCCTGGAGCTGGCTCTGCCCCAGAATGAGGAGGAGAACAGCAAACTGATGGAGGTGTTTAGACGCCTTCAAAGACGGCCTGGACTGCGTCAACAACAAACGCAGACGGACATTCCAGGTTGATGTAAAAAATCAACCTCTGACTTTCACTAAATGGGAAAAGGGACAGCCAGATGACTCCATCCAGCACACAGCCTGCACTGTGCTGACTGAAACGGCCTCTGAGGGTAAGATGCATGACTGCTTTAGTAATGCATTCATTGTTTGTCAGGCTATAGAGACAACGTCTTGACTGTTGTCATTTCTTAAAAAGTACTATATTTGATCTAAGTTTTTGAAAAAGTTTTTTACATTCTATTTTGTAATCTGTAAAAAGACAAGTGGTTCCGATCTTCGTCTTTATTTAAAATAAGGTTATATCTGTCTGATGTGTTTGCCACTTAATTCTATTAAAAATAAATCATTAAAAGAAAAAAATATTTATTTTAAGAATGGAAAGTCTGTAACATCCAAGTGATGTTTGTTAAATATCAGCTTAGACTTTAATACCACTGTCTTTCTTCATGAAAATGTGCATTAGTGGTTTAAAGCTTGAATTCAGAAAATAACTGGCTATTAAAAAACCTACTTTTTTCCTTTTCAGCTAATGCGGTGTGCTTTGATGATGTCAATTTAGTATAGGTTGCTGTGACTTTCACATTAAAAGCTCCTGCATTGCATATGCACCGTCTGAAGATGTCTCAGACATTTTCAGACCGAGAATGCAAGAGTTTTGAACACAGAAGCCCAAAACGCGCATTTGCTCAAGTTTAGGTAGACTTTTCATTCAAAGTGGCGGTATGAACGAGCGTTGTTGAAGGTGGTGAACATAGTTTGAAATGCTTTCCTAAATGGAAATTCCAAATACAAAAAATACCTTTTTATGGAATTGTGTTTTTAGTTTCTGGTTTCATTTTAAATAAAATAAGTTTTACTTATCATTTTCATTCATTTCATTCATTTCTTTCTTATATTCATTTTTCATTGATACATTCCATCATCAATTTTAGGAAAAACATAAACAATACCTTCAAGCACAGGTGTTAGCTCACCTTTTGCACTAATAGTTTGTGTTATCGAATGAAATATTTCACACTTAGTTGGTTTTAATGTACAGGTACATGTGTGAACAATATTTGTGTTGTACATGTTGACAGGTGAATGTTTTGAGTCGAGCAGATATGTTTATACATTTGAGTGTGAGTGACAGGCCCCGCCTATTAGAATTGTATTACATCTTAACCTCACTGTAATGATTATAACCATCCAGAAACTTGTTGCTTTATGCTGCTTCATGGTTTTATGCCCCCCCCATAATCACCCTCCTGTCCCCCTCTAACATCCTCTCTCTTCCTTTCCTTCTTTCCGTCCGTCCAACACAAAAGATTTTCATATGATTACAATGAATAAAGTTTGGCTCGAGGCACAAAAGGGGTTTATTCAGACATACTCTGGTTCAAGATTCATAACCCCCAGAAGTTAAATAAAATATGTCCAAATACAAGAGGCCTTCTAGCTCCCACTTTGCCCAGCTGTTGGACATAAAAAAACCTTTAGCCCTCTTGAGTTGTGGACTGGACTGTTAAGTATGGAGTAAACCTGCAAGATTATTTCCCATCATCCTTTTTTGTATACTTTTCCTTAGCTAGAGGCTTTTCAAAACCCCAACTTAACATTAGCGGCAGTGACGGAAGTCAGGGAGGCAATATAGCTTCAAAATGCATGAATTAAATTCAATTATATTAATATAGTTTTTAAATAAAAATAAAACATTTATTAATTTTTTTTAGATGTATATCCCATGATTACGTTTTTACTGGGTGGGTTTTCAAAATTTCTTTGGTTAAAAAAAAGGGGGGAGGGGGTAATGTAGGATAAGGTGGCACCAGCCACTTGTTCTTCCCCTGAGCTTAACACACTGAGCTGCAGCTGACGCATGCACTTCACTGTTTCAGTCTTTCTATTGTCATAAAAGACCCTTTTTAAAAAAATATTTAATTTGGTTATTTTTTGCCAACCGTCTGATTATTATTGGTGCCAGTTTGAAATCCATTTGCAGGGTCTTTTTTTTATCCCATAAAAAAATGCTTTTAGGAGAATACTTGTTGAGGTCCGATAGTACCCTTGCCTCAAGGCAGAGGGCGCTGGTGATCTCAGAGAATGTGACACCGCAGCAAAAGAATAATAGAATTCGAAGCGGTAGCAAGTCATAGTCATCCAGTGTTTCTTTACTATTACAAATTGGCTTTCCGAACGAAGGATTATGCTCCTAAACCTTTGTGAAATTATGAGGACACGTCACTGGTAGTGATAGAGAGACCTTGAAAACTACTGAAGCGATTCTGTAGCATAATTAAAAATAAAAGTCAAAACCAGAAATGCTTTTGATTTTCAAAATGAAATAGGTTTTTTGATCTCCGAAAATTAAAATGAAAAAGCAAACCGCTAAAATGCTTTTTTCATTTTCTTCTTCAACAACGCTTTTATTGTGTCACTTTAATTCGAAATGATAATGAAATGGTATTTGCATTTCATTTTCAAAGTTCTGAAGGATCCCTCCTTCATGTGGGCACCCCTGAGGTTTCTTCGTTTTTTCCGGAATATGTTTTTTTAGGAGTTTTTCCTTACCGCAAAGAGAGCAGGTATGCCAGTTTAGTTTAGTCTGTTTTAGTTCATTTTGTATTTTCTCCTATGTAATTTATGTATTCATGATCCTTTGATTCTTGGATGTTTCGACTTTTTCAATTACCAATACGGTTTCCATCGAAACGCATCAAGTTGTTGTGAATTTAATATACAAATAAAATTGAATTGAATTGAATTGCATTAAATGTGGAGTGTAAATTCATTTAGAAATGTAAAATTTGGACAATTAAAATTGAATTAAAAGATTTTTTTTTTCAAAATGTAACTGCATCAAATGACTCAAAAAGAAAATCCTTCAAAATGCTTTTTCCTTTTTTACTTTAAATCTGTGACAAAATAGGCAGTGTTGAAGAAGAAAATGAAAAGCATTTTTGAAGGATTGCTTTTTCATTTAATTTTGAGTCAACAAATGCAGCTTCATTCTGAAAATGAAAAAGCATTTCTGGTTTTGACTTTTTCTTTTTAATTCTGCTTCCATAGAAACTTAAGGAAGAAAAGGAACACTTTTACTCACAGATTATCGCCACGGTCAAGTGAGCCGACATCTGTAGCGCAGTTCATGGTCAGCCACTGACCTATAGCATGCACATTACATCATAGTGTACGCTACACACGCCCAGCGAGCTGAAAAGACGGTATAAAGCGCTAATATCAACCATGCCATTGCCATCGTATCCTCAAATAATATGTACTGTGTCGAAATCAATGAGAGCTATTGCAGTTCTATATTGTCATTTCCTCTCTCTGATGTACAAATTTATTCATTTATATATTTTTTTTAACTTGTCCTGTCCAACAGCTGGGCCTCCTGTTGATTCCCAGAGTCAGGAACTAAATCAAGGGAATCAGCGTTTCAATATTCTGCAGTTGCACCTGGGAATGCCTCCTGAAGTCGTAAGACAGGCCTCTTTCTGTGTTCATGTTCAAATTCCAGACTTCTTAAACCTTCTTGTTTAGCCGTATATGACTGAAAGGTCCTATCTTGCACTTTTTCTTTTCCTTTTCTCGCTCTTTATTTTTAAATCAATTTTCAAATTTTTTTTTCTTTTCTTTAAAGTAAATTCTTACGCTGATTATTTCCTATGATATATTGTGATTTAAATGCATTTTTCTGTTTGCAAGCAATCTGACTTACTTTGTGTACCTAATTGTGTCCATACAAATAAACTTGCCTTGCCTTGCCTTGAGGTCCATCGGACGATCTTCTGAATATGCAAATGCAGGGTTTTTATACCAACCCCATCCCTGAGCTCATGGTTCAGACTTTGAATGCACTCTTGTTCCTCTGTCTGTAACCCCATGACAAATCTGTGGTCTTTTAGCGCGGAGTAAATTCCACAAAAGATAAGTTTTTTCTCTGAGTCATTATTCATTATTTCTGTGTGTAAGAAACTGACGGGATTACGAACTAATACAATACAGTCCTTTCTAAAAAATCCAGTTTCTTCATGCATGAAAATAAACTTTATTAATTTCAACTATGTTTGAAAATCTTGGTGTTGGACCGACGGAAAAGGATAGAAGGAAGAAGAGAGAGGATGTTAGAGAGGGGGGTAAGAGGGCAGGGGGGGAGGGGGGATAAGACCATGAAGCAGCATAGAGAAGCAAGTTTACTGGTTGTTTATCATTACGGCACGGTTCAAAAGTAGTACAAAAAGGGCGGGCCTGTCCACACACACACACACTGAAATGTTATCAACACACCTGCTGGCTGAAAAAAAAATGTCCACATGTCAACATGTACACAAAACCAGATAGTGTTCACAAACGCATAATATGTTTTAAAACCAACTAGTTAGTGTGAAATATCAGTCATCCATGCAAACTATTGATGCAAAGGTGAGCAACACCTGTGCTCAGGTGAGTGTTTATGTTTTTCTAAAATGGAGGGTGGAATGTGAAAAGAAGGAAGGAGAGTGCCCAGCCATCCCCACCACCAAGACCCCCGCCACAGCAGCAGTATGTTTAAACCCCCAACGCCACACTGCAGCAGGCAGGAGCAACTGCTCGGGGACCAAATCCGCCACCCAGGCCAGGGCCAGCAGGACCGCCATGCAGGCCCCCAGAGCCAGAGAACAGGGAGGCACGGAGGGAAAGAGAGCGCCGCCCCAGCCCAACCAGGAGAGCAGCCCCCAGCGCCTGGGGAGAGCCCAACGCAGGGCCCCACCCGAGAAGGGCGCCCACAGCCCCAGACAAGCAGCCCATCACCACCCAGGAGTTCTGGGCATCCCCCGGCCCCACCCCAGGCACGAGCCAGGACCCCCAAGGAGACCTGTTCAAGACTTAAGGCAGCCCCCTGGCCACAGGAGAGAGCACCGCTGCCTCCCGGGAGAATCGCCACCCCTGGGAAGACGGCCGCCGCTGGGACAAGGGGTCTCCTGCACTTCCACCAGGAAGGGGTGAACAGATGGGTCCCAGGTCCCACCTGTAAATGTGTGTGCATGTATGTGTTTGTGAGGGTGTGTGTGTGCATGTGTGTGTGTGTTTGTGTTGGAATGTATATTTTGGGGGGAGGGGGTGTACTAAGGGGGGTGCAGTTAAAATTGGCGGGTAGGGCACCCTCCCCACCAAGGGGCCCTTAATTTCTAAGGTGCGGTTAAAATTGGCGGACTTGGGAGGACATCTGCTGCTTGGTTGGCAGCATGCCCACACCCCCTACTAAGGGCCCCAGATGTTCAAGGTGCAAATAAAAACCACAAAAAGAGGGGGGCCCACTCCATACAGCAACCATGGGGGGTGGGGACCAATGCCAAGTACCCCCCCCCAAGGCGCATCGCAGGCTAAGCCCCCCACCCCCTCACCCTAATATGAGGTTATATGAGGAAGGGGGTCAAACAGCTGTCCCCCAGCCCCCAGCATAGGGGCCTGGCCCCCTAGCCCAGGGGCCCCTCCCGCGGGGCGCCGACACCCCAGGCCCAGCACCACCCACCCCACACAGAGAGAGAGCCAGAGCGCCGCCTCGGGAGTGCCCGGCTCCCACCCATAAGCGCTGCCCTAGAAGAGCTTGGTCAGGCCTCACGGGACCGAGGCAGCTAACCGCCGGGCAACCGCCGACAGCCTGGGCTATAACCGGACTGGCCAACCCACCAAAGTCCCAGACCAGAATGCCCCCCACAGGATAGCTTTAAAAGACCCCACCCCACCCCAGACCCCAGCCGCTGATGACAAGCAGAGCTGACCGGGGTCCCGAGAAGGTTGTCCCGTCCCAGAGCCAGGGAAGGGGTGATCCCAGCCCCATGATCATGATCATGAAAAAAATACAAAGTACAAACGGACAAATAGTGGCTCAGGTGTATTTCAATGCTCTTCAGTCTGAGAAGCTGCAGTGTTTTCTCCTTAGCTCACAAGGGTGAAGCGTGTTTGTTCGGGAGAAGAAACATAGTGATTGACAGTTGGTGTTGCTTCTTTTTCTGTGGGTTTAGGAGAAACTTTGAAATTGTAAGATGATTTGCATGTACGTAATTTGAAAGCTGTTTTTAATGCACGCAGTACATATTAAACTGCAACATTATTGACGTAATAGTAGAGAAGAAGCGGAGGACTTTAGCCAATCAGAATGCAGAACACAAATGCAACGCATGCAAATCCGGAAGTAGTAAACCGGTGAAAAGTAAACCGTGATATAGCAAGTGATCACTGTAACGGTCTCCGCTTTGCATAATTTAAAGTTTTAGACCAATTTATTGAAATTTGATAAAATGCAATCAAATGTATTCATTTAGATTTTACGTTCAGTTCATTCCATAATAAACTACCAGAAATAACGCAGTAGTTTTGTCGGAATATAAATCAATCAGACAGATTCTAAAAGTGAGATTTAACACTAGCAAGAGTGTTTTGTGAGTTGTTGAGCCTGTCATGAAATGGAAACAAACAGAAATGAAGATACTCTTATGTAAAAGGGCACATTCCGGTCATGTTACAACAAATCTTTTAAAGTTGTTTCCATTTAAGGTGATGAATTTAAACCTTCACTGATTATTGCTGGAAGTGATGTTTATGATCACAGCAAGTTTGAAGGAAAAAATGACTGGAGACAATTAGAAATAGGTTGAAAAGGGTTGAAATGAAATTTTAAACAACACACGCACTGTTGTTAATCTAATGATGACTGAGCTACTCTGTGGGTAAGTGTCATGTTTGTAAATCTGACTGATAGATAACATTAGTACCACCCAAAGGAACTCACCAGCACCAACTGGATTAGCTGTACACTAAAAATGTACTTTTTGTACCAGTTGCAAGCTCAGACGAGGAAAGCTAAGTCGTACGGGGATCTATTTTTCTGCAAGTGGATAACTCAGAATGGAGCAGAGAAGGGAGCTTGAGCCTGCAGACTGTAGGTCCTGCTTCACATCTAGTAGAAGTTTTTCCAACAGCATTTTCGCCTGCTCCTGAGTCACAACAATTTGAATAAAGAAATACTTGGGCGGTTGAGCAGGTCGTCCATTGATCAAAGGGTTGGCAGTTCGATCCCTGCTTCCTCCAGTCAACGGTCGTTGTGTCCTAGGGCAAGACACTTCACCCTCCCTGCCTTCAGTGTGGCTCCACTGGTGTGTGAATGTGCCTGGTGATGGTCAGAGGGATCGTAGGTGTTTGAACTGGCAGCCACGCCCCTGACATCACCAACATGAATAATGAATTAATAATGGAAACATTGTAAGTGCTTTTGAGTGTATAGAAAGCAGATAAATCTAACTCCATTATTAATATTAGAAATGCAAGTAAACTTAAATTTCTGTATACATGGAGTCATACCCACATTCATCTCTGGATTGGCTTAAACCAAGAAGAGATGGGCTGAATGCATTTTAAAATATGGGCGGCCGAGTGCAGTGGTAGCAGCTTCCACCCCTGATCATACATTGCAGTTCAATTCCCACCTTCCAAGCCCATTAGTCAAAGTGTCCTAAGGCATGACACTGAACCCCACCTTGCCTCTGTTGGTAGGTGGGCACCTGTATTTGCAGCAGAGCAGCCACTGTGTGTGTGTGTGACAGGTGAATGGGTTCAGACTGTAAAGCACTTTGGTCCTTGTAGGTAGAAAAGCACTATATAAGAGTACACCATTTGGCATGGCTAATATTTAACCAAAACATGAATGTTGTTGTTAACCCAAATGTATCTACTGCCATTAACATTTAATTCAAGACATACTCTTATGAAATGATAATGGATACATCTATACTAATCAGAAAAACATCTTTTGAAAAAAAGGTATTTTTGTATTTAGATTTTACTTAAAAAGGATTTCAAACTATGTTCACACCACCTTCAACAACGCTCGTTCATACCGCCACTTTGAATGAAAAGTCTATGTAAACTCGAGGAAATTTACGTTTTGGGCTTCTGTGTTCAAAACTCTTGCATTCTCGATCTTAAAATGTCTGAGACATCTTCAGACTGTGCATATGCAGGAGCTTTTAATGTGAAAGTCACAGCAACCTATACTGAATTGACATGATCAAAAGCACACATGTGAAAGCACAGAAAGGAAAAAGTAGGTTTTATGTGTTTATTTTCGAGAATTCAAATAGCTTTTTAAACCATTAATGCACATTTTCATGAATAGCCAAGACAGTGGTAATAAAGACTAAAAGCTGATATTTAACAAACATCACTTGATGTTACAGACTTTCCATTCTTAAAATAAATATTTTTTTTTTTTAATGATTTATTTTTAATAGAATTAAGTGGCAAACACATCAGACAGATATAACCTTATTTTAAATAAAGACTTAAGACTGAACCGCTTGTCTTTATAGATTACAAAAATAGAATGTAGAAAAAAACTTTAAAACTTAGATCAAATATATTACTTTTGTTAGGTGACAACAGTCAAGACAAGCAGTCTTCCTATAGCTGACAAACAATGAATAATGCATCACTAAAGCAGTCATAGGACTCTCCCCAGAGGTTGCTTCTAGTCAGCAGTGCAGCCTGTGTGCTGATGGAGTCTCTGGCTGTCCTTTTCCCATTTGGTAAAGGTCAGAAGTTGATTGTTCATCAACATGGAACCTGCCTCCGTTGTTTTGTTGTTGACACTGATCCAGACGTCTTTGAAGGCGTCCCCAAACACCTCCATCAGTTTGCTGTTCTCCTCCTCATTCTGGGGCAGAGCCAGCTCCAGGCCTTGCTGGGAGCAGAACTCCACGGGTTGTCTTCAAAGAACCAAGGTCCTTGTTGGACATAAAGAATTTCTGGACCAACGTTCCAGAGTGAATTGGAAGGTATTAGCTGAAAAAAGAGATGATAATGATAAACTCTTGGTTTCAAAGAAAAAAAATATGTAAAATGAACCAGATCTGTAGAACAGACTTGATAAATTATCAAATTGCAGCTTTTTTTCGTTCCAAATAAAGCCGCAATGTTGAACATAATCTTACCTAGTATGTGCTGCTTTATCTTGATTACACTGTTCAGCAGAGCGCTGATATCCGAGTCTAGATCAGAGACAAAGAAATGCAACATAAAAAAAATTAAAAAACATGTATTATAGAGCAATTGGTCCCATTATGCTCTCACATGCCTTTCATCACACTTGTGATAATAAATATTTCTAAAGCCCTTGCTCTGGATCAGAATAACAAAAATCCCATATATGGTCCCTTTCATATTTTTTTTGTGGTAGGTATCAAAAATGATTACCTGTTTTATGATTCCAGGTGTTCCAGGGGATCCAGCTGGACCTAGTTGTCCATGGGATCCAGGCTCACCAGGTGGCCCTTGTGGTCCGATTTCCCCATTTAAGCCCCGAGGTCCTTGGTGTCCAGTTGCTCCAGGTGGTCCAATTGGTCCTGGCATTCCAATTGGTCCAGTTACTCCACGTCGCCTTCGTGAATTTGAAGGTAAGGGTGAACATGGTGGACCAGGTGGACCCATTTCACCCTTTTCTACCCTTTTTCTCCTTTTCTACCCTGGCTTAATTCTTTTCACCCCTTTTTTTCTCCTTTTCCCTTATTTCCCTTGGGTAACCCTTTTGGTCCAGGTGGTCCATCGCTACCTTGGGGCCCTGGCAGGATCCCATGTTGCCCCCTGACTCCCACCCTTGGCTTGACTTCAGTTGGCCCCAGGCGGTCCACATGGTCCAGGTGGTCCAGATGGTCCTTGTGGTCCAATATCACCTTCACCCAGGTGGATCCCTGGATTTCCAGTTGGTCCTGGAGGTCCACATGGTCCTGTTGCCCCCTTTTCGCCTTTTGCCCCAGAAGGACCTGGAGGTCCACATGGTCCAGGGGGTCCCTGTATTCCAGGCTGCACCTTGGTCCCCACAACCCTTACCTTTTAAGCCTTTGTGGTCCTGAGGTCCACATGGTCCACTTATGTCCTTGTGTTCCAAGCCACCATTTTCTCCCTACATCCCTTTCACCTTTTCAATTTTATGTCCTTTTTTTCACCCTTTTTGTCCCTGACTTCCAGGTGGTCCAGATGGTCCTTGAGGTCCAGGGGGTCCCATGTAACCTTTTGATCCCTGTGGTCCTTGAGGTCCCATTTCACCCTTTGGCCCTTGTGGACCCATGTAACCTTTTGATCCCTGTGGTCCTGGAGGTCCAGGTGGTCCAGGTGGTCCATTTGATCCTGGTGATCCTTTTGGTCCCATGTCACCTTTATATCCCTGTGGTCCTGGAGGTCCAGATGGTCCAGGTGGTCCATTTGATCCTGGTGATCCTTTTGTCCCTTTTTTCACCTTTCAAATTCTGTGGTCCTGGAGGTCCCATTGGTCCGAGGTCCAGAAGGTCCTTGTTGTCCCTTTGGGTAAACCTTTTGTCCAAGCTGTCCTTCAGGTCCATGTGGTCCTTTAGGGTCCAATCCGGTCCACTCATTCACATGGTCCTCAGGTCCACAGGTGGTCCCCTCAGGTCCCGCTTTCACCCCTGGCCCTTGTGGTCCCTCTTCACCTTTTGGGTCCAAGGTCAGCCTTTTTTTCCTGCTTGACCCCTTTGCCCCGAGGGCCCCTTTAGACCCTTTTTTTCTTTCCCCTCTCGGGACCCTGTTCTCCAGGTGATCCCTGTGATCCTTTAGGTCCAGTTGCACCCTTTTCGCCTTTTTGTCCATTATTTGCACGTCCAGGTGGTCCATGGTCCAGGTGGGTCCACATGGTCCAGGTGGTCCAGGTATCCCATAAGCACAGGTGGAAAATGTAGATCTGAGTTTGAATAAAGACAGAATAGTAAAGTACAGATGAAGCAGAGTGAAGAAACCACTCAATCACTGCAACAGTTTAAAAGTAAATTAATATGGCTGTTAATTATTACAATTATTACTATTATAATTATTATTATAAATAATGAATCTCTTTTCGACACTGACCTTTCACAACAGAGAGTCTTCATTTGGAGTTTAGGAGATCTTTCCTCGTTCCGAGTTGAATTCACTACTCTTGAATAATTTTGAAAGGATTCTCTACAGTTTAGTTTAACTATTTGATCATAAGATGACCAGAAGCAGTAAGGTAGGTCAAATGGAAAATCTAAATCGTCCCTATGTGTGAGTGTGAGATCGTGTGGTTGTGTCGCTATTTGATGGACTGGCAAATCCAGTTGAACCTTTCCCCAATACTAGCTGGGATAGGCTCCAGCTACAACCGAAAAGGATCAAGTGGTTTAATAAGATGGATGGATAGTTTTAGTGTTGGCACTCAAGAATGGTGTTCCTTTTGAAAATTGTTTTGGTCATGAATACCAATTTGAAGTTGATAATGTAAATATATTATGGACTTTAAAGTCACCTATATTTTAAATATTTTCCTATAAAGAAAGCAGGGTCCCTGCGGACCCGTTTTGAGTTTTAGCATGCATAAAAGTACTTCATACATTTGTTTTTTGCGTTGAAACTTTTTGACTTTGTCAGGGACTTTTAAACAATATAAAAGCTTTTTTTTTTTTACTAAATTATAAAGTGCGCTGGTGAAAAAAATGACTTTTGTGGTGTTCAGGTCATTTTTGACCCGGCTAAGATTTTTGATTATAAAACAATAAAAAATTACAAAAATGAAATCATAAACACACAATCAACTGGGGCCAAGCTCCTTCCTCCAACCACTTGAGCTTTATTTAGTGGCTTTTCTCCTTGCTCTTTATGAACAAACAATGGGAGACATGTTCAGGGTTGTCAAGTCATTTGAGTGTAGAGGTGGTGACTTGCAGAGTACACATCTCCAATTCATAGGATGCAACAATGAGGAGAAGATTCAATGTAAATGAAGTTTTGGATCACATCTTTGCTGCAAATGAGGCAGAGGACACACAGGATTTTAGCGATGGAGATGAGCAGGCCTCTGAGAACAAAGATGATGTGGAGTACCAATTGGAAGAAACAGACACAACTGATCATTCTGAAGAAGAGGTCACTGGTGCTGAAGCTGCTCCTTGCTGAATCATTCCAACTAAACGTGGCAACATCCGCTAAGCACAGTTCATACTGTCCAAAAAGTGTGATACTGATGTCCACTCTTCACAAAGATGTTGCTAGGTCATCAGGAAGTGACAAAAACCCCATGATCATCCTGACTACAACAAAAACAAAGGAGGAGGGACAATCTGGATAAGCTGGATTGCCACCTACGCTTGAATGACCAGGAGATGGCCAATGGTTGTGCCTTTACAACATCCTCAATGTGTCTGCATACAATGCATTTGTGGCTCATCAAGGGTGGAATTCAACCCGAAACACCAAGCGGAGAATGTTTCTTGAGGAGCTCGGGAATTCCCTCGTCAAGCCGCACATTGAGCAACGGGAACGGGTGCCTCGAGACCCAGCTGCTGCAGACTTGGTCAGACAGCTGCAGGGTCACTACACGCCATCCACCTCCACAGCAACAAAGAAGAGCATCAGCATCACCTTCCCCAGAAGGCCAGCCCTCCTCAAGCCCCTCCATCCACAGCCACAGCCACAATGCCAGTGGGAGACCACCCACTTCAAAAAGAAAGAGGTGTCAGGTCTGCCCTAGCAATATGGACAGAAGAACCTACATAGTGTGCTTCACCTGCAACAAATATATCTGCAAAGAACACACTAAAAGTGTAACTTTTTGTAACACATGCATCTAAACACACACACACAGAGGCATGTTCTGTGCACAGAGTATTTATTGAACAAGTACTTGATCTCTTTTGGTGTGATTTTCTCAATTGGTTGTTGTTTATTTGACTTTGCAAATCTTTGTTTTATTGTATTTTTTTTATTATTTATGACTGTTCTGTTTTTCATATTGTATTAAAGTTCTATTGTGTGGAAGAAAAAGACTTGTTTTGCCTTTTTTGAAGTGAGATATATACGTGGTCAAAATGGTCTGAAACACCATAGATGTTACTTATATTTGGATAATATTAAAATTAAAATCTTTTTTTGTTGAACATTTAAGAAAATGTGTTTTAATATCTCTCAGTTACACTCAGGTAACAGAACAACTGATTATTTTGTTGCCTTCTTCTCTTAAGGTTCATTTGACCACTTTTTAGAAATTGAAAACGAGGGGTATGCTGTTAAAAACAAAGGCCCAGAGGGCCACAAAACATTAAAAAAACACCTTTTCATGGATAAGGGAGCCTAACCAGCTAAAACACGAGTTAAGAAAACATTGATGATAAAAGGTTGTATTTAGGGTATTTTATGGCTGATTTAATACACGGGTCCAAATGACCCGCTAACACCACAGATGGCAGCAGAAAGCTAACACCAGAGGAAGGCTAAATAGTGTCAAATTCCTTAAGATGGCGCAGATATTTGGTAGAGACCCGGGCGCAGAGCAGCAGTTTATAAGTCTCTTCTGAGCCTCCCTTAGTGCTGGTCCAAAACCCATAAAGGGAAAGTCAAGCAGGTCCTAGCTTTACCTTAAGTGCTGAAAAACAAGTGAAAGGATTGCGTCACAAAAACCTTAAAGTGACAGACAACAGTACTTACAAGCAGAATTATGATGTCATTAAATGTGGTTTAGTAAACACTAGATCCATTTTGTCTAAGTCCCTCTTAGTCAATGAGTTAATTAATTATAACAAACTGGCTCATTAGCTCCTAACAGAAATTTGGCCCAACAGGATGACTATGTTAGACTGAATGAAGCAACCCCCCCCCTTGTAATAATAATAAACAGAAATCCATCCAGGAATTCAAGGAAAGGAGGTGGTTTAGCAGTGGCCCACAGTCTAGCTTACTTCATCCCTACAGTAAAAGCATGCTTATAACTGTTTTGAAAGCACTATGTTGCCTATAATCACCCAAACAGGAAGACTCTAAAACCTGGTTTTATCTGTGAATTATTTATCCCCCCCAGTCTGTAGATTCAGAATTTGGGAATAAAGCTTCCGACTTTCCACTTCCACTACTATTTTTAGGATTCTGGATCAAAATTATACCAGTAAAAATCTACTATAATATTAGGGAATTTAATATTCTTGTTGATGACCCAAGTGACTGTTTAGAAATGCTTATCATCTTTATTAGATGATGTTGGTTTCAGTTTCCCCCAAAATGTAAATGAACCCACTCACTGTCACAAGCACACCCTGGACCTTGTTTTAACTCATGGTCTAGAGATCAGCATGCTGATAGTCCTTCATATCCCCATAATTTCTGATCACTTTCTGATTACCTTCCAGTTTACATTAGAACATGCTACTGCCCCAGTGAATAAGAAAACCCTTACAAGAGCATTATCTGACCGTTCTGTGTCTCCATTAAAACTCATATTGGAACTAGTAAGTAAGTAAGTAAGTAACGTGCAGAGCAAGTGATCTGAGAACAGCTCCCATAGCTTCAGTCCTACTATAAATGACCTGTTTGTTAATGATGCTTTACAGGCCCTTAGGAGTACACTCGATGTTGTTGCCCCCCTGAAACCTACGTTGTTAGAGAAAACCGAGTAGCAATCGCGGGTTTAACGCTGAAAACACGCTCTCTAACCCGGTGAAGTTGGAAAGAGAATGGTGTCGCTTCCAAAGCAGAGCAGTCTCTGAATACCTGGAAACATAGCCTATTTAATTATAATAAAGGTCTGCGAGCCAGATCTTTATTATTTATTTTATTTTTCTTGGAAATAATCCAAGATTTCTCTTTAGTACTATTGCTAGATTAACTCGCAATCAGAGCTCAGTAGAAACCAATGCGGTTCCGTTTTCCAGTTTCTGATGATTTTTTACATTTTCGATAGTAAAATCTCAAATATTAGACATAAGTTGAATCTAGTTATCCTTTACTATCAGCCCAGAGCAGGCTGAAGCGACAGAAGTGAAGGCATCCATAGAAACCTCTATAATATTAGACTGTTTTAATGCTGTGGATCAAGCAGAAACAACATCAGTTATGTCCTCCCAAATCCTCAACTTGTCTGTTAGACCCAATTCCCACTTTTCAAACTTTTAAAGAAAACCTCAGTGAATCTCTACTGTTTTATTATTAACGACACAAATACTTGGAAACGGACATTATAAGCCACAGTCTTAAATATGCAGAAGAAAGAACCTCTTTCTGAAAAGTTCAAGCGATCCTAGCAATCAGTCAATTGAGCAGACCAATATCAAACCTCTCCTTTATTTCCCAAAATCAGAAAGAGTTGTAGCTACAGTTTTTATCTACCAATTTGCTATGAAAAATAGCTACTTGAAGACTCTTTCAGTCGGAGTTTAGACCACCACAGCAAGGAAACTGCACTAGTTAGAGTCTCTAATGACTTGTTATTGGCCCCTAAAAGGACTACTTTTTCTGGTCCTGTTAGACCTCAGTGCAGCTTTTGACACCATTAATCTGCCAGTATTTTTACTCCAAAGATTAGATTATGACGATATAGATCAGAGTATCTGCCTTCCAGTGGTTTGAATCCTATTTATCCGATAGGTATAACATCCAAATAGAACACTGCGCTCCCAAAATGCAGGACTGCTTGTGGTTCCTAGAATTAGTACAAGCACAGTTGAGTTAGAGCTGAATAACAAGCTCTATTTTATGGAATAAGCTCCCAGGTCATGGAAGAAAGGCCGCCACTGTTTCTACATTCAAAGTTAGACTGACAGGCTTATTGTCAGAATAGCTAGTATTCAGAGATTATTTCACTTAATATTAATGTGTTTCAATTAAACTTAACAATAACTACCGGTATTTGTTTTTAGTAGGCTGCAAGTAATTTTGAAGCTGGGGTAACTATGGTGCATTGGGGTTCTGTCCTCTTTTCATTCACTTCTACCCTTCTTCTCTCCTCTATTCTTGATTAATATTCATCATTTAGTTCTCCATGTGTTTGGTGCAGTGTGATCCGTGTACTGTCCTTTTTCCTTCTCCCCTCTGAGGGAGCGGGAGTGCTTCCAGATTCCAGTTGGCTCATCTGTGCCCCTGTACGATCAGTGTACTCCTGCCTCTGGCTCGCCTCTACTAGCTCCCACACCTGGCTGTGATCCTGTCTTGCCCGACTGCGCCTCGTCATTCCCCCTAACTCCATCTGGATGGTTTGCCTTCTGGACTTTAAATATGAAGTTGTAGGGTTAGATAAGCCAATTCTTCTCTATGAGTTCTGGTAATCGCCTGTCCGTCCTGGGGGAGGATCCTTCCTTCATCTGGACACCCCTGAGGTTTCTTTTTTCCAGAATCTGTTTTTTTAGGAGTTTTTCCTTACTGCTTAAGGGGGTTCCATGGGTAGGGATGTTCAGTTTAGCTTAGTCAGTTAGTTAGTTCAATGTATTCATGATCCTTTTGATTTTATGTTTTACTATCCATACTATCTATACTATACGAAGCCCATCGAGACGACTGTTGTGAATTTGGGCTATAAAAATAACATTTAATTGAAAATTGAATTGAATAGAGTTTTTAACTCCTCTTAACTTCATGAAACTCAAAGGACTTTAGTCGGTAGTTATAAACAATGTTATGGAAATTGTTTTGGAAGCATTTTTTCTGCTGAAACAGAAGCGAAAACAACCACAAACGGAAATAGAAACTGCAACAGTTAAGTCTGAGAATTCTAAAATTCCAAATCCAAAGATTTTAAATTTTGTAGAATTTGTCAATATTTTGGGTAGCTGTGTATAGATGGACAGATGATTTAGAACATTCCCTTTTTGGTTTTTGTCACTTTTCAGCAGGCAAGAGATTTTTGTTATTTAGTTTTTAATTTTATTTGCAAGATATATTTGTCAGAATGTCAGAAGAAAGGACAATAAACCTTACCATATTCATGTGAATGATGTGCATAGTCTTTTGAGGAGCGCTGATCCAATCCTTTGGATGCATGCTGATCCTTTGTTTGGATCTGTTGCAGGACGCCCAGCAAGGTTGTAGACACTCGGAATCAACAAGCTGAAGATGCTGAGCAGAAGACGCTTCCCGATCATCTAAAGGCAGAGATGGAATCCAGATATTTAAAAAACTGATGACACAATTCCTATAACTGTGTAACCCATTTAGGTTAAAAGCAACATAGCCCGGCAGGGTTTTACTATAACAAGTCAGTTTAAAGCTAACAGTTACAACAATTACACATTTATCCACCTATAATTGATTTGACCTTGAAACCTTTTTTGAATAGAAATGGGAGAAATTGTTTAGATTGCATTAGAAAAATTTCTTATTTTAGAAATTATTTTAAACTTCTTTATCAAAAGCCATAATTACCTTAGAAATGCTGTTTTTGCCACTGGTTTGAAACACAAGTGGAGTCGAAAACTTGACAAGACTTATTTATACAAGCTTCAGGTCCGACTCAGGAAAAAAAGAAAAGTTAGTCAGCGGTGTAATCAGCAAAAAATCCATGTTGATTAAGTCATCTCCACATTTCAACTGAACTTTTTTCTGCAACTTCACCAACATTCATGGATAGAAGATAATCTTTTTTATGTTTAATCTCTAAAACATGCTTAGCTGTATTACAACTGAACACACGTGCAATAGAAGATAGCTAATCAGTTCAAATGTCTTTTCTGTCAAAATCTCTATCAGTGACAGCTCAACTGATTGATATCAACACAGCGGCACATTCTATACTTTATTTTAAATGTCAGGAACTTTCTGTGCTTGATACTTAGCACTGTTCCCATGATGCACCATGGTTGTCATGCAATTTGTAAATGGTTTAACACATGTGAATTGTCTAACATTTGAGGCAGGTTTTGTAGAGGATTAAAGATCATGGAGTCAGGGTTAGGATCAAACCAGATTTGTAATTTTCCATCTTACTAGTGTCGCATTTTTATGCCTTACACATTGAATGTGTGTATTTATATATGCATGTATAATTTTTTTCCTGTCGAGTAAGTCTTCCTGGCATATGCAAAGATTTAAAGGGGTAAACCTCTTTTAATTCCTGGAGGGCTAAAACTTTCTTTTTCTTTGCTTTTTCAACCCTAGACTGCAGTTTCTGGACCCTGACCTTCTTCTGTATTATCCAGGCATGTCCTCTGCTTTGGAATCTTTTTGGAATCTATCTAGGCAAATTACCATAGTGGGAAATTACCAGACTACAGGAAAAAGAAGATTCTCTAACCTTTGTGCTATC
This sequence comes from Oryzias sinensis, assembly GCA_037389245.1. NCBI lineage: Eukaryota > Metazoa > Chordata > Actinopteri > Beloniformes > Adrianichthyidae > Oryzias > Oryzias sinensis. The sequence continues at coordinate 20,144,249 of CM074499.1, read as the reverse complement.
TTGTGGGGTCGAGATGACCCCACTCCTAACATTAACATGCCTTGGATAGCACAAGGGCTAAACTGACATCAATGGACCAGAAGTCCTGAACTGGAGAGCAGCTTTAACGACAGACGTTCGATCAGTTTTGAGTTTTTATTCTTTTATCTATGTCTTCTTTCATGAGAGAATTGCCACAAGAACATGTTAAAAACACCAAAAACACAATTTTGATTGGAATGGTTCTTTTAGTTGTTTAAGGTTTAAAGACACAACAAGAAGAGGAATAAAAACAACAAAGTCACACAGTGCTTTACTAACACAGCTACAGAAATCTACTGTAAAGGTCCCAGAAGAATAAAAGAAAAACAGAACAAAGATAAAAAAACTAACTAAATTTAATTTCTTCATATTTTACGGTAATAGGAAATAAAACGAAATCATAAACACATTTAGGTCAAGAATTGTGATGAGAGGTGCATACTGATCCTAATAGTGATGCTAATTGTAGAGCCTGACAGCAGCAGCTGGAAAGATCAAAATCAGAATCCTTATATCTTCATTATAAGGCTTAAATAGGGCTTTTAATATTTTGCGGCTTTCGTCCAATTTGGCTCTTTCAACATTTTGGGTTGCCGACCCCTGCCCTAAACAAATGTGAACCTTACAAGAATCTGTAACTCGTGCAATGTTAGAAGTCTTCAATGTGCAATAGTAACAGTTCCCATGTGCGATATAGTTTTAGATCCAGAAAATTATGTACGTATGTACATATTTAACTTTCCACAGTTACACAAATTCTTTATTGTTCTTTTGTCAAAGTATATTTCTTATTTATATTGTTTGAACAGCTGGAGAGCACCGGAATTTTGTTGTCACAAGTTTCTTGTGTAACAATGATTATAAAGGCTTTCTGATTCTGATTCTCTGATTCTGAAGTCACAATATACCACACATCCACATTATATCAGATCAAATTGGTCATCAAACCATTTGTTATATTTCTGAAAACAGGCACATTGAAAATGGGTGCAACCAGAACATCAGGGAGCACATGAGATAAAGACATAAAGTATACAAAAACTACAAATGTGCATTATCAAAAGGAATATTTGTAGTGCAATGATTTCTATGACACGAAAACTTGTCATCTATTGGAAGATCTGTTCGTATTTCTAAAGGAAGGCTCAAGACCTTCCGGTTTAATGTGACTAAAAGAATATTTATATTATATTTAAATAACTATATCTCTTCTTTTTTCTTCTTTAAATATCATATTTATAGTTAATTTTGTGACTATTTTTACTTTATCAAGGTCTTTTTATTCTTATTCATTTCAATCTGATTTGTAACATTCCTCTGTGCGCCTGCACACCAACAGATTCCCGTCTGCTGTTTTCCTATCTTTCTCATTTTCTTTGGTAGTAAAAATATTCTTTAACTCATATTTATTATTATTATTATTATTATTATTATTATTATTATTATTTCTAACTCTTAACTGCCAGTACTCTTATGATATTTTTATTTTATTTTAGCTGTAATTGGTTTACAGCAGAGCCAACAATTTCCCCTTGGAATATTAAAGTACATCCATTTATCTGTCTGAAGGCAGAACTTTGACAACTTGAGTCCAGGATAAGATGAATGCTTCCAAACATTGTGAACATGCTCAAAAATCTGACGAGTCAAGCTACCGATGAGTCTTCTTCACTGTCTCTCTGGTCTGGACTCCTCATTCCCAATCTTCAAACAAACTAAATGCAACCAAGTAGCAATCTGATAAAATGTAGAAGTTATTTTTTATAGGTTGGATGCAGCAGTAAAGAGGCAGTCTTTGGCCCCAAGAGCAAAACAGTACAAGTGCACTCTTGACATGATATCAACTGGAGAAGTATGCAAGGGACAGATGTGCAAGAAATGAAATACGCAGAAAGGCCAGAGTGAGTCCTCCCCATGGTATGCCCTGCCCTGTCATGGTATAATTTGTATTTTTCATACAAGCAAATATTCACGGACGTGGTCTAAAGAAAAACAATCTTATGTCAAATTAAAAAGATTTCTCTTGGTGCGGGCGTCATGTCAACAAGCATTCAGTGTCGGTGTGTGGCTGCAGCTCAAGAATCTGCTTATGAACAGGGAGGGAAACATCAGCAGAACAAATCAGTGGAAACAACTGGAACAAACCTGAGTATTTATTTTGCGCTACGCTCCGATTTAGACTTGTGTTTTCTCCAGCCCAATCCAAATGTGTTCTGGGCAAAAAGGGACACTTAAATTGGATTCATGTGGTGTAACATGTTGTAAATGAGCCTTTTGGCGTGCCGGTTCAGATTGACAGCACCGTCTTTATCGGCGCTTTGTTTTATTTTTGGCTGTTTACTCTGCTCCTCTGCTGTCAAGTGCTGCTTTCAGGGAGCAGGCTCAGATCTTCAAAGATCCAGGAGCTGCGAGCATCCGTCTCATGTTTTAAGTGCTTCTTTGACAAATATGAAAAGTGTTGAGGAAAGCGTGGGTAGGTTTTTTATCGGCCCTGCTCCTGTTCTTTGCAAAAAGCGGCAGAACCCTCTGATGACTGATCATATGAAACACTCAGCAGAGAAAAGTATCAGACCTTTTTAGGTTCCGATTTATGCTCATTTATTTGAACTCCACGAAGCCAAAGACCATCAGCATAATGGCGTTTGAACTATATGTTGTGTGTGACCCTAATGCATTGTGGCTTTCTTTTTGCTGTAATGTCCTCTTTGGTAACTTTTAACTACAGAATATGCACTTCAAAAAAATATTTATGATATTTAAGGACATTTTTGGTCACCTTTTGACATATGCCTTTCAGGTTTTGAATAAGCTGGACCCAAAAGCAGAGAGGGATTAGGTTAGAAGATGTGCAGTTTATGGAACGAAGAAATGTGGATGACAAATATGATGAAGAGGCAACTGGCAGATCCAGAGTTGGTGTTTGATGGTGTAGAGGGGATGAATCCAGAAGGATCTGACGAGGCTTGGCTTCAAGTGACTTGGCTTAATGTGGCTTGGTTCGGGTTGGCTTAAAGTGGCTAGAAGAAGCTTGCCTTAATTGGGCTTTAAGGAGCTTGGCTTGGCTTACTGGTGCTTTGCTTGGCTTGGCTTGGTTTGGTTTGAGTTTGCTTCAACCAAAATAGATTGGTGTATTCTTTTATAGAGAAGCAGACAAACCGACAATGGCTGGAGGGCGTGATGAACTCATAAAGGCCGTCTGATTAGAACAGGTGCGTGAGGGAAACCCAGACATTTGACAATCTCTCCAGAGGTTGCCACAGTGAATTAGATTTAATCGATCCGCACAGAGAGTTTTTAAGTCAAATGGCCCCCGTATCACAGCCCCTGTATTTTATCCAGGCTGGGGTCCGATACAGGCAGACCAAGACTCGGGGACCCCTGAGGTCTTTGAAGGTTAGTATGCCTATTTATATTTGGATGTGTTGTGTTTTTACTTGTGCTATATTTTGACTTCTGTGGAGAGCATTATTTCTAAACTTCAAAATCACATTTCAGGTAATTTGATTAAGTAAAGTATTGGTATTGTGTTATTTTGTAAATTTGTTCCTATACGTTTATTTTAATGTTCGATATACAGTGATCCCTCGCTGTAACACAGTTTACTTTTCACGGTTTTGCAACTTCACGGATTTTCATCGTGGATTGTGTTCTGCATTCTGATTGGCTAAAAAGTCACTCTGCTTCTTCTCTACCTGTGCGTCAATAACGTTGCAGTTTAAAATGTACAGGTACGTAAAACAGCTTGCCAAATTATCATTACGTACGTGCAAATTCTCTTGCAATTTCGAGTTTCTCTTTAACCCATAGAAAAAAGAGCGACAACAACAACTGTCCATCACTATGTTCTTCTCCCTAACAAACACAGCTGCACCGCGGGCTTCAACGGGAGAAAACACTGCAGAGCAGAGTCAGGATGCAGCGGCTCAGATTGAAGAGCAGTGAAATACACCTGAGTCACTATTTGTCCCACTGTACTTTGTATTTTTTTCATAATCATTTTACATTTTCTCCCGTTTAATCCAATTACTCGGGTCGCGGTGGGCGGGGCTAAGCTCCACAATTTGAAGCCTTCTGTTCACATTGATGATTAAAATTATTATTTGACAGTACAGTACAGAAGTTATTTAAAAAAAAAAAACGTTTCTAAAGTACTTTTATTTGTGAAACAAATACTTAAGCCTGTAAAACGGTTTGTTCTTTCTTTTCAATGTATAATAGATTATTTAGTTGTATATTAATTGTAAGAAAACACAAAGGTTTCTACTTCACGGATTTTGCCTATCACGTGTTCTTTTTGGAACGTAACCCCAGCGAAAAACAAGGGTATATGTTTTTTTTCCTGTAGTGTACGAAATAAACAGCTGTTTCTGCAAAGTATTTGTTTTTTTGTGTTTGTTTCTTTTTGATGGAACATACTATTTTTTCCCAAATAGTTATTATTATTAATCCATAACCAACAAGATTGCAGCAAACTCATGATTTAAAACATGGACTTTAATACTAGTCTGTTTGAAAAAGTCTTTGAGTTTGTGTGTAGAGCACACTAGCTGCGGTGACAGATCTCACAGCACTCCAAGCAAAACTCCAGACACTCGGTTGGCTCGCAGCACGACTCGAACAAAACCGAGTGGCAGTGAGCGTGGCAGTTGAACTCCTCCACCGGCGTGTCCTGGATGGCCGAGCAGCAGCGGGCGCAGGCGTGGCAGCAGGAGGAGCACAGGCCCTGCAGGCAGGAGGAGCAGGCCTCTAGCAGACCCAAAAGCAGCACCGAAAACTGACACCACAAGCACGCCAGCAGCAGGTGAAAACAATAATCTGTGGAGGAAATGAGGGAAACAAATGAGAATGAATACATGTGAGGTCGCACAATAGCTGTTGTGTCTTCTAAAAGTCTGTCAAATGCAGGGATTAACAATTCCATTAACCCCCGAATTAATCTCTTGGATGTTTGGTGGTGTCATCCAGCGTTTAAAAGAGAAACCATTTCTGAAGTGATCAAATGTGATTGTGTTTGTTTAATCAGAGCTTCCCTCTCTATTCCCGTGGGAAAATACAAAAGGCCACGCAGAGCTTTCAGTGATGAAGATAAACAAGCAGGAAGTCGTCACATGATAATTGCCATGTTAGCCAAATTAGGCACGGATAAACCTGCATGAATTAACCTCACGGTTGTGTTGGAGCGTCTCCGTCTCTACTGTTACAGTGCTGCTGTGTGGGAGCTGATGCAAATCCAGCTGTTTCATCCTGTTTACTGAAGAAAGCAAATGAAAAGAAGACAGCAGAAGTCCCCAGAGGGAAGGCTCAATACTCTTCTCAAATTATATGCACCCCCCCTACATAACTATGCTAGTGCATTAACAGATAAAAGAAGACTATTTGTGCCAGATGCTTTAATGTTGATGCTTAACTTCATAGATATAACAACTCCTGATAAACAAGGAGTTGCAGAAGGACATTTGTTTAATCCAGTAAAATACATTAAAAAGATATCTGTTTAAGCTAAACAGCCTTGCACTTACTTTAGTGTTTAAAACACATTTTAATTATAACTAATAGTGCGCACAAACAAAGTTACAGAGACTGCATTTTATCATCTTAGAATGCAGCCAGAGCTGAAACATTTTCCCACCTAGAATAGATACCGTATTTTCTGGACTATAAGTCGGTCCGGAGTATAAGTCGCACCAGCCCAAAAATGCATTATAAAGTAGAAAAAACACAGATAAGTCACACTGGAGTATAAGTCGCATTTTGACAGGAAATTTATTTGACAAAATCTGAGACCAAGAACTAATAACTTGCACAACCTCATATGACACAATAATGGCAGACTGTTTATCTCATAATTTCACAGTAATTCTTTCTCATACTTATTTATTTATTCCTTTCATGAAGCATCATTGGCCAACTAATACTCTGTTTTCATCCTGTATTTGTAGAAACAGTTGTCATTTTTATTGCATTTCTGAATCTATGAAATCATTGGAAAGTAGAATATTGTGTTGTTAGCCTTCAAGATCTTACTGTAAAAAAAGTTTGCTGATTCTCTGAGTCACTTAACATACTTGTAACACTTAACATACATCATACATCAAATTTAGCCAGGAACATCATCTCAGTTCCTCACAAATGAACATAACAGGAGGGTTAACAATGTATTTATTTCAATTTATTTCTAATATAAGTCGCTGCGGAGTATAAGTCGCACCCCTTGCGAAACTAGGAAAAAAAGGGCGACTTATAGTCCGGTAATTGTAATGCTCTTCTTTCTGGCGTTAAGAAAAATACTATCAATCAGCTGCAGCTTCGTCAAAACTCGGCTGCCCGCCCTTTGTTCATGACTGCATTGTCAAGTCTCGGTCAAAGTGTGTAAAAGTGCCATTTAGCATAACTCCTACCAGCAGGAGCAGCAGCACTTTCGTGGGATCCGGATTTGCCACTTTTGCTCCTTTTGCTGCCGTGCTTTGAGTTTTTCAGCTGATGAGCCCGCTGCAGTCTGTGTTCTGGTACCAGGAGGCCACATTGTGGACATGTGATCTGTTGATCGTCCAGCAGGGGTTTTTGAAATGCTGCTGCTTCCTGTGTGGCCTCCTCTGGTGGAGCTGTGGCCAGCAGAGGCTGGGCTGGAGTCACCAGACAGATGGGAAAAGGTTAGGTTGTGCAAAACTGATATTATAATTAATCTAATTATAACATTCTACATTTGTTTGTTTTATTTTACCTTATAGGGACCTTCTGGATCATTTGTGAGTTAAAAAAAACCTCAAAAGATTTTAATGTAATCTTGTGCTGGCTCTAAGGCTTTAAACATAAGTTAATAACTGATCTATGGTAAAAAAAACAAAAAAACAACAACAGTAATTTCAAATTTTTATCTCTCATACTTGTAAAAACTATTCATACAATGAAAAAATTCTGAGTGACGAGACACAAACAGCTGGGATGACTTGATCCTCAGAAGTGGATCCTGTGAACCACCTGACTTCATTTTGTGATTGAGAAAAGTTTCTGTTGCCTCATTATCATATTTTCTGCTGTGCTGACAGTCAAAATCACAGCACTGAAAGCCATGTAAAGTGTTACTTAGAGTTTTTCTATGCTGCTGTTAATTTTTGCATTAAAAGATGAAGTAGTAGATGAAGATGAAGTATGAACGTTTCATTAGTCTCTACTTGAAAACTATTTGACATCGGTGACAAAGTGAAATGAAACCATTAAGCAGCGTTCACACTGGCCTCAGTAACGCATGTTTAAGTGCGTACATGTGCATTTTGGGCTTCTGTGTTCAAAACTTTTACGTTCATGCGTAGCCACTACGCTTGAACTAGGAAGAATTTTGACGAATCCAGGACTCGGATTAGGTAGTGATATATGGATGGCATCTTTTTTAATTCACGGAAATGCCACCCCATTGAAAAATGATAATAGAGGAGAAATTAATAATTATGGTTGTGCCCACTGGAATTATATGACACCAAGTCTTTCTTGTTTGGGAATAAAGATGTGAAAGAAAAAGCCTGGAGCAAGAATCATGAGTTTTGTATGCTTCGACACTTGGCTCCCAGCCTCCTCCAACTGTAGGTGTCAGACATGCGCTAGTAAACAGCAGAAAATGAAGGAGAAGCCCCTCCCTGCTTGTCCAGTGGGAACACCATGGGTTAAACCAGGTTGAACGCGTGTCACATGTTGAATGTTTACTTAGCTTTATAACCACATTTTGAAAACTCTCTTTTACTTCACCTAAATCTTGAATACATTTTGAATTATAATTCTTACAAACTTGTCTTTCTTAACACAAAAACTGGGAATTGAGACATAAGAAAAGTTAACAAGTTACGTTGTCAAGTATGACTTTCAGGTTTAAATGTAAACAATATACTTTCGTTAGCAGTAACGTTCTGCTTGCACAAACTGGAAGCAAGGTAACAAAATGCTCAGGTTTATCTTATAACGTAGAATTCTTTCCGATATTTTTTTTTTTTTACGTTAAAGCCGATATGACATTAGTGGCCATTATCAGCATTGATAACCTGAGCCTATTCCCACGGCATTGTTTCCACTCACTGCTGATGAGGGCGGTGGCGTCAGCGTTTCCTCTGCTAACAGGCTCCAACACTGAAAGGATTTCCTCCGCTGATTTGAAACCTTTAAGTTCATCAACAGAAAAGCATGTTGGGTGAGATAACAGAGATCGAAGATCGGTTTATAAAGTTTATCAGACTTATATTACATTATTATAACACTGTCAACGCGTTCTGATGTAATGTGCATAGATAGGAAACAGGCTAAGCTTCAGGTAATCGTAAAATAAATGCCTCCAAGGTGTTTTTATGAAAAATCATGAAAACTGTCTTTCTCTGTTTAAGTGAGATGGAAATTGAAGCCAATGAAACAATTGTACTCTGGCTATAAAATTAATTAAAATGGAGACAATTTCCATTAAGTTACTGTTAAATACAGCAATTATAAATCAATTACTATGTAAAATAGAATAAAAAAGAAGTCTGCTGTCCATTAACTTCTATTGAAAGAGCCATGAATCAATAAATCAAGTTGAAATGTGCTTTTTCCAAAGCCCCATCAGCTGTATCTTAGATCCTGTGACATGACCAACATTTCACAAATCAATATTAATTCATATCAATGAACAGAAGCTCAACTATGATCATTTTGGTAACAATTCGAGCAATAAAACCCTGATTGTTTTGCTCCACACAAGCTTTTGGTGAACGATTACTCAGATCTTCAGTACTTGCCGCCAGTCGAGTCGTTCCGTTTCTCCTTCTCTTCCACACCTAAAGGGTTCTCTGCTAACATGTCAGGTTCTCATGGCTGTTCCCCCCAAACGCTGTCTTTGTCCTCTTGCTTTTCTCTGTCCTGAGTAGTCAGGAAACGTCCAACAACACCCAGCATGAGTCACAGCTCAGGCGACTCTGAGCTGTGCTCCGCGTCTTTGTACTGTCTGCTGCCCTAAATACATTCTCCTGCCCTGTATGTCGGTGGCCACTTTGACCCTGTTGATAATACAGCAGAGCCTGCATTCTCATCTATGTCTTTAATCACCTGACACAGAGGAGACACATGCCCCACAAAGGTGTGAGCTGATGTCTGGATGCATGCCCCCCAACTGAAACACACACACAATCCATTGTTCTACAATTAACCCTTTTCTCAGCTAAATGTAAAATGGCAATATGTGCACAAATCCATTTCCATTCAAGAATATATGTCAGGGCTGATATTCGTATATTTTTATTAAAAGAATTTGCTACTAAAACCAAAGCACAAACCAATGTAATTTTGCTGTATTTTTTTTACCTTTCATATGCTCTTCATGCAGCAGGACAATAACAAGGCAGAAGGTATGAGTGGATTCATTCAGGAAAACCTATAGACTTAGAAAGGTTTGGGGAGCAATGAACTAAATAATGTTAAAATCTGATTGCAAAGCCAACAGAAGATTACCGTCATTTATACCATGGTCCGGGTGAATTCTTGATTCTGATTGGCTGCTGGGTGCGCATTAAAAAGTGATATACCATAGTTATAACCGCACTCCAAAAAAAAAGTTCAAGTCACGTCTTAAATGTTAAATGTACTGCAATGGATTCTAACTTTATCATATGGACAAAAACAAGCAGTAAGAAGTGAACTTTCTCTCTGAACTGATGCTTTACTTACCCATCGTGTCGATCAGCATAAATATCGCTTTCCTTTGCCGCTGCACTCGAGGTCCGTGCTGGCCAAGCAGGCTAATGAGTGCGTGTCATGCCGCAGCACGTAACTTTTTGTGAAAAAGCTATCCAAACCAAAAAAATAACAAGAATAAAGTACTAAAAACTTACTGACCGAATGTTTTTTTCTTTTGTAAGCGGCCATGGTATTAGATGGTTAATGGCCTTCGAAGTGAGCATTATCAGAAATGAACGCACTTCACGGAAACAACCATCCTCTGCTTCGAGTCAGACAGTTCAGCCTTCCACGGCGTGCGTTCATTTCTGATGATGCACACTTCGTCTGCGAATATCTCTTAATTTCATCTTGATAAAATGGAAATACCTCAAGCTTAAGCCTAACGTTTGACTTTCAGTGTCCAATCTGCAAGGGTCCAAACAGGAAGTACCCACTGGCCCCAAGGAGCCGAAACCCCATAGACTTCTACTGAGAAATAAACAGCTATTACTGACAAATAGAATGATATGAATGGTTATATGGAGGATTATTTGTCAGAATAACCATTCTTGCTCAGCTACCTATTTTTTAACACATTCTTCTATACATCTTTACATCCATCCATCCAATATGGCGACATCTTTATAATGAAAATATGGTGGCAAAATTGACTTTATTTCGTCTGGGCCAGAAGTGAATCGTTTCCGATGAATGGACTCTAGCTCGATCCAGTTTGCATTTACAGTTAATGAGTTTTAGCTACTCCTGCTAGAAGTGCTGGTGCAGTGAATAAGATCCTCTTATTTCATATTTGAGTTTGAACATGAGGTAAAATCTATAAACCAAATGTCCTTTTCTTTTGTTTCACAAATATGCAGTTAATGATTGTGATATTTTCTGCCTGTGTTTTCAAGGAGTAAAAGTCGCATTCTTTGTTTGACCACGGGTGCAACTTACCCCCAGGTGAGATTTACATGTGATTTAAAAAAATAAAGCAACAACCACTAAAGGGGACTGTAGGTGAATGTTATTATTTATACTGACAGCAAGACAGAGGAAGAAGCTCTACTCAGTCTTACGCCGGCACTGGCGGAGTTATTCAAAAGCGAAACAGAGGATGAAGAATTGAACAGATTTAGTGATATAAAGCGATATAAAGAGTTTAGTTGACTGGTTAGCTTGTTCTTTATGCTACAGTTACCTGAATAATTGTTCATGTGTTGCACTAATTTACAAAATTCGTCCTGTTTCATGAAGTTAAAAAGTGTGTAACGGTATTGGAGCTGGCATATATTTAGTCTATTATTGTTATCTATTCCGTTATTATGACTCGTCTTTCAAGAGAAAATGTCTGTTCTTGTTCTCATATTGTGTTAAACATTTTTTATCACCTTAATTTAACAGTATTAACAATATTACCTTTCTTCTTTGTTATGAATTTTGTGGCTGCGACTTGTGCTCCAGAGTGACTTATAGTCCTTAAAAAAAGGTCGTAATCTTTGTTTCAAACCTCAGCTCAACTTCTAACGCTAACATTTGTCTGGTTTGAAGCTGCCTGCAGGACCATCATGTATTTTGTTTAATCGGTGCAGTTTCTGTAAAAGCACAATATTAGTAAGAATATCAATATTAACAAAACAATAACTAAATCTTGGAAAATCAAGAGACAAGAGAAGACCAGAAAGGATCATTTCTAGTGTTTGATTAGCAGAGGACAGGCTCCCTGCCCTCTACCATTCTGAAGAAGAAGAAATAAAAACAATGGTTTTATAATGCTTTATAGACGTGAGTGTGTGAACTGAGGGGCTGTTGACTAACTGCTGTCAGAAACGCCGCTCTGAAAAACAGCGTAGACTTGTCTGCCTCACAGTGGGCATGTGGCACATCAAAGCAACCCATGGCGTTCAGTCAGGGAGCCGCCACACTGAGAGACAGTCGGGGAAAAATGTCTTCTAATATCCTGACAGCGAATCAAAGACGGAACTGAGAGGCAGAGGCAAACAAAAAGCAAACATGATATCAACAAAGACAAGCGCTGACATTAGTCAAAACAGGAAGATGGAAAATCTTTTGTTCTGTGTTTGGCTGTGAAGATAAGAAATGCAGCAGTAGACGTGACGTTGTCATAAGGTTTGGACTGCTTGTTCATTAATTTTGTTATGGCTGTAATATTTTAAAAGCTGAGTTGCAACTAATATTTCCTCTTGATTGGAAAGATCTTGTTTTTTTTTTTTTATATCATTACCTTCTAACAAAACATCGAAAAGCTTTAAAACCAGAGCAACCAAAAGTCTCGGATAAAAAAGTATATATTTTTATTCTATTCAATGCTAAACTTCTATTAATTTTATTTGACCTTATACGGATTTGTATTCCCTCATCTGTATTGCCATTCGGCTTAGTGACATTCATATTTTTTATCAGTGTTTCTTGTTGATGTCTTTATGTTTCTGTTTTGGAAAAATTTGTTTCCAATAACATGAAGGCCTCTGAAACTGTATTACCAAACATTTTATTTGAATCTTTTAACCCTGTCTTGATGATCAGCAAAAAAACTGGCACCAATAACTTGGCACAGGGGTCAAACTTCGGGCTTCAAGAACCATTGAAGCTTCTTATTGGCTTAACACACCTGATCCAGGTAATCACAGCAGAAGAGGCAGGATTTCCCCAAACCCAACAGGATGGTGGCCCTCAAGGCCTGGAGCCTGAGACCTCTGGTTAAGAGGGTCTTAAATTATCACAAATATTCAGCAAGATCAGAATCAAAAATCTAAACCTGGAAATAAAATTAACTGAGTGAGTTTAGGGCTGAACAACGGCAAAGTGGTTCATTACAGGGAGAAGGTCCTGGTTCAAATCCCAGCTGGGACCTATCTGTGTGGAGTTTGGATGTTCTACTGATAGAATATGGGTTTACTCCAGGAAATTTGGCTTCCTTCCACAGTTCGAAAATGTCCTTCATAAGTTAATTGGTTAATTGCCCATAGGTGTGCATGGTTTGTGTGGCCCTGTAACAGACTGGCGACCTGTCTAGGGTGTACCCCACCTGGCCCAACAGTAGCCCCAAAGGGATTCAGCCGGTTAAGACAATGGTTGTATGAGTTTAAATATGCATAAAATAGGATCAATAGTCTCTTGTCAGAATGGAGGCTCTGTTTGGAGTTTGTGTCTGGGCTGAGGCGCCTCACGAGTTGTTCTGCCTGCACATTTATAGGTCCTGGAGTCACCCGCTTCCCAGAGGCAGGACAGCAGCTGCACCAAACCAGTCTGTGTGAAGATCATCTTTACACAGACTGGTTTTGTCATTTTCTCAGGGTGCATGTTTAATATCTTTGCGATCGTTAGATCTTACCTCATCTGAATTTATAAAGCTTTTAGCCTCCTTCATGTTATGAATGATTGTCTGTGTTTTCCTAAACTGATCGAATGGTTACAAACTAAAATATGAGCAAGAACTGGAGACTTTTATGCAGCCGACCATCGAGGTCTGACAGTTTTTCCACTCTAAACAGAAATAATATGAATATACAAAAAGTATTTCTATATGCAGTATTCCAGTTTATATTGCACACTTTGAAATACTTTGAAAAACACAAAGATTTAGATTGTTATGCAGCATCACCGACAAAACCTGCTTTTCCTTTTTTTTTTTTTTTTTTGAAACTCATTGATTTCATTTTTTTTCTATTCATAGATAATAACTTAAGAAAGTGAAGACAGACATTTTTCCAGAGTTGAAAATCAACAATGGATCAAAGACAGATTGAACATTTGATGGCACAAACGAGCATTTGGCTATTAAGAGAAATAACATTTAAATTTAGAGTCAATAAAAGCAAAGAATTAACATGTAGGATTTCTTGCTTTGATAAGAAACAAAGCCTGAGATCTTTACAGCTACACAGAGGAAGAGTCACTAGATCTAATCTAAAAATGTTTGAGGAAACAATTGCATTGTTATTTTACAAACATTTTATATACTCTTTTTTTCACACTGTCAAAGGGTAAATGCGTGTGGCTAAAAAGGTCAGCCTTTTCTGGGTCGTCGTCTTTGCGCTGATGGAGTTCAAGCCGGCTGTAGAAACAACCTTTTTTATCTTTTCATGAGCTGATCCTTCAGTTCGGGGTCGGTAAATCATCCGTCACAGAAGAAGTGGACAATAACTCAGACAAACACCAGGCTGTTCCGTCCCTGTCACTCATCCTTGTCATGGTTGAGGGCGCTGTTAACAGCTTCTTTTGTGACAGTCTCACAGAGGGACTTGGTCCCAGCTTTCAGATCAGTGACCATGTTGTCCATGGCCGTCTGATGTTTCAAGAAAAATGGCAGAATCACACGACTGTACAGCATGTTGGAGCCGTTCCACTTCACTGGAGCCATGCACCAAACCAAGAACAGACACTTGCCAACATAGTAAAATGGCAACCAGAAGAGAAAAATGTCGGAGAAAGCCTCAACAACGGTGAAGAGTCCATAAACAACCCAGTAGGTCAGCCACTGTGTGTCATCCTCCTTGTTTTTGCTCTCAATGGCTTTGATGGAGAAATAAGCTGGATAAATGAAGCCAATCAGGTTACTGAGTAACGAGGCTCCGTATCCAAACAGCAGGTACAGAACGAGAAAACCAAACAAACCCAAAACGATAAACTCCTTTTTCACGCCGGTTTTTTGTTCCAACGTCGCTAACTGATCTGTGACAAAGTTCTTTTCGTTAAGAAAAGCAGTAAAGCGCTCCTTCAGCTGGTTCATTTCGGATGTTTTTTTTTGAGAGAACCTGCGTCGAGTCTGAGCTGAAGCGGAATGACCATAACCTGCTTTTCCAATGTATCTCAAATTTATTATTTCTCATGCTCTGCACACATCAACTGTGTACTTTTCAGATTCCTAAAAATTTGCAACCATTACACATTTTTGTTTCTCTGGTTTATCCATTGTTGCATGAAGATGACTAAAATCTGCTTTTAGTAAAATATTTACTTTTATAAGGAGCAGCCCCTATTCTCCGTATATGCAAAGAATGAAATGGGGAAGAAAAAAGGAAGTTTGAAACAGAAAGAGAAGAAGTATATCTACAGGTTTTCATATTCTTTATTCACCTGCACAGAGAAACACAGCAGCCTTATTATTAAAGTGAAAACACATGGATGCATGCACAACAACTATAAATAGTTGGTTATTAACCACTTCTTTAAAACAGAATATTTTTGATTTTTAAAAGAAAAAAGGTACAAAGAACACAGAAAGCACCTTGAATATGTCAAAAGACCAGACCTCATCCTGATGACGAACCATCAGTCAAATGTATATTTTATTTTGCCCCGTATGTGTTTTTGTACAAAAAAATGAAGGGAGCTACAAGTTTCTGGATAACTTAAAAGAGCTTTGTTTGACATGCAAATGTTTAATCTGGTTATGTTTTCATGTCGTGTTTTTTTATTATTTAATTATTTATTTTAATTTTTTCTCTCAAATATGCTTACATAATTTCAAATTTACACGGCATAAATACCACCAGAGACTAAAATCTGATGTTTACTGCTGGTTTACACTTTTTTTTTAAAGTCTGAATCATGTCTGTTACAAAAAAAAACATAAGAAAAAACAGACATTTATACAACACTAGCAGTTTTTCACAAAGTACTCAAATGTTTAGATTTATTCGTTTACTGATTATTTCTAATTTACATGTCACTGCATTTATGTATCATTTCCTTCCTTTTCTTTTAAACTTCTCCAGACGTTTTCGCTGCTTTTAATTACTACATTTTTTGAATCTTGGAATATTATATCAATTCAGAAAACCTTCACAGTAACATATATTTGACTGAAAAATCCTTTATCTCCTTGGATTTTTCAGAACATTGACTGAGAGGGATCATTCAAGGTCACAGTTGCTTGTCATTGTTTCCTTTTGCGCTGTCCTGCTGGCTGATGGATTTTACCACCGTTAACAGACATTCTTGGTCGTTCAGCTCATCCTCTTCATTGAAAAAATCCCTGCAAGAATTCAGAACTCAAATATTACTGTCAGGATCAGTAAATTTGCCACTCGAGATCTCAAACAAGCCAACTCACTGCTGGTTTTGCTTCCTGAGGCTGCTGTCACCTGCAGCTCTCTGCTCCTGTAAGTGGCGCTTCGAGGTGCCGCTCAGACTCAGCTTCCTGAATTTGGGCAGTGACGCCTGTTCCATCGAAGCCTGCAGAGGACTTGAACGCTTTAGGTTAATTTGCTCTTCAAAATGAAGGAAATCTATCATAAAGATACATTATAAGTCATGACCAGAACAGTTGACTCTGTCAGCTGAACACTTTTTGAGCAAGAATCTGACATATTTACACTGCAGAACATTAGATTTACACAGTGCTTTTAAAAAGTTACTAAAATTGATTTTCACCTGTAAGCTGGGGTGCAAATCTTTCCCAAAGGTTGATTTGGAGGAGACAGTTTTCATCAGTGATGCACTTCTGCAGAAAAAACAGGGATATCTGAACTAGTTACAAAGGAAATAACAGGTAAAACCTTTGCTCATTTTTCAATAACTGTAAAGGGCCTATACCATGCTAAGCCTTTTATAGTTAACAATATGCATGTATATGACAATCTGCAGTGTAACCTTTGGCACACAATTGAGCAATATTTGAATTAAATATGAGTTAGTATGAGTTACTACCCAGAAGTAAGGCGACTCAATCACTGAGGGACCGCCTTTTGCTCCTTGTGGGTGTTGCCCATTTCATAACATCAACCTAGTCGACCTCGGCAGCATGTCTGCGTTTCGCCCACAAAAACAAACAGCATCCAAACTTTTGCAAAGATGCAAACTTGTGCATATAAAAGAAAAACGCGTTCTGCCGATTAACGCCAGCTACGCAGAGAAATGTGTGTGTGTGTGTGTGTGTTAGCCTGGGGGCGGTGCTGGCAGCCCAGACTCTTCTTGGAAGGGGCTGTTCTCACTGGTCTACATGACGATGCGAGAACCTTCTTTTTTTATGGGTAGGGAGGGGCTGGTGCTCAGAGTGCAGGTTTTTAGAAGAATTCTCAAAAATCGTACACCACCCAGTGAGCCTGTAAGGCAAAAATGTTCATGCATTTTTTTGTGTGTGTGTGCTGCAGAGGACAGGTTATAGAGAACACTTGAACATCACAGGTAATGTAAGACTAAAGTAGGTGAGACGCAGGCGTGTAGTACAGACGTTTCCCCCCCCAAAATGTGGGCACTTAGGGAAGGGCCCGTTAGTGCTGTTCAAGTGAAAGGTGCATGCTCTGTGCATGCAGCCTGGCTGTTAGAAAGGAAGATATTGTCTCTTATGTATCACCTGTGTGCACAGCATTTGCGCACTGTCAGTAAGGACCCAGTGTGCT
This sequence comes from Oryzias sinensis, assembly GCA_037389245.1. NCBI lineage: Eukaryota > Metazoa > Chordata > Actinopteri > Beloniformes > Adrianichthyidae > Oryzias > Oryzias sinensis. The sequence continues at coordinate 20,127,189 of CM074499.1, read as the reverse complement.
GCATAAAGGCCACCGTGCGACAGCTTCACCTGTACGTCATAAGCGTGTGTAACTTATATTGTCCTAACACATACTTGATGATACACTTACCACATGCACAACAATTGTATGCTTCATTTTCATGATATCCCTTTGAAAACCTCAAAGTATCTGTACGGATCAACTCCTGCACAAGTGCATGTGACTAAGACATTGCACTCATGTTGGCGAGGACATGAAACAAATGGAGCCAACTGTATAAACTATGTAATGGAACTGCACCCAGTCATTTAACCCTTTGTGCTATCCTAGGCACTTTAACGTTGGGAGTTGGGTCATCTAGACCCACTAGACAGTGCTCTGAACCTTTTTTCTTCAATGATTTGTGATCTTCACTGGTGTCCATAGATTACATGAAATCTTCCCACCTTTATCCACCTTTGTCATGGTAGCGAGAACACGTCAATTTGAGGGTGGGATCATCTAAGTTAGCACAAGGGATAAAAAATTGCATTCAAGTGAAATTTGTCGCTAATTCACTTTTCTTTTGCAATCATTTGTCTAGATTTGGTCCACTAAAATATCAACCAAAACAGGAGCTCAATAACGTTTTCATTTCTTGATAAAATGTAGGTTGTTTTTTCATTTAAATGCATACAAAAAATATTCAAGCAGGTTTTGAACCCACGTTGAGGAAACTTACAGTGTCAATGTCAATAAAATGTTTTCTTTGAATTTCCTGTGCAAGAAAAAAAGTTGAATGAAACTGCCAAACTTTGTTTTTCTAAATAGAGTTGAAGATTTTCTTATTTTTTTACTTCTCCTTAGGGAAAATGTTTAGAATTTGATGAATTTTTGTTTTTACCTGACGTACAATCCTGAATGTTAGACCACATCCAATTTGTGTTTGACTGAAACTGAGTTGTTTCTGGAATCATTTTCTAGGGTTTTTTTTACTGGCAGTGCAGTGAGGAGCAGAAGTTTTACCCTGTGATCCTCTGCAGCCTCCTCTTCTGGTACTCCGCCTCATCGACCGTCCACACGGCTCCCTTTGTGTTCTCCACTCGTACGAAGCACTTGTGAAGGCTTAGGTTGTGGCGGACTGCGTTCTGACCAGAGTAAAAGGAGAGCTCACAGTTTGATCCGACACATTTTGGAGATAAATGTTGGCGGGTGTGCTACCTTCCAGGTGGCAGCGTTTCTTCTGAAGTAGGCAAATGTCCTTGTGAACCAGTTGTAAATCTCGTTGAGGGTTAACTGCATGTCGGATGAATCCATGATAGCCTGTAGATGGAATTAAAGCGTTGCACATTGCAGGATGACTTAAATGAGGGTTAAGATATGCAAAGCAAAATTTTTTATTTTTACAATATTTAATCTCACATCCTTTGTAAAATAGCTGTGTAACGGTTTTTATCTTGAGATACTGTTTTTAAAAGATCAAAACTTTAAAACATGCAAATAATTGTAACTATGTAAATGCACGTTTTGGAACAATACAAGTTTCTATGACCGTTTTCAGGCTCTACATACACAATGTGCGTCCATTGAACGCATGCTGCAAATCAAACCTGGTTGAACTTTGACCAATCAGGGACTCAGATTTGGTAGTGATGTTTGGATGGCGTCACTTTCAAGTGCCAACCGTTTGGACATTGATCATAAAGGAGAAATTAATAATTGTGGTTTGTGCCCGGCTTGAGTTCTATGACACCAAGTCTTTCATTTATTGGACTAGAGCTATGAAAGAAAAAAACCTGATGGACGGTTTGCTTCACTTCGACATTTCACACCAGCTGTAGGTACATGCGCTGATGCATAAAATCCACAAAAACATTTAGATCTGAGGTATAGGGGTAAGATACCTGTCGAATCAGAGTTGCGTACGTGAACGGCGGCCTGATGTCTGTGCTCCCGTAAAGCTCGTATTCATTTTCTGAAACAAGTCGATAAAGAAGTTGCAGAGAAATCAAAATCAAACTGCCTTTTAGCTGAAAAGATCTGATTTTACCTGAAGACAAAGAGAAGATAAGCGGGTGATGAGGACGTCTGATGGCCCCAGCACTTGCTCTGAGAGTCTGCAGTTCTTCTTTGCTCGTCTTGGCTCGACCGCCGACAGGACCCAGAGGTTGTGGGGACTCCTGGGCACAGATTTTGGTGACTTACAAAGCTGACAGCGAAAGGAACAAAAGGACTGAAAAGAAAGAAAAAAAAAAGAAAAAAACCCGGCCAGACATTTTTAACAGGCTGGAACAAACCGATTTGAATCGCCTCAACTGAGGTGATTCCATGTTTACCCCCCAAAAAAGGAAGGCAATTATTGTTAATTACAGGGTGAAATTGTTTGGTCAGTGTTGTGATTAGGGCATGATGATTGGAAGATTAACATATGATTAGTTTTCACATAATCACAGCATGTGGCTTGTCTGAAAACACAATAGGACACATTTGATGGTCTTCTTCATGCAGGAGTGCCTCCAAAACCTGTTTGTCCTATAGAGCCCGAGAAAGTTGAATTTTCAAGCCTGATATTTCATCTGGTCACTTACAGCCTGGAAGAAATTGCTCCAGTGGAGAAGAAAATAAAGTGTGAATTAGACATGCATTTGTTTGTAACGCGTCTACCTGTGGTCCACAAAGCTCCACAGCAGTTTCAGAGAACTGTGTTTTTAAAGATGGCAGATGAAGGTGAGCCATCATCGCTTGGAGACGCAGCCGTTCTTTGGAGAGCTGTTGGAAGCAGGAAAAGGATCAGGCGAAAAGAGGTCATATAAAGCAGTATGTCATAGGAATTATATTTTTAATTCTGAAAAATGTTATACGTTTTGTTTTTAGAAATGTAGAGAGACTTTGAAAAATCCAACCATTAATGTTTACGACCACAAAATTTCACATTATTATTTATTCTAGATTTTTGATTTTTTTGGGCTGTAGCAATTTCTTTAGTAATTTTGACTTTTTAAAAATACATAATGTCACAAGAACGGGCAAAAGGCTGCTTCCAACTGCAGCAGGTTTACTGGCTCAGCTAAAAGTCCACAAAGCTAAATCAAGGTCAGACAGGCAGAGGTCAAAAACGAGCATGGGAGCATCAGAGAAGAGACGAGAGTAGTCTGGATCCAGGCGAGATTTGGGGCAGGCGACAGGCAAACGGAGTCTGACAAAACAGTAATGCAGGCAGAGTGACACAACCAATACTTCACACTGAGTGAGGCTCAGTACAGTGCTTAAGTTTACTGTGAGTGATTGCAAATGAAAGTCAGGTAGGTTTCCAAGAACTACTGCAGAAACATTGTCCTAGAAAACAACACTGTTTTTTTTATTTTGGGTAAAAACGACATCATCATACTTAAAAGACTGCTGGGAACGCTTTTACAATAGATCCAAATGTGATTGGAGTTGGACTATAACAAACATTTCTGTCACTTTCACTGAGCCCTTCAGGCCTGACCTGAAGCTGGAGCTGCTGAACCACCTGCATCTGGACTCTGCACTGAGCTGTGCTCCTGTCGTCCAGCGCGTGCTCACTGCTCATGTGCCTGAAACGCATGCAGAGAAGTCATGATGTGGGCTGAAAAATGTTTCTTCTGTCTGCAAAATGGGCAGTGGAGAGATGTTTTGTCCACTTTTTCTTTTGCAGATACATCACATGCATGCCTGGTTTGAAATCATCAATGAGTTCAGCTGTTGCTAAATGCAACACCATTGAATTTTGGTGGAATAACTCTTGCTGTATGTAAGCCTATAGGAAATCTTGATGGTAATTTTGAAAATAAAATATATAAATTAGCCTGACTGGTTCATTTAGAACTCATTCATAACTATCTCAGTGGCCTTGTGGTTGAGTGTCTGCCCTGCAACTGGAAGTTTGAGTTTAAATCCAGGCTAAATCAAAGCAAGGACTCCCTGCTTGACACTTAGGGGGTTGGCTTTAGGGGTTAAAGCACCAAATGATTACTGTGTGTGTCTGCAGCTCAACGCTCCTCCATGGATCAACTTTCACCAACTTAGGTGTGTGACAACTAATGGACTAACTTTAGGAACTGATTCAAATCTGCGTCCTGAGATGCAGCAGCTGAAATTACTTTCGACAGAAGAATAAGTTATATGGAGAAGCAGCTGTGCAATAAATTATGTGGTAATGGTTGAGTTATTGTCTATGTTTGCAGTAAAAAATAGAATTGATAAATACAAATCCATCATTTAGTCCCATGAGTCTTTACTGTCCTCACTTATCCTTTTTTCCAGCTAAATTGAAATTCATGAACATCACTTACTTGATGAACTGATTGACGTTTCCACAGACAGACTCGCAGCCGGGCCAGTTACACACACCATTAATGAAGAGTGCAGCTGCTTCATCACCTGAAGTGGTGCTGAACGAGGAGGAAGAGGAGAATGAGGATCCACAGAAGACAGGTAGCAAAATTGCAACAAAGGACTCACATAAAAGTGTCTCTTTTCTCTTTTTAGGTAGCATGACATGACAGGGAAAGGTGGAAAGGTTTGTCGAAAAATAAACGGAGAACTATTTACTTTTGATTTGGGACATGTACTGTAGTTGCGTAAACTTTTTCTTCGCTAAACCACCTCAGGTGGAGGAACTCAAAGCAAACAAACAATTACACCTTTCCTCTGGGAATTGGATGTGAAGTCTCAAAAGCAAACAACTCCCACTCGCTGTGAGAGAAAGACAATGTTTGTAGATGACAAGTCTTTCATGTTCACAGAGACAGAGCATCACTTGAGCACTGCAGTGACTTTACAACAGAAGGATGCTACCGTTCTGCCGCGCCTGACGACAGGAGCTGGTCTCCAGTCAGTCTCCACAAGTCTTTTGCTGACATTGTCTGAGCTGCAGAGTCCTGATTTTCCTTTATGGTGTTTTTCTCTTCAGTTATTCCAAATGTGAGATCTCTCCATATCTGCTGCATCTCTGCAGCACTGAGACAGCCTAAAAGATGACAGAAAACGTCACAAATGTTCACGCGAGGCAGTTGGAAAAGACATAAAAGACAAATCGGATCAATTTTGGGAGATAAAGGTAAAGAGTGGGTGACCTGTAGGTGGGTTTGGAGCAGCCAACCTCTGAGTCTGAAGCTGCTGCTGCTGCTGCTGGAGCTGAAGAAGCTGCTGGAAGACCTGCTGATCTGCAGGCAGCTGCAGGATCAAGAGTGACATGTCGGAAAGCAAAATGAGAATGAAGTTCCACAGAACATCCAAAAACTGTTTCAGGAAGGAAAAAAGGAGAAGAAAAAGGACTTCAAACAGCCTTGTGTAAAGACAACCAAAAAAAGGTTGTGCATTTCTGTCTGTTGGGTGAGGCTGTGGAATAACCAGAACGAAAGGATCAAAATAGATAAAAATGCTACAAAATTTAAAGAAAATTACAAACTGAAAATTCTGGGAAGGTATCAATTAGAAACTCAGAAGCCAAATGTGTCAATATCCATATAATCATAACTTTGTGACATAGTTTTTGGACATTAATGTTTTTTTATTTATTTTCTTTAATTAGTTTGTGTTTATGTAAATAATAATTATCTGCCCAATGTGTAAATGAATGTAAAAAATAGAGAAAGATTGGCAGTGGGAAATACAATTTTTCTTCTCCTTTTTAAGCACTTTATCAGTTTATTTTTTATCAAGTTTATTTATCCATTTCATTTTAAGGTTAATAAGAGGAAATTAATCAGAATAAGATTAAAAAACATATACTTATTTTTGTGAAACCACATCGGCCCAAAGATTTACTAGTAGTTTGTTACTTTTTTTAGAACAATTTCAAGAAAACTATGAAGCTGAAGTTTTGCGCTAAAAGTAAAGCTAGCCGAGGACAAAACCCAGATCTAGGGTCATGACATCAAATTGAACTATTTCCTCATGTGTGAGAGGTACAGTGTGTGAATTTAAGACTGTTCGAAAATTCTAAGTACAAAAAAATGTAAAAGAAAACTTTAAAAAGGACAATATCATTGAAATAACCAAAAAGGTAACCCTCTAAATAAAAAAAGAGTAATAAAATACAATAAAATAAAATAAAAAGGACTCACCTCTCTAATTTTCTTGCAGGACTCTTCCTGAAGAAGTTCATTCTGTTCCTGGTATTTCTTGTAAAGCTCCCTCAGATGTTGCTAAACATTTGGGATGGAAATTGTATTGTGAAGCCATCATTCTTTTTGAGACATTAAAAAAAACAAAAAAAAACATTCTGCCTTTTTTGAGCCAACAGTGAAAACATGCAAGTTGAATCTCGGGTGAAGTTTCCACTTTCTAAACACGACAAAGCGACACAAATACAATAAATATTGTTTTTTTTGTTGGCTTAAGATGTTGCTTAAGAAAACACTGACATCACAAATTTGAATATTTAGTGCACATCTACAAAATTATTGCAAAAAAAAAAAGTAAAAGCAAAAAGCTTTGTCATAGTATAATATTAAAATACATTTATCCAAAGCATGACATTTATAAACACTAGTTAATTATATTTTTCTTTTACAAAAGGTCCCTTGAGACATTTAACCCTTAAGAAAAAATCATATAAAGAAATATTAATTGCAATTTTGGCACTCTCTGGAGAGTACTTTGTTATTTTGACCCTAATTAATAAAAGTAAACTGCTTATAATTTTCTATCTGTTTCATTTATATGAAACATTTATAATGCAACTAATACCGAATGATGAGGCTTAGTCTTGTAAGGCTTAACCTACCTGGTAGAGCAGGAGGGCTTGCTGCTTGTGGAGGATCAGAGCCTGCAGCTGGTTTGGAGACAGAAGCTGCTTCATCTGCTGAGGAGCCATCATAGACAACAAGGCCTTCAAGACAAAGAGGCATGTGGTCAACATGAACAACCATTAAGTGTGAATTTTTCCAATTACACTTCAGTGTTGTTAACCTTCTGTGAACATCATCATGCTGAGTTGTGTCATTGACCCTAAATAAAACGGGAGATAATGGGAGACCTGATTAGCGGCACAATTTCATGCTTGTTGTGGATTTTAATGGGAGTGAACGGCTATTAATGAGAGCAAACGCTGGCGGAATAATAACTGCTCTAGTTGGGATTGAGCTGCAAAAAGAAGAGGCTGCTTCCCTACTGGGACACAAACAGAAAATTCACTGCCGCGTAAGTCAAAAAGAAAAGAGAATATCTATAATTAAAAAAAAAAAAAGAAACGCATGTAAAACTGGTAAAAATTTTAATTTTTGGGATTTTTTGGGGAGTAAGTTTTCTTGTTATTTAAACAGCATTTATGTTCTTTTACATTTACATAGAATGTTTTTAAAATAAAACATAATCGAGAAAATAATTTCAGCATGTGATTAGCATGAAATCATCATGACTAGGATTGTCAAAATCCCAAAATTCAAGGAAATGTACAAAGAAACTGCTGGATTAAAAGGGTGTTTGAATACATTTCAAATACATGGATGTGTGAACTTGGGTGAGGGGAAATAATCAAATGGCTATCGACCCTGATATGTGTGATAATGTTTATTGAAGTTAGTCAAAAGTGTTTTTCTGATTAGTATTAATAAACTATCAATTTTCTTTACTTGAGTTGTAATGTGTAGCGAGGATTACTGGATTAATCCACTACATGATGTGTGACTCCTGTTTTATTTTTGAAAGAATATTTTCTGAGGATAATCACTCAGCACTCCATAAAAAATCTGCACTTGTTCTGATCAGAACCAGAATATAACAACAATACAAAATCAAAAAATGAAATAACTCAGTAGGGGTGGGACGAGATAAGATCGCTTCTTGCCACTTATTTCAAAGCAATAAACAAAGCTCTACATGACTTTAGTCAATAGTCATATTCAATGAATTTGCAAAAATCTTTATTTATAATTATGAGACGCAAATATTTTCTTCCTACATTTATGTGAATTTTTCTTTGTTTAAGGTTTTTTAATCATTGCATTTTGTCATTTCTGTAATGAGTTTGATATACTGTATCTGGTTTTTTTGTGATGTGTTGTCTACAATCGATGCTTGAAATCAACCAATAAGTCACATCAGATGAAAACAATTTAAATCAATAGTCTGCATGGATTTTTTCAATCAATTCTTACCTTAGCTTCATTTAAATCAAGTTTTAAAACATTACAGAATTAAGTATTTACTATAAAAGCAGTTTTTTCATTATTCATATTTTTTAAAAACTGATTTGTGATAACAATTTTAATTTACAGCACAATCTAAGTGTTTTTTGAACAGATTTACATGAACCTGCCTCAAACATGTGGTGAACAAATATTGATGCAATCCAGTTTCATCTTTTTTTCACAACATGATGAACAAAGACATTTGTTCGACAAAGTTAGAATAAACTAATCCATTTTTTACTATGACTAATTAATATAGAGGTTAGATGCAGTCCATCTGTTGTCACATAACTTCAAAGTCTATTATTTTTGTTTGAGAGGGTTTCAAAGATGAAAAGTTACTTATCTTATGCTCTTTGTCTATTCTATTCTATTCTATTCTATTCTATTCTATTCTATTCTATAGTGTAATGATCCAAACCAAGCAAAGTAAAACTTACATATGAAATCAAAAAAACAAAAACAAACAACTTTTTGTATGAAAAATGTGCACACTTTGTTTAAATGTTCCTCTGTTCTCCGTCAGTTGGTATACCACATATACAATTTTTGCCAAATCATAATAAAATGCTAATTTTTTATTTAGGAAGTGAACCAGAAACTGAATTATGAGCACAAACTGATGGCAAATAAGGAAAAAATTGAAGAAAGAAGAAGCTGATTGTCTGATAATTATTAAGGTTTTGGCAGTGATCCAGTAAATTAAGGTTACAAGGAAGAAAAGTAAAAGATGAGAACTTAAATTTTGCAGTGGTAATGTGGCTTTCTTGTACATGTGTTTGAGCAAAACCTCACAAACTATCAAAGTTCTGCTTGTCATTTCCCAACTGAGATTCTAAATAACATTGCATCCATTAACTGTGCTTTCAAGCAGGAGTCTCACAGTTCTGTCAGAAGAAATCTAAATAAGAGCAAGATAATGTATTGATATCCATTTATTTAAAGCTTTAATCTTAAAGGGGAGGGTGGAGGGAATGCACGAACCTGTTTTTGGAGGAGGCTTTGCCAGCTTTCAACCCTCAACCCCCTGCAGGAGTCCCCATCAGCCGCTCTCTCTGCTCCCGCGTCTGCGTGGCTGAGCAGGGAGCTGGCGAGGGTTTGACGGGCCGCCGTGGGACTAAGAGGAGACTCTGGCATCTCAGTTCAGCTCCTATAGACAAGAAGCAACATAAAGAAAAAAGATGTGAGATTGACATGATAATCCCAGCGGGATGAGGACTTTGTACAAACTACAAGGCAAAAACAAAACTTTTGTTCTTATTTTAAGAGCTGCTGTTGCCGTTTTGTGCGGACTAAAAGGAGAACTCAGGAAAAATCAAAGGCTAATTATCCTATGAAGTGAAGCCGGAAAAAAGATTTCAGAAATGCTTCGGGCACACAGTCAGATATTTCTGTAATATTTTGATTTAATACAATTCACTTTAAGTTCCAGCAGCATTTTGACACTCAAAGCTTTTTATGACAGTTGTAGTTTTACTTTCAGAAACTCGTGTTTCTGCATTTGTTGTTGACTATATTTTTAAATAGAGGGTCGCCAAAATATTTATATCTCCAGTCGAGACATGAGGATCCTGTACAAGTTAGGAGAAAATGAACACTGGAGAAATTAATTCAACCAAGTTATTGTTATATAAGGACACATGCTGCAAAAATTGAATCTCAGAAAGTAGAAAGAAAAATTGTCTTATTCTCTGTCTGACAAGAAAAATGTTTCTTATCAAGAAAGTTTTCCAATAGCAAAACTATCTCAGTTTGAGAATTCATGTCTCAGTGATCTAGAATTATTTTCTTAAGATAAGAATTCTTGGTAAAACCATTTTTCTTCCCCCATTGGCAGATATTTTTTGCTTATTTAAACAAAACCTGCCAATGGAAAAATATTTTTTTACTTTTTTAAGGGGCCTATTTTGGCAGTACATCCAGAGGTTTTATGCTTAAAAAAACAAAATCCAGAAAAACAATGAAAGTCAAATGTAAGTAAACACAAAAACTCATTAGGCGTACGTACCGTGACAGAGCAGCCAGAAGGAGCAGGAGCTTGCTAGTAAAGCACGTCTAGACTGATAAAAGGAGCTAAGTGATGGACTTCTGTGGCATCCTGCAGAGGGAGGAGTCTTCACTCAGTACAATTGAAAGCCAGATTAACACTTCAGATAAAACACAAGAATCAGAGAAATGTGTCCAAAGGATCATGAAATATATTCTCAGTTTGGAAATGTGGCAAAATAAAAGGTTCAGTCTCTGCAGAGTATGTTGCTATTGTTGAAATAACTTTTATAATGAAACAACACATTCACTCACTGGCCAAATTATTAGGCGCACCTGTCCAACTGCTAGTTAATGCAAATTTCTAATCAGCCAATCACATGGCAGCAACTCAAAGCATTTAGGCATGTAAACATGGTCAAGACAATCTGCTGCAGTTCAAACCGAGCATCAAAATGGGGAAGAAAGGGGATGGAAGTGACTTTGAACATGGTTGTTGGTGACAGGCTGGTCTGAGTATTTCAGCTGATCTAATGGGATTTTCACCCACAACCAACTCCATTGGGCGTAAATGCCTTGTTGATGTCAGCAGTCAGAGAAGAATGACCAGACTGGTTCCAGCTGATAGAAATGCAACAGTAACTCAAATAACCACTCATTAACTGCAGAGGAGCATCTCCTAACACACAACATGTCCAACCTTAAGGCAGATGGACTACAGCAGCAGGAGACCACCTGCCAGCTAAGAAATGGAAGCTGAGGCTACAATTCACAGAGGATCAAAATGGACAATAGAAGATTGGAAAAACATTGTCTGGTCTGATGAGTGTCCATTTCTGCTGCCACATTGTATGACAGGCTCAGAACTTGGTGTCAACAACATGAACAACAACAACATGGATCCATCCTGCCTCATCTCAACAGTTCATCTAGTTGGTGGTGGTGTCATGGTGTGGGGGACATTTTCTTGGCACACTTTGGGTCCCTTAGTACCAGTTGAGCATGGTTCCAATGCCACAGCCTATTGCTGCTGACCCTGTCCATCCCTTCATGACCACAGTGTACTATCTTCTGATGACTACTTCCAGCAGGATAAGGCTCCATGTCATAAAGCTGGAATCATCTCAGACTGGTTTCTTGAACATGACAATGAGTTCACTGGACTTTAATGATCTCCACAGTCACCAGATCTCAACCCAATGGATCACCTTTGGGATGTGGTGGAACGGTAGATTGGAATCATAGATGTGCAGCCGACAAATCTGCAGCATTTGTGTGAGGCTATTATGTCAGTATGGACCAAACTCTCTGAGGAATGTTACCATTATGCAGCCAATATGCACAGACGGTGACCTGGTGGAGACAGTCACGTCTTATAAATACCTGGGAGTGGTGCTGGACAAGAAACTGGACTGGAACGAGAACACCACTCTGCTCAGCAAAAAATGTCAATCCAGGATGTACTTCCTGCGAAGGCTGGCCTCTTTTAACGTCTCCACCAAGCTTCTCTCTTTTTTTTTTTTTTTTTAACTTGTCCTGTCCAACAGCTGGGCAGACAGATGAGAGCTGAGGGCCTCTTGTGTTGGACATATTTTACTTTAACAAGAGGGTATATTAATCTTCAGACAAACCAAAGGTATGTCTGAATAAACCCCTTTTGTAGTTGAGGCCAAACTTTATTAATTTCAATCATGTCTGAAAACCTTTGGTGTTGGACCGGACGGAAAAGGAAAGAGGGGAAGAAGAGAGAGGGACGTTAGAGAGAGGGGGGGTAGGAGGGTGATAATAGGAGGGGAAGGGGGATAAGACCATGAAGCAGCATAAAGCAACAAGTTTACTGGTTGTTAATCATTATGGTAAGGTTCAAATGTAGTACAAAAAGGGCGGAGCCTGTCCACACACACACTCAAATGTTATAAACACACCTGCTAGCTGCAAAAATGTCCACCTGTCGACATGTACACAAAACAGATAGTGTTCACACGCATACTTATGCCTTAAAACCAACTAGTGTGAAATATTTCAGTCATTCAGTCATGCACTGTTGAGCTAACACCTGTGCTCAGGTGAGTGTTTATGTTCTTCTAAAATGGATGGTGGAACGTGAAAAGAAGGAGGGAGAGTGCCCAGCCATCCCCACCCCAAGACCCCCACCGCAGCAGCAGCGGCAGCCGGAATCCCCCCAACGCCACACGGGAACCGGCAGGGATAGTTAAAATTGGCGGGTAGGGCACTAAGGGGACGGCCCTAAATGTCTAAGGTGCGGTTAAAATTGGCGGGTAGGGTGCTAGGAGGACATACGCTGCTTGCTGGCAGTGATGTCCAAGCACCCCCACTACCAAGGGCCCTACATGTCTAAGGTGCAAATAAAACCGAAGAGGGGGCCCCTCCCACTCCCGGCAACCATAGGAGGAGCCACTGCCGAAAGTAAACCCTGAGCTCATTGCAGGCTAAGCCCCCAGAGAGAGGGGGTAAGGAGGGTGATAATAGGAGGGGAAGGGGATAAGACCATGAGGCAGCATAAAGCAACAAGTTTACTGGTTGTTAATCATTATGGTAAGGTTCAAATGTAGTACAAAAAGAAGCGAACCTGTCCACTTTACACACTCAAATGTTATAACTTACCTGCTAGCACAAAAATGTCCACTGTCGACATGTACACACAAAACAGATAGTGTTCACCGCATACTTATGCCTTAAACCAACTAATGTGAAATATTTCAGTCATTCAGTCATACCAAACTGTTGAGCTAACACCTGTGCTCAGGTGAGTGTTTATGTTCTTCTAAAATGGATGGTGGAGCATTGAAAGAGAAGGAGAGAGTGCCCAGCCATCCCACCCCAAGACCCCCACCGCGGCAGCGGCAGCGGAGTCCCCCACGCCACGAGAACCGCGAGGAACAACCGCCAGCCGAGCGACCAAGCCCACACCCAGGCCAGGGCCAGCAGGACCGCCCGCCAAGGCCCCAGAGCCAGAAACGAGGGAGGCACGGAGGGGAAAGAGCGCGCCCCAGCCCAACCAGGAGAAACCCCGCCGCGCCGGGAACCCAACGCGAGGCCCCACCGGAGAAGGGCGCCCACAGCCCCAGGCAAGCACACCACCACCCAGGAGTTCCGGGCATCGCGCCCCAACCCCAGGTGACCAGGACCCCAAGGAGACCCGCTCCGCCTCCAGGCAACCATCCGCCCGGCCCACGGTTGGTCCAGGGAGGGAGCAAAGGCAGGCTTGCCGCCCTTGGAGGAACGGGGAAAAGAGGGCCCACAAGGGGTGTTGTAAATATGGCCCGACCAGGCTACCACGACCACAGTTGGAGGTGGCGGGGCCCAGCATAAAACAGGATGACACCCCAGGGACCACGAAAGACACCCCGGCTCGATGTAATGTAGACCCCCCCAGCGGCGGAGAAAGCACCGCGGGTAAGCTTGGCACCCTGGGTCCACGGCATGTTACTGCAAAAGGGCCCATTACCCCCACCAGGAAGAGGCAGGGGACAGATGGTCTAGGTCAACCTTCCTTGTAAATGTGTGTAGTGTACTTATGTGTGTTTGAGGAGAAGTGTGTGTGTGTGCATGTGTGTGTTTATGTTGGGATGTGTATATATTGAGGGGAGGGTGTGTGTACTAGCCCAGGTGTAGTTAAGAATTGAGGTAGGGCACTGAGGACCTCTGATTACTCACAGTAGTCCCCTCACCCTCCCCACAAAGGGGCCCCTAAATGTCTAAGGTCTGCGGTTAAAATTGGCGGGTAGAGGTGCTGGGAGGACATACGCTGCTTGCTGGCAGTGATGTCCAAGCACCCCACAAGGGCCCTACATGTCTAAGGTGCAAATAAAACCGAAAGAGGGAGCCCACTCCATCTGCAGCAACCATAGGAGGGGGCCACTGCCTAGTAAACCCCTGGGCTCATCGCAGGCTAAGCCCCCATTGCCTCACCCTGTGTGAGGTTATATGAGGGAAGGGGTAAGTTGGGGACAACTGGTAGGCTGTCCCCGGTGAGTCAAACAGCTGTCCCGCCCCCAGCCAGGGGCCAGGCCCACCAGCCCAGGGCCCCACCCCTGGGGCGCCCGACACCCCAGGCCGCACCCCACACACAGAGAGGAGCCAGCGTGGGTCCCCCGAACAAGCCAGGCCCCCCACCCCCAACGCCCGACCCTAGAGAGCTCTGGTCCGGGCCTCGGCGGGACCGAGGCATGCCGGCCGAGCCGCCCGATGGCCTCGCGGAGACCCGACCCGTCAACCCCTGCCCGTAGTGGCCCCCTCCCAGAATGCCCCACAGGACAGAGGCCGACAAGACCCCACCCCACCCCAGACCCGCGCGAAGTGGATGGCTGAAGCGACCGGGGCCCCAAAGGTTGTCGTCCAGCCCAGAGCGAGGAAGGGCGATCCGCCCAGGTAGATGGAAGCCATCCAGCGCCGCTCGAGCCCCGAGCAGCGCCCCCAGTGGCGCCCCCGCCCAACCCAGCACAGGCAAGGGACCACCAAGCCAAGCCAGACCACCTGAAAGCTACGGTATGTTTATCAAACAGTGATTGAAAAGTGCTAAGCTGTATGCGCTGTGTAATTTGTGCTGGTGCGGCACAAACAAGAAAACCTGATCCGATAAACAAGATCATGGAGGCTAGCTCTGTTGTGGGACTGAAGCTGGCCACAGTGGAGGAGGTGGCTGAACAACGAACACTGTCCAGACTTCAGGCAATTATGGACAATCTTACACACCCTCTGCATGAGGCCTTCAGTAAAAGGAAGAGCAGCTTCAGCAGCAGACTTTTATCCTGGCTTTACGGACAGACCGAAAGTCCTTTGTTCCACCGACCCATCAAACTCCACAACATCTGTGTTGAGAGCTTTTACTCTTGCTTCTGATTTTGATTAAGCTAAATTTCTGGGAAACTTGACATGTTTCTAGGAATTGTTCATACTTGCTTTTATTCTTTTTATCCTTTCATCTATTTATTGTGTTTTTATCTGTTTTAGGAATGATTGTGTTTTTAAGTATGGGCAGCTGGCCACTTAGTGAGTGAGTGAGTGAGTGAGTGAGTGAGTGAGTGAGTGAGTGAGTGAGTGAGTGAGTGAGTGAGTGAGTGAGTGAATGGCGTATACTTATATAGCTTTCTACCTTCTTATGAAGGCCCAAAGCGCTTTACAGTCATAGTCCCATTCACCCATGCACACACACATTCACACACTGGTGGCGGCTCTGCTGCCGAACACTGGCAACAACCTCCCACCAGAGGCAAGGTGGGGTTCAGTGTCTTGCCCAAGGACACTTCGACACATGGACGTGCAAGGCGGGAATCGAACCCGCAATCTTACGATCATGGGTCGACCGCCCTACCGCTGCACCGCGATAGTGAGTGAGTGAGTACTTAAATAAATGAGTAAGTGAGTAAGTGAGTAAGTAAGTAAGTAAGTAAGTAAGTAAGTAAGTAAGTAAGTAAGTAAGTAAGTAAGTAAGTAAGTAAGTAAGTAAGTACGTCCGTCCGTCATTACCTTGTTGAATAGATGCCAACAAGGACTAAGGCAGTTCTGAAGGCAAAAAGGAGGTTAAACCCTGTGCTAGCAAGGTGGACCTAATATAGTGACCGGTGATTGTATATGAAGTGTTTCTACATATGTCTTCAATGTTATTCCATCCAACAACCCGAGTTGTACTGAGATTTAACAGCCACTTAGGGGCGGAGCTACAGGCGGTAAGGGTAAGCGGAAGCAGCAGCCCCCACAGCAAAAGGTTTTGTCCCCCCCATTTTTGAGTCTGTGACAAAGTCGTTTTCTACTTGTCACCGGTCTGTCATAACTCATCACCTTTAGACACATAATGCATAATCACCAAATGTTTAAGACTTCTTTGATTTTTGTAATGTTTCTCACCTTCTCTTCCTGTTGCCCAAGGAACAAAATGGTGGCCAAGGCCTTACTTCCTGTTTAATAGTTGGGCACAGGAAGTGGAAAGAATTTGGATTTCTTTGTATATACATTTTGTTGTAATGATTTCAGTTGTTTGTTTATTTATGTATGTCTTTATTTGCAGGACTTTAACTGTATTATTTACAAGACATTTCTATCTTTTGTTGTAATTATTTGAAATGTTTGTTTAAATGTGGCTGCCTTCCTGGGCGTGGCCAGTCAATTAACTGGAGCCCATAAAAGAGAAGGAGCTCAGTGTGAAGGGGAGGGCATGTGTGAGCTGTGCAGCCAAGGTGTGAGACCAGCAAATAAAAAACCTGGACCTGAAGTTAAGAGTCATCTGCCTCCTTTGTAAACCAGGCCACTCTTGTCACATCACATTGTGACGGAGTCGGTGTCATTATTGACAAAGATTAAGAAATCATTAATACAAGCTTCTTCACGCATTGCTAAAATTACAAAAGCAGCGTTTTTTATTAAATAAATACAGTAAAAATAAAACTGTTAGAAATATATATTTTTGATCATTTCATTTGTAATGACCTTCCACTCTGGTGTTTTGCCACCCTTCCATAGTCTTCTGCCCCTCTCCCAACCCCTCATTTAAAATGTCCAAGCTCCACCCCTGGGCCCACTATGCAACATTTACTGTACAGGTCTTTAATCGTTTTCCTTTTGGGCGAATACGAGCCATCTGTGACTTTATTCAGATCACTCAGGAACAGCTCTATATAAAATTGTCAAAACTATCAGTTTTTTACATTTACAATAGCACCTACATTTACATCTGAATCCTGCATCTGTGGCTGTAGTACACCAAATAAACTGTTTTAATTTAAGTTGTGGATTGAAGCAGAACATCACTGGGTGTACATTTAAAGATCAACACTTAAAATAAGCACAAGACAGAAATAAAAGCATGTTGTACATCACAAAAGTGTGAGTCTTTAGAATAAGTTGATAGATAATTTGTAGTTAAGAATACTTTATCAGTTGCGGACTATTTATTAAGTAGCAAAGAAGAAAACCTTACAGGTTATCAGCTTAGTGTCCTTGTGGTTGAAAGTCCGCCATGTGACTGGAAGATCGTGAGTTCAAATCCAGGCGCAGTCATGCCAAAGACTTTAAAAATTGGCCCCAATGCCTCCCAGCTGTGTCTGCAGCCCCCGACACACACACACACACCTAGGTGTGTGATAGATAATGGGACTTTAACTTTAATCAAAACATATTATTAGTCTGTTGCGGGAATGGTTGTTGTACATCACACAGTGTTTTTTGAACATATGAAAAGATAAAATCAGTAACTTGTGTAACTCGTAGAGGAAACTTCGTCTCAAAAGATAAGATAGTTTGCATAACAACTATCCCACACATTTAGTTTGTGCACCCCAAGAGAGACACTGAAAGAAAATACAAAGATTTAGGTCCAACAACACATGGAATGAACATTTGTTCTGTTGTGATCCTCCTGTGGGTCATTACTGAGATAGAAAAACATCTCCTCAAGGAAGTTAGGGCATTTTTAGAGGAAGGTTGTCCTCAAAAATGGCAAGAAACCCAGAATGGTGTCAAATGGTTGTGTTTGGCTCGTATCAAAACAGCTGTCTTGTGTTTTAGGCTTAGATTACAGTACGTAGTGTATGTTCCTGCTGACCTATTTATAGTGTTGGCCCTTGCAACAATGTCATCTGTAACTGGACTCCGTCTGTTAAGTCAGAGCATGTTGAATGTCAGTTGCCAGAAGTAGAGGCACTGGACATTCCCACTGACTCTTTGCGGAGGCAGCATGGAGTGTGTGGGACAACTAAGACCTCCTCAGGCCTGCAACCTCCTAGGAGTCCCTGGCTTCAACATCTTGGACGTGGATGAAGATGAGGAGGACTTCATCGCCATCAGGCCCAAATGCTCCCCTCTGCCTCGAAGAAAGAGCTCCATCACGGATGAAGACTTGGAGCCTGATGTTCCCCTGTGCGGTTCCAGGAGAGTCTCCTTTGCTGACGCCAAAGGCCTCAGCCTGGTGGAGGTGAAGGAGTTTGATACATGGGAGGTGTCCAAACTGCCAGGACAAGATGCTTCTGGAGCCACAGCCATAGATGGAGAGGAATACTACCTCTCACCTTTAACTTTTCCCCTCACGTTGTCATCCGAAGAGGTGTTTGCCAAAGTGCTCGAGCAGAAAATAGAGCTAGAAACAATCGATTTTCTTCCTGGGACCACAATCTTGAAAGGTGTGATCCGTGTCCTCAACATCTCCTACAGTAAGGCGGTTTTCATCAGAACAACTTTGGACCAATGGGCCACCCACTTTGACCTTTTGGCAGAGTACATCCCCGGCTCCAGCGATGGTGTGACGGACTGCTTCTCCTTTAGGCTCACCGTAGTGCCTTGGTCCAGGGAACAGGGAGCCAGAGTAGAGTTTTGCCTGCGATATGAAACTCCCGAGGGAACATTCTGGGCTAACAATAATGCCAGAAACTACGTACTGCTCTGTCACAGAAGGAACAGAGAGGACGCAAACACGCAGCAGAAAGAAAATTTGAATGTGAAAAGCTGCTTGAAGAACATCAGGTGAGGTGCACCTTTTTTATATTCATAGAGGGGACTTCTAGTAAAAGACAAGACTGGCTGGTTTCTAATAAGCTTTTGTGCATTTAAAAATCTAAACTGAGTTTGTTTGTTGGTTTTACTGGCAAAATGGAACTTTTAGTTGTCAAAATTACAATAAAATCACGTCATAACGTCTCATTCTAAACGATCAAAAATGATTTAGTGACGTTTCAAAACTATCTTTAGTATTCAGGATAGCACCCTTGTTAAGTTGTAACCTCCATACGTGACACATTGCCAGACAGTAGAATCTGGCGTCTCTCCTGAGAAATGTTTATCTCTACTGGAAATTCATTTTTCAGCTTCCTTTAACCTTCTTGACACATTTTGTATGAGCCAAGTCAGGCAACTGACTGTAGTCACTCTTCAATCTTCTTCTGAAACCAAGCTCTGGTGGATTTGCAGGTGTTCCTGCCCTGTTGGAAGGTCCACTGATGCCTAAGCTTCATCCTCTTCACAGACGGCACAACCTCTTCTGCTAGGACTTTCTTGACTTGCCATCAAATTAATCTCATCTTCTACAGTATAGATATTGATTGTATAGAAAGCCCAATATCTCCAAAGAATCACCAACCCGGTTTTATAGGCAGAATGCTCTCTTGAGCCAAGTGCTCCCCCTTTAACCCTTGTGCTATCCTAGGCACTTTACCATTGGGAGTTGGGTCATCTAGACCCACTAGACAGTGCTCTGAACCTTTTTTCTTAAATGATTTGTGATCTTCACTGGTGTCCATGGATTACATGAAATCTTTCCACCTTTATCCACCTTTGTCATGGTAGGGACAATGTAAGGGTGGGGTCATCTAAGATGGCACAAAGGTTAGGCAAACCACTGATACCACTAGCTTCATTTAGCTTTTAATGACTTAACAGACCACAATCTAAAAACTCCACTTTTTTATTCATCATTTTTTTAGTCCATTAGCCTCTGAGGCTCATATGTTCTTCCTATGCTTTCAGTTGAGCGTTTTCGGCCACCGGCCTCCTCAGGAATCCATTGGCAGCCAATCTGACTTCTTCTTTCTGCCACTGTTGTTTTACTTTGAACTCACAAACTCTGCACATCCTTTCCTAAATATCGGATCAATTCTTTATGATGCAATAAATGCTGAATGTTTTCTTCTATAGAACAAAGATTCTAAGGTTCAATTGGTCCTAGAATGTCGAAATAAAAGTTATAGAACAGCTTTTTTGTTTTTCTGATTGGTTAAAATAGTTTCATTTTGCCAATAAAGCTAATTTACAGTGAAGCTTGATCCTTTTTGAGTGACAGTGCATCTGTCTTTGCACTATTCCTCTGCAGTACTACCTAATGTGGGGATTCCAGGGATGCAACGATTCACTTTCCTATTCGGTCAAACCTTGGTTTTTGAGATTTGCTTATTCCAAAACAACAACAAAAAATGTAAAATTCAGAAAAAATGTTCTTTTAACTTGCTAAAAAGCAAGTGACAATGACAAAAAAAAACATCTTACCGTTGGCTCATACCAAGCCTGGTGTTATGTAGTAAAACAATAAATTTGTCTTAAATTTAGTAAACATGCTGGTAAGCAGTAGGGATGCAACTCGTCACTTTCCCCATGATTCAGTTCAATGGTGCAACATTGTTATCAAACCAGAATTGTGGCATGCCTATGGAATTATACATAAAAACACACCTATGGATAGAGACTGACTGATGTGGATTTGAACCATTTCACAGTCTTTCCACGGTGGAAAACGTTTCATCAAAGCAACCTCCAATGCAGGACATGATGACATCAGGTGAATGTTTGTTTTGCAGAATTTCTATCAAAGAAGGTGCCCTATTTTTTGCCCATTTGAAAGACAACATCTGCACTAAAAAAGCTACTTTTGTCTTATTTGTCCAGAAAACACTTCCCTTAAACTGGAAAAAAGGAAAACTAGCAACAAATCTGACAGCCAAGCGGGTCCATCAGCAGAAGAGAAACAGAAATTACTGGTGAGTGACCTGAAAACTTCGAAACGCTCTTCTGACCTTTTTGTACGAGCTAAATGTGTCAATACCTGCAACAGAAACTCAATGTGTCCATTCACTTTGTGGAACACTATCATGTGACTGGAGCACAAGTGCCAGCTGTGTAGCACAATGTACAGACAGCCCGCAGAGGACCGGCTGTTAGCCCTTAGGTGCCTTGTACTTTGTCACGTCTGCTTCAAGGCATGTTACTATGTGATGAGCCGCTTTAAATATCCCCTCATTCCTTTTTCCTGTTGGAACATGACTGGCGTGTGAGCCCACTGAAATGACTTGTTTCCCTGTTGATGGACAGATGGAGGACAGACAAAACAGAACCCAACGGAGGCACAGGACGGCTGAACGAATGGACAGGGTGAGGAACTACTTTGCTCAAAGGGATGCTGCTGACACTGATAGACATGAAACACCTTTAGAAACAAAGCAGGCATCTCAAGAAGGAAACTCAGTCTCTGAGGGCTCAGAGTTTGTCTTTGAAGCTTCTGAAAAACTGTGTGAACCTGTTCTTAGCGGAGAACAAGGCTTTGCAGCTAACAAGGAGGTTGAGTTGTCCAAACTCCCATCAGCAGGAGGGGACGGGGTTGAAGACACACCAAAGAGCCATGTGGATCCATTCAATGATCCTGCTCATCTTACAGAGAAGCAAATCCTCAAGGAGTCTGTCACTGAAAGAAGCTGTCAGGATCAAGACAACACAAAAACTGAGAGCAGAGAAAGCTTCACGTTCACAACCGTGGTGGCTCCTCTGTATCAGCAGGTGTTTGGCAGGTTAGATGCTGACATTCCGAGTGCAGCTGGTGTGGAAAAACAAACCAAAGCAAGAATGGATCCCTCTGAGAGGAGACAGACTGAATGCAAACAAACCGTAGATGCTAGAAAATTGGATTGGGAAGATGCAGTGCAGAGTCCAGCTCAGTCAGAACAGAGATGGACAAAGACCCGTCAGAGTCCACAGCCCCATTCAGCAGACTTGGTAGATGGTCTTGACGGAGTAAACGGTTCTTTAGACACAGACTTGTTGAGTTCCCAGACAAAGATAAGGGATAAAGATAGTGACGGTCTCCAGGGAGAGGCGCAGGAAGATGATCTTACCCATGACCGCTTCAGAGCCATTGATGGAGCGCTGCCAGCAGAGCGAGCTTGTTTGCACGTTGCAGTTAAAGCTGCTGACAGAAATGCAAAGATTGAAACACGAGCTGATCCGAAATCACTTCAAAGGGAGTCGGGACGCTCTGGTGACGATGCAGACCAACAGAGCAGCTGTGACTTGGTTGAGGTGACGCAGAACGATGACTCAGCAGAAATAAAGAAAAATAAAAACAAATCTTCAACAGAGGAAGACCTGGTAGAAGAAGAAAATGACTCCAATTCTGAAAACTCTGATTTAGTCGTCATTAAAATCAGTTCAAACAGTCTCGTTTCAAAGCCAGAAACCGATTTTAAAAATGTCAACACAATAGAAACTGAGACGTTCAGTCCACTTGAAGATGAAACCAAACACTCTGCAGTAATAAACATCCTTTATGAAGTAGCAGAGCCCATGGAAAATAAAAAATCCATAAACATGGATGCATTTGAAGAAACTCTGGAAGAAAATGAACACAATGGCATGACAGACTCTTCAAAACAAGATGGAGATTTTTATTTAGCAGAAATTAATTGGGTGAATAACTGGGAAATGATGGTTCAGGAGGAGGAAAATAACACATTAACGAATGACAAAGACAATGAGCTAACAGGTTTAAATGCAGAGGAATGTAGAGGAATGCAGACAAATAAAATAGATAAAGTACAGGAAAAACGGATGGCTGCAGAAATGAAAGTACAGAAGGAGAATAATGCAGCTGCTTGGGAACGCCAAGAAGTCAAAATACAGGGGGCAACAGGGGTCGAAAAATGCAATGACTCAGAGAGAGCTCAGGGTGTAATAAAAGAACATTTTGTCGGGGGAAAAACTGCGGAAGAAAAAGATTTTAAGGCAATGAAATGGGTCACTGTTGATGAGACGGCTAGCCAAGGTGTGGAGGAAACAAAGGAAGCAAAAACAGAACAAAACTGCGAGTTTGAGGGAGTTTTGGAGTGGGAGGGTAAGGAAAAGTTGAAACACATTAACAATGACAAGCAGAATTCAAATTTTACACCAAAGAGTTTGGCTGAAAGTTGTGGAGAAAAAGAGAAGGTGCAGGCAGAAATGTGTGCGGAGAACAGAAATTTTAAGGGCCCAGGTATTACACGAGACGAGGAGGAAGAGGTTGTATCTGTTCCAGGTGGTAATAAGGATGACAGAGAAGATAAGAGGACAGAACATGATTGCACTCAAGCTGACTACATTCTAAACAATAAGGATGGTTCTCGGTGTGTTAAAGAAGTCATAGGGAGGCATTTGAGTGAAGAAATGCCCACTTTATCATATGAACGCAACAGTGACCTAACAAGTCAGAACAGCAGCTCAGCAGAGTCCGACTCAGACGATGAGGTGGAGTTGTACATGTTTCGTCTGAGGGCTGTGGGAACAACAGCACAGGCAGGTAAAGACAAAGTCAAAGAAGCAGGATTCCCGGCTAGCAAAAGAGCCTCTGCAAGCAGGGCCAGACCCCCATCCCCAGTCTTACCCCCCATCTGCGAATCTGCGGATGAAGAGCACCACAACGGTGACACTCAGGAGAATCCGTATGCAGCGGGTCCAACACAGGACCACTGCCAAAATGTTTTGTGGTGCATATCCTGGAGCAATGTTTCAAAATCACTGTTATACGTCACTTTGCTGGTGGTGTTCATGGCTGTGGCAAACCAATATGATTTCCTGGCCTGTTTTGGACTCTATTTGATATCTGCGGTTTGGCTGTGGTGTCAAGGAGAGAAACAAGCAGTTCAAAACAACAAGAAAGCAGCTCAAGACCAACAAAACTGCCACATTTTGGCTGAAGCAAATTTTTAAGACATACTGGTTAGCATCATGGTTTTGAGGACTCACTCCGGTCATCTTTTGAGCTATTATAAAAACCATTACCAGTGTTCTTTTTAATTACGATTGTGCAGATTTTAGCAAAAACAAAAAAAAGTGTAATTTTCTTGGACATAGTTTCCACAGAGCATCAGTAGAAATTCACCTCTGAGTTATGGGCGGGACTGTTGGCAACCCCAGCCCCCCTTTCGCCTCCCCATTGCTTAGAGTAGGGGTTCTCAAAGTTTTTGTTGCGGAGGCCCAAATCAGGAACTTGACATTAGACTGGGGGCCAATTTTGGTTAAAAAAAAATTGATAAACAGAAAAAGTTGTTTTTAGTAACCCTTGTGCTATCCTAGGCACTTTACCATTGGGAGTTGGGTCATCTAGACCCACTAGACAGTGCGCTGAACCTGTTTTCTTCAATGATTTGTGATCTTCACTGGTGTCCATGGATTACATGAAACCTTTCCACCTTTATCCACCTTTGTCATGGTAGGAATAACACGTCAATGTAAGGGTGGGGTCATCTAAGATAGCACAAGGGATAACTGTAATGACCAAGTGTCATTTGTACAGTTAACCAGGCCCTCCAGATGTTTTCCCAGTTGCGGTCAGAGGTTGCTGCCCAGATCTTTAACTTGTCTAGTAATTGTATCATTTCACAGACTTTCTTTTGGAACAAACTGAACAAACAATGTCAGCTACTTTCAGCATACATTCTTTTTTCCAAAGCTGCAACGTATCTAGCTTCTGTCACAGCTTCACTGGATTTAGTCATTTTTGTAAACAGGTGTGCAGCATAGTGTCGTTATAGTTGTTGGAGCTTATTGTTGCGCTCCTTGCTGGCAAATTTGTCATAGCTTTTATGATTTGTAACATATCGACAATGTTTATTGAATTATTTGAGCATTGCATTTACCTGCTTGCAAATAAGGCACATGACTTTATCCAGCCCATGAGGTACGACAAAGTAAGCATTTGTCCACTTAGCTTGAAAGCGCCTTTTCTCCTTGCCATCACAACATTTTTCCTCAAAGGACCCTGCTCTGGCTCTCTCTCATTGAGGGCCACAAAAAATCTTCCCGCGGGCAGCCATTGCCCCCTGGGCCACGCTTTGAGAACCCCTGGTTTAGAGCTACCTGTTCACACACTCCTGCTAGCTTACAGCCCCTCACACCCCCAACCCAACATTTGCAGTGCAACAGACACCAGCTCAGACGGAGCAGAGAACTTTTGGCCCGCTCAGGGTATTTTCCACGTAACACATGAGCTCTTTTTTGAACAGAATTTTTTTATCTGTTCCTGATTTACAACAATTTGAATAACCCATTTCTCAGAAATGTTATTTTAAGATAAATTTTTAATTTCATTTCTTCCATCATGAGGAAATGCCACAAGAACATGTTAAAAACACCAAAAACACACAATTTGAATTGGGGTGGGCCTTTAAAGTTTTAGTTACTTTACTATCTCCTATGTTGGGTTGAATCTAAGTCACAGATGTTTGACCTTTGTTGCCCCATGACTGCAGGGATATGTGTTTACACCAGAAAGAACATGAAGAAGGAAAAGAGAAAAATATAATTATAACCGGAATCTTACGACGACGAGGAAAACAAGACTTGTTTATGTCATGACTGTTCAGAGATTGTGCACTGTATGCAAATGAAAATGGGCATTACATATTGTTTGTGACACATTATGAAATAAACACTATATATTCTCAATATGAAGCGTCCGTCATTTGTTGTCAGAGGGTCTCTGCGTTTGTGTTCTCTTGAGCCTCAAACCTCACCAACATCCAGAGAAAAAGATGCATTCTGTGTAAGATGTGAAAAAATTGCTGTCTAACAAAACACTTAAAAAAACTTGCTCTAATAATTGCATTATCTTTGAATAAAATCAACCAAAATTCAATTGCAGACATATTATGAGTAATGTAATATAATATAAGGTAGATACAGGTATAAATAAACATAACTAAATAAGAAAAATGACTAAGTAAAACTGCAGCAGTAGTTCCGCTGTTACCGTTTCTGTGGATTTGTTTTGTGTTCTTGAGTAGTCAGGAGTCAGGAGTTCATTAGAGTGACAGCTCGGGGGAAGAAGCTGTCCTTGTGGCGAGTGGTTTTGGTGCGCATTGTTCTAAAGCGCCGCCCTGGCGGGAGGAGGCTGAAAAGGCAGTGTCCGGGATGAGAGGTGTCTTTTACGATCCTGCCAGCCCGCTTCCTGACTCTGGATCGGTGCAGATCCTGAATAGAGGGAAGGCTGAAAGCAATAATCCTCTCAGCAGATCTGATGATTCTCTGTAGTCTGTTCCTGTCGTGTCTGGTAGCTGAACCAAACCAGACCGTGATAGATGTGGTCAGGAGAGATTGGATTATTGCAGTGTAGAAGATGAGCAGCACCTCCTGAGGCAGGTTTAACTTCTTGAGTTGTTGCAGGAAGTACAACCTCTGCTGAGCCTTTTTCCAGAGCAAGTCAATGTGAGAGGTCCACTTAAGGTTCCATGAGATGGTGGACCCTAGGAACCTGTGTGAGTCTGTTGAGGGAACAGTGGTGTTGGGAATTGTGGGTGGGGGGGGTGTGGTAGGGGGTTCCTCCTGAAGTCCACTGTCATCTCCACCGTTTTAAGTGGGTTCAGCTCCAGGTGGTTCTGGCTGCACCAGAGGACTAGCCGCTCCACTTCTCCTCTGTATGCAGTCTCATCACTATCCCGGATGAGCCCAATGACTGTGGTGTCGTCTGCAAACTTCAAGAGTTTCACAGAGGGGGCGCCTGATGTGCAGTCGTTTATGTAGAGGGAGAAAAGCAGAGGGGAGAGAACACACCCTGGGGGGCGCCAGCGTTAAGGATCCGGGTGATGGATGTAGAGCACCCAGATCCTTAACATTGGCGCCCATAGTTAGGATGTGGAATTTTCAGAGAGAGTCAACAATCTTGCTTGTAATGTTTCTAAAGCTACAGTAGGAAAACAAAAGTTTTATTTTTTCAATTAATACCCTTCAGTTTGGACAGGCGTGCAGAAAAACCAGGGTTCGATTCACACGGGGTGCAATGAGCTCAATCCAGCGCGGGATTGAGCTCATTTTTTTTTAAATACTGCTTTTGGTTTCTCTGTAGAGCCTTAAGAAGCTTGTATTGATGATTTCTTATCTGTCAATAATTATACTAATATTGAATCCAAATTCAGGGGCAAGTGGGGGGTCAGGGCTTTTTGCTGGGGTGGGCAACTGCTTCCCCTTGCCCCCCTTGTAGCTCCGCCCCTGCTACTTTTACTTGAATACCATTTTTATGGATACACAACCTGTCTCTCGTCATCTGGGAATTGTTCCATGTTCTAATTATTTAAATTTTGTTCTATTATTGTTCATGATTTTATTTTTTCCCAGATGAATCAAAAGACATCAGGGAATCCCTAGTGAATCAGAAAGCCAAACAAATGTAAAACAGGACAAGATCGAGAGGAACAAAACAAATTCAGACAAAGGAAAAACTTGATGAACCATGAACGCTACAGTACCTTTCCTTACTTTATAACAGATTTCAGTTTATATTGTTCAAATGTTCACACACTTCACTTAGAATAAATAACATGTGGCAAAGTGACTTTTAGAGCTTGGAGTTCTATGTTTAGAGCTTTTAATTAAAGGAAGTTTTAGATGAAAAAGTATTTTTTATCTGGCAAATACATTTAAATGCAACGTTTTAACATTTTATTTGTATAGCTTTTATCACCAATTAAGCTTTAAAGTTACGCACTGTATTTCTAAAGTATATTTAGGAAATATGAATTTCATATTATAATTGTTCACCTCCAATTAGACTTTTAGGTTTAAATACTAAGTAATATCAAAGACTGATGTTGAGGCATGTTTTTGCACAATACGTCTTTAAGTAAAAGAATGTTGTGGGTGAAGGATCCGTAGTTGAAAGCCAAAATTCAAAAAAGTTACCTACTGTTTGGATTTGTGTGTTTTTTCTTTTTTTTTTTTTTTTTTAAATCTACAGCTGCATTTTAATCTTCACAAAAAAATCCTTTCTTTTAAAGAACTATCCGTTTTAAAATATGCTTAACATCCAGCTGACCTATCCTATCAAACTGCCAAACCAGTATGTGTGCTGTTTAGGTACAAAGACAAGATCTTAATAAAATAAAAAAAGTAAAAAAACTCATTTTAAAGTGAATACAAATGTCTGCCTCTACTGGCTCTAAATGCCAGATTTATCTCCTTAATAAATGTTTATCATTTCCAAACTGCAGCTGGTAAAATTGTATGTTGTTGAGAGCTTATTTCCTTTGTGCTTTAAGAACAATCAAAGCAGTAAAGCTGTCACGTTAGTCATTTATCAATAAATTCTCAAAGTTAAACTAAATTTTAATTAGCTGGGCTGCACGGTGGCACAGTGGTTAGCACTCTTTCCTCACAGCAAGAAGGCCCCAGTTCAAGTCCCAGCTGGGGGGCCTGAAACAGAATCCCCAACAGGAGACCTGTCTGTGTGGAGTTTGCATGTGTTACATGTTTTCTCCAGGGACTTCAGCTTCCTCCCACCATCCAAATACTTTCCCACAAGTGACTGGGTTTGGCTCCAGCAGCCCCAAAAGGGACGAAAACAGGCTCAGAAAATGAATGAATGAACAATGATCCACTCCATTACATTAAAATGAAATCAATGCCTCTAATTGCATCACTGTAAAAAGTGGGGTTTTTTTTTATAAATGGGGAATTTTTCAGTGAGTTTAGCCAGCTTTCATAACTTTACTGTCACCTAACTTGTAGTAGGTGGGGCTACATTTGTAATAGACAATTCATCATTCTTAACTGTATGATTGACATTTTTTTTGGCTGTCTTTCTTGGCAATTTGGCAGAATCTTGACCTTGTCATTATTCCAGTGTTTAACAGTTCCTTGAAAAACAGCCATCAAACTGTCTTCACAGAAACAGTGACAGACATCCAAGTTATGAGTATATTACTGGCTGAGTGCAGTAATATATCAGGCGTACTCAGTTTTATTGTAGATTTTAATAGGTATTTGACTAAAAAACGGTTTACTCTTAGTCCCACATAGCTACATCTTAAGAATTCTAAGTGAAAATGAAAAAGAATTTGGAATTGATGAAAATTAAATTAAAACAAGGGGATTATTTTAGTGTTAATATTTTTTTGTTTGTTTGCTTTGAAGTGAGGATACCCTTATCCTGATGTGAAGGTTACTTTTTGCCAGGCAGCATAACAGTGTGCAGTTGCATAAACAGCACTGCAGTCATCACATGCTGTGAGATATTCTGGGAGAGAGGAGCGCTCTCAAAATGTCAGAGGCTTACAGGAATGCATACCTACAGTCTAAATGGGTGCCTGAAAACTATTTCTCTTTGTTTCAGAAAACATACACTTCAAATCAAGAACAATACCTGTGATTAAACTGTCTTAATTTAATACACATTAGCCAAAACTTTTGCAATGAGACCGAACCTATTAAAGTTGGCTACCAGATCATAGGGTGGCGCTATATACACAAATACACTATTAAAAAAACGCTTTTTCCTTAGAAAAAAGTAGCACACTTAAGTATAAGTATAGCTACTAAAGGCCATGTTTGAGTAGTGTAGGAAGTACACTAACTGAATACTTCTTTCCACTAAATTGAAACATTTTAAGTTTACAATATATAGATAATATATAAAAAGCAAACTTCAAGTATCCTTCCTCACTTTTAGTATGGACTAAGTATTGTACACTTAAATAGACTACTTTTTGCAAAGGATTTAGCTAAACTGATGTACAAAATGACTAGTCTAGGATTCTATCTTTTTCTCATTTTGTGTATTTGTTCACTTTTGTGTATTAGTGAGTCACTGAATTGTTGCTGTTAAAGCTCTGCATTTCTTAAAAAACGTTTTAATACTATTTGTACCTCAAAATTTTTATTAGAAAAATCTAAAGAATCATATTCCCATCCAGTCACCTTTTTAAAAAAATTTTTCATGCTTGGGCCTCCGATGACCCCACATAGCAGTAAAGGTATTGTTAGATAGACATGTCTCTACATGTCTGGGATGCATTCTGCGGCTTAATTGTCATCAAGAATTAACCTTCTCGATTTGGATTTTCAGTCCAAAATGAAATGTATCTTCGTTGTCTCCAAAATGAGCACAAAAGCAATTAAATCGGTTAAAACTGAAGAAAAAAATGTCTATTTAAAACCCAATTTTATATCTTCAGTAAGTTTTGTCATTTTCAATTGAATATAACTACATTAAAAGTTGTAAAATTTACGAGTTCACCTAAATGCCTCATGGCAGCACGCAGTCGAGGGAGGAGGCCTTTCTCGAGCTGTGATTGGACGACAGGCTGTCAGTTCCCCGGAATGTGTGTCAAAATTGACCAATCGTTTTGCGCGTTGTTGCCTGGTGGTGTCTGGCCGGTCGGGTTGCAGTTTGGAAAAAGAGAAGCGGTCAGCGGAGGCGTCGTTGGCGGAAACGGAGTGATGAATCCCAGGGATAATGTAGAGACAGGGGAGACGGACAGCCACCCGGAGGGATCCTACGTGCTGATTCCGCATGAAGCACCGTGCAAGCAGGAGCAGGAGAAGCTGTCAGGGCTCGTCAAAAACGTCCACAGGAAACTGCGCAGAAAATACAAAGAGGGTAAGCAGCTTGTTGTTGGGCCCTTCTGTGGCACTGCAGCCTGTGGCTAACACCGAATCTTCCAACGTATGCATACCGTTTTAACATTCAAAACATTTTAATCAAATACATAGCTCGTTGCGGCATCGTTTCTGAGCTAACTGTCTATTAGCCACTGTTTAGCTAGCGAGTGCTTTGAAAGAGGCTTTTATTTAGCAAAAAATGTCTTGATAATGACATTGGGCTGTGTTTATTCTTTGTGTATTCTCTCTTACAAACACCCATTTTCCAAACTTTGTCGCGTACTTAACACGAAACATTATCTGTTGGAAACGAATAACTTATACCGCCTCTGTAGTCTAGTCAATAAAATAATCGGATCATGTTCATAGAGTATTTTCTGTCTTAAGCCTGCAATACAGTAATATTTTGACATCTGATGTATCTATGTATGTATCTTTAAATTAACTCTGAATATATTTTAATTATAAAAGAATTATCCAAAGCGACTGTAAACTGATTTAAAATTAAAATATCTTTGAATGACAGGGATTTATTACATGAGCAATGCATTATGGGAGCTGAGGTAGACAACAGACTGTTTAAAATTCAAGACAGAATCTCTCATTTTATCAATTATGGAAGGTAAGTGACGTAATTAAGGTTTGCAATGATTGTATGAGTATTGCTTATTCAGTTTTAATCAGCATTTAGCTAATGCTACGTGCTGTGTTTTTCCTTTTTTTTAATTAATTTTATTAAATGACATGTTATGTTTAGCTTTTATTTTTAGTAGGTTCTGTGCTAAATGGGAGATGTAAGTTTTGGTTCTTCATTTTTTACTCTTTAGAGAAATGATCTCGATGGTTTGTTTATGTGGTTTAACAGTAACACAGACTGATGTATGTGTGTCACATATGATAAACATAAAGCAAATGTATAGCATGAACAACAATAATGATCAGCTTGTCAGGGAAGGAAAGGATTGGAATAATCTTTCTAAGCGTAAACACCAAACTCAATGTTGTGTGTGTGGGTGTGTGTGTGTGGCTGTGGGTGCACATATGTACACAAAAGGGATTGAAACCCCCACATCAAGAAGATATCAGCCTAAGACTTTGGTTTCCTTTGTGCATGTTTGTCTGCCGCTCAGTGTCTTATTTTCTAGTTGGGTTTGTGCTAGATGGGAAGTTTGGAAAACCCCCTCTTGCAGCATGGCAGCACTGACTTACATAAGCTCACTATCATCCGCAGTTAAAGAAGACATCAGATAAACTTTACAGCACTGGTGCAGAACTGCATTCTGTGCATGACTTCTGAGAGCAATATCATGGGTTTTTTTAAATCTAGACTTCAAAATGTACCGTGGTTCTTTGTGCTTTTATTCATTTTCCATCTTTACAAACAAAGGACGCATCTTCCTAAGGGAATTGTGATAAATAGGAAAGAAACTTAAAACAAAAATTAATTTTTTATACCCCCCCCCCCTTTTAATATTAATAGGGGCTTATTTTCACCATGTTGGGTTTTTTATTCAGTTTTCTGGTTCAAAAACTATAAATGTAATGAATAAAGATGGTTTCAGCATACATTCCTGATTGTTTATCATGAAATTGCAAAGCAAGAATCAGAAAGAATGTTTCAACAGCATAGAAACAGGTAAACAAGGCAACAATACTCCTATAATTCCAGTGTGGAGCTAAACCAAAGAGGTCAAGTTTTTCTATGCTCCTTTATCAGATCGTTAAAATGAATCACAAAGTCAAATGTATCAATTTAAACATTCTGGGAAGGAGAAACTGGTTGTTTTGAAGACTACAGGATTCCCCACAGACCTCATGATTGGTTAATAAGTAAAGCATGATCTGGAGGGCTTGGCATTGAATCGCGTGGTCATGCTTCCACAGCACAGCTGTTTACCACCAATCGACCCGTTGGCCTCTCGTTTCTACAAATCAGATGAGTTTTGTTTTTCCCTTCTGGTCATGGGATTTCTCTCTAATCAACGCGTTTGCTTATGCCACTGGCTGTCTGCTGCTGAGCTGCTTGGATGAGAAGTTTTTGTGGGATATCATTGTTGCTCTGAGGTGGATTTATTGTTTTTATTTTAAGAACAGTGCTACCTTTGTGCTTTCATGCAGCAATGTGCGCTGTGTTGAAGCATCAAAGTACTCGGAGCTGTGGCGAGGCTTATCAGCAGCTTTTCTAGGAAGTGAAATCATGTTTTGAGCTCTAAACTGATGACCAAAGCTGGCAAGTGGGTTCATTTGTTGATGACTAATCAAAAAGCACCATGAGATTTGGCTATTCTGCTACATCAGCCAATTTTTTTACAGCCTTGAATGCAAATTCTTCTAATCTTGTTGTCCTTTTTCTCTCCTCAGTGGGCGACTTCGAAAAGATCTGGCGTGAGCACTGCGAGGACGAGCAGATGCTGAGCGAGTACGCGCTGGCCATGAAAAATCTCGCTGATAACCACTGGACCAAAAACTGTGAAGGAGAGAACCGCATCGAGTGGTGTCGCAGGTGACCGAACACGCTTTAGGTTTTTGATCCAGGTTTTTTTTTTGCACGTCTGAACGGGTTTGCTCTCATCTCGTTCAGCGTCTGTCAGGAGTATTTCCTGCAGGGTGGGGTGAAGAGAGTCTTAGAAAAGGATGAGAAGAGTGCCAAGGTGGGCGCAAACCTGCCTGCAGCATCTGTGAATGCTCAAGCACACGGCGCCATCCCCAGGTAGGTTGAAGTCAAACAGCCTTTGTATAAATGAAATGTTAGGAAACTTAAAGATACAGAATACAGTGGCTTACACCCAGAGGAATATTATATAATCTGCTCGTCACTCACACAGACCATTAGCTGGTGCTGTTAACAAATATGGCTATATGCAATCAGTTGAGCAGAAAAGGATTGAAATATTCTTTTATAATTTCACTCTTTCATGAAATGAAAGGATTGTGTTTAAAAAAATGCTTTAGTTGTTCACATTTTTATGCAATCTTTTTGTTCAACCCATGGAATAAAAGCTGAAAGTCTGCACTTCAGTGTATCTGAGTTGTTTTCGTTTAAATTCACTGTGGTAATGTACAGAAACTAAATTAGAAAAAATGTGTCTCTGTCCAAATATTTATGGTCCTGACTGTAAAAAATGTGCTGGGCAGGCCACAAGCTCCTGGCTCCGCTTTCACTTACAGACTACTAGATCCATGGACGTCTTTGCCTCTGGCCCAAAACTGATGGGATAGCTCTGATCGGCATTTTTGTTTGTTACGTTGGGGTTGTGAGGGGCTGTATCCAGCTGGAGAGCTGCCCACAGCTCAGAGTTAAATTTCTAATGAGCTCCTGCTGCTCTGCAGAAACCAAGTCCCAGAAAACAACACAGGTTTTCTGATTTTGCTTAAAAGCCTCGTCATAATTGAAAGACCACGAGAAAAGCTTGTGAAATAGATCATCGAAGTGGAACCTCATACAAGAGAGAAAAGTGTGAAAATGTTTGTCTGAGTGGGTGAAGTGTGTTGCGAGGGGGGGTTACAGCCTTAAAACATCTATAGTGATCGTAAAAAACAAAGACGATTCATTTTGCAACGGAACTCCTGCGATAAACGAGGGAACGCTGTAGTTCTATGTGATATGCTTTACATGCGACTGTCTCCCCACGTTTCAGTTCCATCTCCCAGCTGGGCAAAATGCGCCTTCTGGATGTTGGAAGCTGCTTCAACCCGTTCCTGAAGTTTGATGAATTCCTCACCGTTGGAATCGACATCGTGCCTGCAGTAGAGGTGAGAACTCTTGGGTCTTTTTTATGTTTGTTTTTAATTTTGATTTTACGCTTTTCTTCTCACATAAAAACTGGTAAATGGCGTATACTTATATAATGCTTATCTAGCTTCTTTCGAAGGCCCAAAGCGCTTTACAGTCACAGTCCCATTCACACACATTCACACAGCGGTGGCAGCTCTTGCCCAAGGACACTTCGACACATGGGTGTACAAGGCGGGAATCGAACCTACAATATTACGATCATGGGTCGACAGCCCTAGCGCTGCACCATGGCCGCCCATGGTGTGAGGCGTCCTGCCTGTGGCTAACTAACGGCCTGTAGGACACAAGGCTAGAAACCAGCAGAGATGACTCATATATGCGTGTTAGTGTGTGGTTAAAGCTTAAGAATTACAAATCATTTGCATTGTGTGTCTTATTTGTTTGTTGTGTCTTTTCAGAGTGTTTACAAGTGTGACTTCCTCAACCTTCAGCTCCAGCAGCCTCTGCAGCTGGCGGGGGATGCAGTGGAAGCCTTCCTCCGCCAGCTGCACAACCCCATCGACGCCCTGCCCGCTCAGCTGTTCCACGTCGTGGTCTTCTCCCTGCTCCTCTCCTACTTCCCCTCGCCGTACCAGCGCTGGATCTGCTGCAAGAAAGCCCACGAGTTGCTGGAGCTGCACGGCCTCCTGCTCATCATCACGCCTGACTCCTCCCACCAGAACCGCCACGCCCTCATGATGCGCAGCTGGCGGGTGGCGGTGGAGTCCCTGGGCTTCAAGCGCTACAAATACGTCAAGTACTCCCACATGCACCTCATCGCATTCCGGAAGGTGTCCCTGGCTACAAGCAGTGATCTGGTGTCACGCAACTACCCAGAGATGCTCTACATCCCCCAGGACTTTAACTCCAACGAGGAGGAGGACTGCGCCGACGTGCCGGCGCAGTCGCGCTCCGAGTTCGAGGACGACCAGCTGGCGTGGAGCTTCAATGAGCTGCCGGACACGCCGTACGATTCGGATTCCGGGGAGAGCCAGAGCAGCTCTGTACCTTGCTTTCAAGAGCTGGAAGACCCCATACTGCTCCAGACCTAGACGGAACCAGCACCCCCCCACCCCCTTCCTGCTGCTGTGCTGCCAAATTCAAACCTGCTGCATCCTTCTCCCCCCTTTTTCTCCTGAGAAAATGCAATTTGCACAGTGTGACCGAGAAAAGTTTACAGATTATTTTCTCACATCCACACTCCATTAAGAGTAAAAAATGCACATACTGACACTAAGATGGATCTATTTTCATATATAACTAGGTTTTTCTCCTTTTTATTTTTAATATTTGGAAATTGACCCCCCTGTGTAAAGCAAATTTCCCAAACAGTTCTCGAAAAGTCCAAATGGGCCCGTCAACATTCTGTCTAGATTGGAATAAGCTTGGCTGATCAAAAACAACAAGCTGAGAGGCCACCAAGGCTGGAAGGACGGCTGCACTCGCTTCTGTCTCTGTCATGCAGCAAACTATTGATGTGCTTTTAGTTTACCTAGACAAAAAAAATCATATTTTTAAATCGAAAATATACTCCATACTTTTAGTCAGATGTTAACCTGTGAAATCTGTGATGATGCTGTTTGAACTGAATGACTCGTGTAGATTTTACAAAAAAGAAAAATTGTATTTGTAGCAGTTATAGAATCCTACAGTTAGAAGTGTTACCCTGGTTTACTTTTGTGAAAATATAACTGTTTACTTCATGTGTTAAAAGGTACAAATGTTAAATAGGTACTTTTTTAATTTTTTGGGGGGGCTTCACTCATTATTCTGACAGAATTTTGTTGGATTACAGACATTTCTTTTATTTTTTTTAATAGAAAAACACCAGTGGGGGTAGCTTGCATTTTTCCCTCACCTGTGTCCTTTCATTTAAAAAATCTAACCAATTTTTGCACTAAGTGGTAGTTTTCTAATAGAGAGTCATTCAGTAGAAAAGGCTGCAGGCTGGCGTGGAGTTGACAACACTGTTACGGTTTCAGCTGAGGACACTACCAGGTGAAGTGAGAGTGTGTTTGTGGGTCTGAATGAAGGAGTGAACTCTGTTTTTGTCGCCTGCACTTTATTGCCTAATCCAGGGGGGGCCCAGCAAATGTGTCCTTTTAGCTCTTAATAATAGTCGATGACTGGCCAATAAAACAATCCCATTCAGATGAAGGTGCCTTGTATTTTTATGTCAGTTTTGGACAAAACGAGTGGTTTGACAGGATCTTCCTCTGTTGTGTTAAGGGAACAAGACAGTGTAGGTGTACAAAGTTTGTGCTCTCCATATCATTTTGAGACTAAATGAGTTCTATTTTTTTTTTTTTTTGTTGTCTTCCAGTCTTTTGGCCCATTTGCATGATTTATTTTTCTTCATTATCACAGTTTCGTCCATGCAGAACAAGGTGTGCACATCAGACGGTTGTATTTCTCTGTGATAAATGAATGTGATGTATGAGTTGTGTTGTTTTTGTGTTGACTATCCAGTGCTGCAAATGTGTACTAAAGGGTTTCGAGTCAAGAAGGAAGGAGCAGTTAAGAAAGCTGCTTATTTTCTTGAAATCAGCTAGAAACCAAAAAGGTTTGAAGGCCTGACGGTGGTTAAAATACATTCAATTACTTTTACCCATAAGGCAATGTTACTTTTTAAAGTTTTATTAAGTATTCTGTGAAATTGCTGGTTGTAGTAGAACAAAAATCATCAAATGAGTAAACAGTGTTTTGTCTTATTATAGAGAGTTTGATTGTTGCTTTGGCACATTTTCCATCATGATCTCAGCATTTCTGTATCCTGAAAAACGTCAACGAAAAAGAAAAGTATGGAACTGGAAAAGGAAAGTTGAAAGTGCTGCAATAAATAAAAAGCCAACATGATTCTAATCGTTGCATAGCCTCCTTCAGACTGGAAAGTGAAGAGTTAGGACATTAGACCTGCTCATCAAGCTGTAGAAGTTCCCCAAAGTTTTCTTTGTATCTGAAAAGAAACCAAAACATTTCTGAACCCAACACGGCTGGGTTACATTTAGGTAATAAAGTTTGACATGAAGTGAAATGTTGACTCCTCTCTTTTTGAACTATGACACCCATCAACTTCCTCACAGGAAACCTATATAAAAAAAAAAGCCCTTAAACGTTTAACCTTATTTTCTTTACTTGTTGTATTCATTCATTTGTTCATTCTTTCAATTGAAAATTCCATCTTGTATGTTTTGTGCAATAAAACTTAAGATATTCACATCTTTACATAAAATATAATAATGGTGACTAATATTGATTTTACCCTATGAAACCATTCCTATTATATCTAATACAGGCATTTCTGAGACTCTTATCTCATTAGCATGACCCAAACTTTTGTATCCTATGATCCCACCCTTACATTGATGTGTTCTCCCTACCATGACAAAGGTGGAAAGATTTCATGTAATCCATGAATCATTGAAGAAAAAAGGTTTAGTGCACTGTCTAGTGGATCTAGATCAGTGTTTTTCAACCAGTGTGCCGCGGCACACTAGTGTGCCGTGGGAGATGATCAAGTGTGCCGTGGAAAATTGCCCTCAGTCACTGATCTAAAAACATTTCCCATCTCCTGGAAATCAGCTCTTTGTTCATCCAAACAGGCCCTGATTAAACACCGAGTAGTTAGGAATATAAAAGATCATAAAATACTTTTTTCTTTGTGTTTATTTTATTCTATTAAAGACATTTTGATAAGAATGACGGTAACGCGATATAGTGGCAGCTATAACTGTGTAAGGAAAAGTCCCGCAGCTTTTATTGTCTCCACGACTCTACCAATCATTCTTGAAGGCTTAATCACATGTCATCAGTCTGACCAATCAGAAGTGTTTAAAGTCTCCACTTCCTTGTTCCAATTTACCTCATAACTCACTCAGTTCCAACAAAAACACCAGCTAAAGCTCGTATTTAGCGGTGTAGCTTTCCACAGAATCCGGTATCGGACCGTGGAATAAGTGAACAAAACCATGAAGCTCAGAGACGCGAGTCTTTCTGCCGTTTTATCGCAGTTGTTTCACTACATCTCCCATGATGCATTGGCTTAAAGGGACAGCGCGTCAGCGTACAATGAGTCGTCCATGTTTCACGTCTTGAAAACACAACGAACATTCAGTTTGTATGTAACTTAACTTTTATTACATCTTTTAGAAAAAACATCTGCAACTTCCTGCTTTTTCTGCCCCAATTTTCACAAAAATGCACGTCAGATTGCCGGGGGGGGGGGGCTGTAGATCAAAACAGACTATGAGTTTCTGCTTTTTTATTTTTATTTGGGATGCTGGTGTGCCGCGGGATTTTATGTCAAGGTTAAAGTGTGCCGTGGCTCAAAAAAGGTTGAAAAACACTGATCTAGATGACCCAACTCCCAATGTTAAAGTGCCTAGGATAGCACAAGAGTTACTGTTTTCTGCCCTGTAGTTCATCGTCATTCCACTAGGGGGCAGTAGAAGTGCTTTTCCAGCTCTTTGCAAACTGGCTGCTTTCTCAAAATCTCAAAAACACTTAGCGGGAAAAGTTTGCTAAATTTTTAAAGCTTTAATGTGAAAAATGCTCATCTAATGTTATGTTGTCTTTTAAAGGCTGCGTATTATAAAAGTCTATATGATTGATTCTTCAAATAGTACAGTTATACCATGTTATAAATGTGTGGATCAAATTTGACACAAAAAGCTGTTTTTTCCTCTGAACACTCATGTCATATTTTCATCCTAAACTACTATTGTTGTGAACTTTGTAGCCTTGTGCTATCCTAGGCACTTTAACATTGGGAGTTGGGTCATCTAGACCACTGGGCATTACTCTGAACCTTTTTTCTTCAATGATTTGTGATCTTCACATGGTGTCCATGGATTACATGAAATCTTTCCACACCTTTATCCACCTTTGTCATGGTAGGGAGAACACGTCAATGTAAGGGTGGGGTCATCTAAGATAACACAAGGGTTAAATCACTAAACATACTATAATTGATACTATCTATATCATTCAAAGAAGATTTTGCTAAATTAATTTGTGGATTTCTTCTAAGAATAAAAATTCAAAACTTTTTATTCTAAAACAACTTTTTACCAATTATTTGATCTAGTGGGTTGTGATAAATAAGACAAAAGCTATCATATTTGTTCATCATATAACATTTTCATAACCCAACAATATATAAAACTTCATTATACCCTTTATACATATTGCAAAAAAAATCATAAAACGTTTTAGAGCATACAGATCAACTCTTTTTCCTTTATTTTACAAACTTAATCATTAAAACTACACATTAATTTGCAGAAAGTATTCCTCTTAGAGTTTTACTCTTTGATCTACCAATATTCAAAAGGACTTCGATGACAATGCCTAAAGTCTGAGAGGAAACATTCATTTTACCCCTTGTGCTATCTTAGATGACCCCACCCTTACGTTGACGTGTTCTCCCTACCATGACAAAGGTGGATGAAGGTGGAAAGATTTCATGTAATCCATGGACACCACTGAAGATCACAAATCACTGAAGATGACTCCCAATGTTAAAGTGACTAGGATAGCACAAGGGTTACACAAGCTCTTGTCTGAGCCACAAGGAACAGTTATTGGGGGGAAAATTCTTTTGAAAAATTGGGAGGTAAACACAATCAAAATATTCACATTTTCAAAACACTTTATTGAAGAAAATGGTTTGTTCAGCGTACAGGGAGTAAGTGGATGGTGATGATTTGAAGAACAAAATAATAATAGTAATAATTATTTTATTGTTATTATAACAATAATATTTTTGTTATAACTGTTTATATTTATTTTCATGTTGTATATAAATAAATATTAAATTAATAATTATTTAAATAAATGCGATGGTAAACTACGACGTAATCTGTTTCTACCGTTGGCTCTTTCGCTTTCGTACACAACCCAAGACTTTTTGACCCTTCGCGCACGCCGTACAGTCACAATAGTTATGGCGTCTGACTCGGTCTGACTTCCAAGTTTTGACGGAACAAACTTTTGGAGTAACCATGTCTCCGACATCCGTGGCGGCTGTTCGGACACCGTTCGGTTCGCAGTCTTTCCGAACCGCCTCTGACATCAGATAGGAGTCCAACTGCGGTCCTCGCGATGCGAACGAGTCCGACTTCAGGATGCAGAGCCGGCGGTTAAGTTTAAGCTAACCGCCGTCAGCAGGGCGATTAGCTAAAGTTTCTGTCAAAACTCAGACCAATTAACTTTTCTCTTTTTTACTTTCAAACATTCTTTACATTTCCCGTTCCCCGTGAAAATGTGTCGTTTTCTTCGGTACTGTACCAGCCATTGTCTCAACGCAGCAATGACCCGGCTGGAGGAGGTCAACGGGGAAGTGAGCATGCGGTCGTCGGTTCGGTGGCTCGGCTACCTGTCCAGTCTGAACCTACTCATTGCCCTCTGTTGGGGTTTGTACTCGCGGTGGGACGCTACCTCCGAGAACATTTACCTGGTGATTCTGGTCCTGGGGGTGTTTGTCCTGGTAGTAGCCGGAGTTCTGTACTACTTCTTCAACTTGGACCGGTTCAGCCTCGGCCTCCTGCACCTGTGGTATGGCTTTTTACTGGGTCTGCTCTCCTTGGCGAGCGCGCCCAACCTAAAGTTTACCAGCAAGGAGCAGGCGACCAACTACCTGCTGCTGGCCAGCGTGGTTCTGAGGTCCCTGTGGGCGCTGCTGGAGCGCCTCCTCGGAAGCACCAGGTACCGTCCCGCCTTCCTGACCTCTGCGGAGCGGATGGAGCTGGGGGGCTTCGCCGTGGCCAGCACGCTGATGCCGCTGCGCGCGTGCGCCAGCGTGTTCGCGCTCGTGGCGGCGCTCGCCGCCGTCATGGCCGTGCTTCGAATGAAGGCCCCTGCGGCTTTATACAACCTGGTTTTCTTCGGAGTATTATCCAGTGAAATTTTTTTCAAAAACCTGGGGATCTCCCCCAACCCGTTCGCCCTGACCTGCTGCTTTGGCCAGCTGATCTGCGACCCCCTGCTGGACTGTTACTTCTGCGGGCTCTCCGTGACGGAGCGCTGGCGGTCCTTCCTGCTGTGGAGGGGTCTGTGGCGCCGGCTGGCTCTGCTGCCGCTCCTGGGGGTGGAGGTGCTCTTCATCGTCCTGGTCGGCTGGATAATAGCAGACCAGCCGCAGTGGTACATGCTCCTGCCGGGCTTCCTGGTCTTTCTGCTCTTCTGGGCCACCTGCCACGTGCTGTTCCTGATCACCCTGTGGGGCTTCCACTCCAAACTCAGCGACTGCCAGCACCTCTTCCACTACCAGGACACCAGTCTGGACAAGGTCATGGCCTCCAAGGGATTGAGACACTTCTGCCTCATCTCAGGGCGGCTGGCGGTCTTCACTCTGGTCTCCAGCATTGTGATCGCCATTTTCTGTTTGCAGGTGAGAGGAATCGAACATTTCGAGAGATTTGCAACATTTGGTTCGATTTGTCTGCAGCAGTTTCCGTCGTCTCTGCAGGCTGGCAACGCCTTGTTCACAGGGATGTTTCTCCTGATCCTGCCCCTGGAGTCTCTGTTCCATGGCCTCTTCTACGAGCTGGGGAACACTCTGGGGGGGACGTGTGTGGGCTACGCCGTGGTCATCCCCACCAACTACTGCAGGTACTAGAAACGACCCAACAGATCTCTGACTGGAGTGCCCTTCACGCGTTAAAACACTCGTTCCTCTGCAGTCCCGACGGTCAGCCCCTTCTCCTGCCCCCGGGTCAAGTGCAGGAGCTCAACAAGCGCTCCACCGGCATGCTGAACAACGTGCAGCGGTTTTTCGCCCACCACCTGATCGAGAACTTTGGCTGCGACTATTCGACCAGCGGGTTGACCCTCGAGGCCCTGCAGGTCAAGATCAAAGCCTTTTTTGAGCTGTGCACCCCGGACGGACCTCGCCACGACACGTACATGATCTTTTACAGTGGTCACACGCACCGCTCCGGGGAGTGGGCGCTGGCAGGTGAGCGGCGCTGCGCTTTCAGCCGTGGAGTCCTGCTCTGACGGGGGGTTCTTAACCGTGTTTATCTTCAGGTGGGGACACTCTGCACCTGCATCAGATTCTGGACTGGTGGAGGGAGAAGAACGGCAGCTTCTGCTCCCGCCTGGTGCTGGTGCTCGACTGTGAGAACTCGCTGCCGTGGGTCAAAGAGGTTCAGAAGGTGGAGGGCGCGTACGCGGCGGTGCAGGGGGCCACGCTCTCCAGGGCGACGGACGTTGAGCTGCAGGACCCGCCGCAGCTCGGCGACTTCACCGCTCAGTGGGTGGAGTACAACTGCAACCCCAGCAGGAACATCCAGTGGTCGGAGCGGGGCAGGCCCGTCTCCGCCGCGTACGGCCTCTCCAAGCACTGGAGCGACTACACCCTGCACCTGCCCACGGGGAGCGACGTGAGCAACCACCTGAGCGGCTCCTTCCCCCGGTTCTCCTTTCCTGTGGTTCAGCTGGCTCTGTGGTGCGGCAGCCTGGACTTGCTGTGGATTTGGAGTTTTTGTCTGAAATGTCTGAGAAGATGGAAGCTGAACTGGTGCCCACCTGCCATACTGGACACCGGGCAAGGCTTCAAACTAGTGAGATCGTAGCCGTTTGAAAGACAACGTTTGTCTTTAACCCTTAAAGAAGGAAAAAAAAGTCGCTTTTAAACTTAAATAGCCAAAAACCCACAACTTTAAATATGAACCAGTTACTGATGACATTTTTTAAATACAATTTTAATGTATTGAATAATATTTTCTTAATGTAGCAGTTTTATTTTGAAAGAGCGTATTTTCTAATCGACTTGGAGGGCAGAGAACATTGAAAGCAGCACCTTACACATTTAACCCCTTGATGCCTACTGATATGGACAATAGGAGCATTTCAGCCCCCAAACTAACTACATTTAGCTTATACTTGAAAACCAATGGAGGTGAATTTTTCTATTCATTGCTGAAAATAAATTTTGGCGTCAAGGGGTTCAAGCTCTTAACTGGTCCCATTTTCCCGTTGAGTATTCACTGCCTTGTACTGTAATTGAACCAAACCACCTTATTTTGTGACTTTTTGCTCTCAAACCAAAGAAACTTTTTTTTCTTTTGAGAGCCGGTGAATTCCATAGCTTTATTTTTTTGCTTCTGTCTCTCTGGATGGAGCTATAATTTTTTTAAATGTTTTTTTTTTTCTATAATACTTTTATCTTCTTACATGAACTTGCTTTGTGCTCTGATGCAGAAAAAAACCTTTTCTATTCACTCCAGCTGCTTGTGGCTCCACAGAAACTGACGAGTTCACTGTTTTTCATGGTTTTTTACATTTATAGGACTATGCAATTTTGTTCTGATGACTTTAATAAGGGGAACAGTGATTTCAGGAAGATCAGGTAACAGATTAATGAAACTATGCAATAAAAACTGAACACTGAAGTGTAAACCTGTGGATCTTGTTCTCCGTTTCACCTCAAAGCGCTGTTGATGTTCTCGATAACATTTTTGAGTTGTCTCATTCTGGCGGCCATCGGGTAGTTTAACTGGTTTGAACTTGTTCTAAACCAGTTTG
This sequence comes from Oryzias sinensis, assembly GCA_037389245.1. Lineage (NCBI taxonomy): Eukaryota > Metazoa > Chordata > Actinopteri > Beloniformes > Adrianichthyidae > Oryzias > Oryzias sinensis. The sequence continues at coordinate 20,083,686 of CM074499.1, read as the reverse complement.
ACTCCGTACATCTTAAGTTTCTTTTTTAATGTCTTTTCCTAAATTTGTATCAAGTCGACACTGATGAAATCGTTTGGACAAATGTGATTCAAATTGAAACTTTCTTTATCAAGCAGTTTCATGCAGCAGCGACCGAAATGCTTTACAGATTAAAAACAAAATTATCAAACTAAATGGGATTTATTAAGTCAAGTTTCCTTCAAAGTCGTCACTCAGGAGCTTCATACTCTTCGTTACGTTCTGTGTTTTCTGGAATTCTCAAACATCGTTGAGCTTGTCTAAATTGTTTCTTATCAGTGGATCATTAGTTACCATGGTGAGAAATGATCAATGCATGGTGTATGTGTATTAATAACTTGAGTTGAGAAATGTAAAAAAAAAAAAAAAAGGATCAAACTAGAGACTAAATAAGTAAACCAACAAACTTCCCATAGATTTTATTGAAAATGTTTTAAAAAAAATTACACTGAGCAGCAGAAGATGTGAATTTTTTTAAGTCCTGAAAGTAAATTCTCCCACCATGGCATTAACAGCGAGATGTCAATCATTGAGACCTGATAACAAGGCCAAACCATCCAAACATATACTGCCACCATGTGGCTAAAAGGGGAAACTACCCCACTAAAATAGTTCCTTCATGGCTCAATTTTCTTTCAATTTCGCGGTAAAATTGCATTTTTCTCCATTGATTTAAGCTTTTCAACAGACAAGCCCACATTCGCAGAGCCCCCCGACCTGCTTTCAATTAAGAGGCAAATACAGGAATAAAAGTCAAGTGATTTAAGACGGCAGAGAATAATAAATACTTATTTTGACAACAAAATATTCCAAGGATTTTAAAATGCGAACAAGAATCATTTTGGAAAAATGACGACATAGCAAAAACAAAAGGGTCAGTTTACCATAAAATAAAAGCTTTTTCATTAGAACAGCAGATTAGGTCACATTTTGATTGGAAAAAAATCGATGACATCAGCCTGACTCCACATCTAAAGAGGCGAACAGATTCACTTTGGTCACAGCGAGAAAAAAAACCTACATTGGATCTTAGCTGCTGAGAATGAAGGAGCAGCTCCATTCTAAAGGAAAACCACATTGGGTCTGCTGAACAGCACTTTTTTATTGATGTGTTTGTGAGCTTTAACCCCATTTTTTACCTCCTCACAAAATAAAGGAGGCTTCCAGTTAAGCCATTTTCATCATATAAGCACATTTCCTACTGAGAAATGGCTGAACGAGCTGCAACTGTCAGTGAGAGCGTCTGGAGTCTGACACCAACACGATCTAGTGTTTCTAACAAGTCTGACATTGGTTCGTTCTAAATAAACTGTAAAATCTACACAAAAAAAAGAAGAAACATCCCATTTCTAAAGCTTACTTCAGCTTAAAAAAAAAGTCCGTAAAGCCGTCTGATTTTTGTTTCTCACCTATCAAAATCCTTTTTTTTAAAGCAAAGCCTGAGAGGAGAGAATGGCTTTTGGTCAGTGCTGCTTTCAATGTCAGACAAAAAAATAAGAAATAAGAAACGCCCCCAGACTCACAAACCAATCGTTTTCCTCATGTAAACAAAATAAACATTTCATGTACCTACTACTGCAAATGTGCAGCAACAGAAACGAGTCACAAATGTAACAGATTTCCCCCCCAGAAACAAATGCACAGCAGTGTACCAACAGAATCCAGATCAGTCACTTCAATCAGTAGAAATGAGCTTTAAAACACTCCTTTTCTCACTTGCACCACAAACATTATTTCAGGCGAGGACTCTGAAGCCCCTCTCCCCTTCTTTAGATAAAGTGCAGCTGAGAAAAAGGAAATCCTTGTTGAGTTTTAGTCAAAAGTGTTGATTCCACAACCCTTCCATAACACCGCCCCTGTCCCCACCCCTCCTGACAGCAGTAACGCACAAATGCTTCATCTCCTGTGCACAACTTTACGAATGTTTGTTTAGAAAGAAGAAGTAGCAGAACGAGGTCCATCCTCGGGTTAAACTAACTACACAACAGACCACTCTGCCTGGGCTTAACCACTACTTGGTTCATGTAGGCACAAGAACAAACCTAAACGGCACCGTGTGTCCACCTGCTGGCCTTTAAGTAACACATCTCCTTCTGTAAAAACCGTCCTTCCCTGGCCGGCTGTGGCGGCGTGATGCCCAGCGACCCCGCCCCCTTTCCGCTCTCAGGATTTCCTCTGCCGCAGCGTCTCAGAGCTGCCGTTCAGCTTGCTCCGTCCAGACGGGGCGGCTGTGCTGCCGTCACCCGCAGGCCGGTCCAAATCGGCGCGGACTTCCTGCCTGCGCCGGCGGGTCTCTTTATAGCGGAGTGTGATGTCACTGTGGGGGCGGGGTGGAGAAAAACAAAATCATTTAGATTTCAATTGTTAAAAGATCCAACAGATCAAATGGAGGAGGAGGAGTCAAAATGTAAAGATGTGAAAACATTTAAGAAATATCTTTGTATTAAAAAAATACTAAAAGCATCGAGGCAGACATTTGAAGCCCAGTTATGTAAAATAAATTCATAATTTAGGACAAGGATCTGCAACATTTCACATTACGAATATCACACCCACTAAAAAGGAAAGGCGGTGTTTTGGTTGTTTTAAACTTGTTATTGTGGTAATTTTCTGATGATGGAGGACAGATGCCAAGAAAATTCAGCGAAAATTTACATTTCTGAATATTTTTTATTCAAATAGCTGTGAGTCAGGAGCAGATGAAAGATGCCGATTGAACTTTTTTACTTGTGGCGTAGAAAGTCGTGCTGTGGGTGGCTCAGCGCCGCCTCTGAAGTGGTGCGATGATTCGGTCATCAACATCTTTGTTTTACTCGTCTGAGCTGGAATCGGACTCGAACCCGTCAGCTGGACAGCCGTTTGGCTGATTGATTTTTCACCTCGTTTTTGAGTTAACGAACGCAGCTTTATTGTGAAAATGAAAAAGCATTTTAATTTGAACTACGATACAGAAATGCTTCCATATGCATCACAGGGGGAATCCACTTGTGCTCTGTGACAGCAGGAGGAGGCGGGTAAAACCATTTAAAATGAGGACAGGAGAAAGTGGAAAGGAGAGGACGGTGTCCCCTGGCGTCCCTTCATGAGGACGTTGCTGCTGAGCATGAGCAGCAATGACCTGGCAAAGAAGCGAGGTTAGGAGGGTGCAGGGAAGAAAGAAAGCAAACAAGAACTGAACGTGCTGGCTCAGGCTGAGAGCAGGCAGCAAACAATCTAATTACAGCAAACTGGCAGCAGGGCCGGAGATTGCTGGCTAAAACAAATTCCTTTGGGAACGCACAAGAACTGACAAAACTCATGCCGGGTTAAAACACACTCAGTGAATTTAGGGCTGCACGATATGAGGAAAATTTGCAATTTGCGATATTAGTGATCAATATTGCAGCGATACATGAACAAATAGCAAAACAACCAAAACCCTCATTTCTATTTCACTGTAGTTTGGTTTAATGAAGTCAACATCCAGAACAGACCAAAGTTTGGACACACCTTCCCATTCATTTGAATGAGAAGGTGTTTCCAAACTTTGGGTCTGTTCTGTACCTTAAATTAGACGCTAAATGACCCTCGTCTACATAGGAGGCGAGCATCTGACATGAAGGGTTCCATCTGATTGGTCAAATGCATAAATGGATTTAATTGATCGGTTAAATACTTCTAGCTGCCATAAGATTGTTTTAGCACATTTAAAGTAACCATTTATTGCGATTTTCACCGTCTTTTGCGATGTGCAGATTGGACAGCTTGATATCAGGATAAATTTGCCATTTATTGTGCAGGCCTAAAGAGGACTAAAGTTCTCCAGATTTAAGGGGGAATGACTGTTAATATCACTTGGCAGACCATTCAAATGTGACTGTGACACTTAAACTTCCAAAAAACTGAAGGAGTCTGAACGGTTCTTAAAGCGCCAGTGCCCTGTTTGAGTTTACATCCACAATCTGGATTCATTCCTAATCCAAACAAGATTTTATTATTATTCTGACACAACAAGATGGTTGCTGTTTGGCCAATACATAAGTGATAATAACAACTATCTACGTTTATGACCTCGCGGCCTGAAAATAAAAAGATAAAAAAAGGCTATTGAGGTTATTCACACATTAAATGACATGATACTATATTGTAAAACAGATTTTTTTGTTATTTTACATAAAGTAGTTAGGGATGGGCTGATTCAATTTCTTCCGGTCAATACGATAACTGATATTTTCCCTGCAGCTGCTTGCTTGAATAGCAATATTTAGTTTAGATTTTTATTTTGTTTCTGTATTAGAAATGCACAACTTGTCTGTTACTGGACGTTCATATTGTACTTGACCTTTTTAACATACTTCAAGGGATTTCATAGGAACAGGTATCACTTTAAAGCTTTCATATAAATATATCTGAAAATATTCAAACCATTTATTGAATATTGGACATAACTGTAAACCATAAGCTCCCCATTGTCTCCCTATCAAAAATAAAATCTACCTGGAAACAGTCAATTACTGACCATGACTGTAAACATAATCTTACCAATCTTTTAGGAACAAATATTCATTACAAGAATAAAGTGTTTCTGAAAACAGTCAGAAAAATATCGATAGATTTTTAAATATTGAGCCGTTACAGATGAAGTTAAATTATGCAAATATGGGTTGATACCGACACTGGCACAGATATATCACCCATCCCTAAAAGCAATATATCTTTGATTGAGTCGATTGAGTGTTCGGATAAAATTTTCTAGTTCAAAAGTAACAACTTTATCTGGCTTGTCAGCTGACCAGGATCATTTTAAGCTCCTGTTACCAACGTGTTTCCTCTGTGGAGGACATTTCTAAATGGGAATATGTCCCAACAGGTGCATACTACTGAATAAACTCCTTTTGGAGTCTCCAGAGGACATCTGGGGATTCTCAATGATACCAACTCAGAAGTTGTGTAGGGCCTCTGGGAATTGTAGTTTTGTTGGATTTTTAAATATTCGACTTTATATTTTTATCTGGTATTCAGGAGGATACGAACCAGCTGGAATCTTTGGCCATTTCCTAAATATGATCTAAGGATGATCAAATAAGTGCATTCTCACAGTCATATTTTAATCAGAATATGAATAAGATGAAATAAGATCTGAAATAAAAAAAATGCTGACATCATATTAATGTGCTTTAAGTGGCCACAGTTTAAAATCTGTTTCCAAAAACTAATAATAGTGATGCAGGTGATTTCCTGCGACTTTTTCCCGATTTTGTTAAGACAAAAAATGTTTTCAAACACTTGACTGTTTTAATCTGTCAATCTTGACTCCCCCTTCACATCCAGCTATGGATGAAGAGGGCATACAGAGTCAGATGAATGAGGAAGATTCCTAAAAACCAGCACTGCATGACGAAAGAGAGGATGAGCAGCATGATGGTTTGAGGTCATGCCCGACCACTATGAGGAACTCTGTGACTGTGATTGCTGACACAGCGCCTGCTGGCCAGCACGTGGAACTTCCTGTTGGGAAAGATTGAGGAGTTATAGTTTAGGAAACAAAGTCAACCGGATGTACTTTTTTTCTCCCGATTGAATGAATCTAAAGACATGAGTACAGAGGGATGTGGTGGCCGGCTAGAAAGGGTCACAGCAGTCACTCATGGGTCGTCCATGAAGTCGTAAATCTCCCTCATGGCCACACCTCCCACGTTGACAAAATAGACGAGACGGAGCAGCACCAGGTAGTGTTCAGGAGGCATCCACAGCACAAACTTCAAGTAGAAGGTGTTCAGCTCAGCCAGGAGGAACTGAAGAGAAACAAAAGAAAAAAGCAATTGAGAACAGTGACAGCGTTTTTACTAAACCAAGAGCACAACAACAGCATGAAGAAAAGAGCTGGAAACAATCAAACACACAGCCAAATCCAGACTAACGTATGGAAGTGATTGTGTAGCATAATTAAAAATAAAAGTCAAAACCAGAAATGCTTTTTCATTTTCTAAATGAAGCTGCATTTTTTGACTCAAATTCAAATAAACAGTCGACAAAAATGCTTTTTGTGTTTTCAGCTCAACTTCAAGAGTGCTTATTCTGTCACTTAATTAAAATGATAGTGAAAATGGTATTTGACATTTTATTTTCAAAATGTTCTCTGGTAAATGTGTAGCAAAATTATTTAGAAATGTCTAATTTGACAATTAAAATGGATTAACAGAAATGCTTTTTCATTTTCTAAATGTAACTGCATCAAATGACTCAAAATTAAAATGGAATATCAATACTTCAAAATGCTTTTTCATTTTTTACTTAAAAACCGCTTATTCTGTGTCATAATTTAAAAGAAAATGCAAAGCAAAAGCAAAGCATTTCTGGTTTTGACTTTTATTTTTAATTATGCTACAGAATTGCTTCCATACTAATGAACCTGAAATCCACCACCCAAGAGGAGCATCTTCTTTTTAAACTTCTCTCAGATTACAGGGCATTTAGAAAAAAGATTGGCCGAAAAGAAAAGGGAAAATCCAACTCATTTGGTGTATTTTGATGTCCTCTGTCTTTTTACTGTGTGACAAGAAAAAGGGTAGACCTGCACAATATATCACACATTTATCGTTATCGCAAGATCAAGCTGTGCAATATGCATATTGCAAAAGATGGCGAAAATTACAATAAATGGTTTCCTTAAATGTGCTAAAACAATCTTGTGGCAGCTTGAAGTATTTAACGAATTAAATAAATCCATTTATGCATTTGATAATGGATGAGCCTTTCATGTTAGATGTTCGTCTCCTATGTAGAAGCGAGGATCATTTGGAATGTAATTTTAAACTGTTTCAGTGAAATGGAAATGATGTTTTTGGTTGTTTTGCTATTTGTTCATATACCGCCAGTTAGATCGTCAGTGTCATCGCAATATTGATCACTAATATCGCAAATCGCAAGTTTTCCTCATATCGTGCAGCACTAGGTAATAACAAATTAGGCTATGCTAACAAATGGTGCTCTACAAAGCAAAATAAGCAGCTTTAATTTTAAAAAGTAAATGAAATAAAACTAAAGAAACACAGCTAATTATACTCTACAACTCTTATTGGCTAATAAATTCTTTGAATTCCGTCAACGTTGCAGTTCACACAAAGACATTTGTAGTGTGATGGAGAGGTGAAAGTAACCAAACACTTTGTCACAGCTAGGAAACACACAATTGATTGGTGATTCTCACCATGAAGATGATGCCGAGTACAGCGAGCCAGCGGCGAAGGCTTGACGCCGGCCTCCACTCAAACTTCACCCAGCTGTAAGGCGTGAACTGGAATGCTATTCGCTTTATTTTATCTCTGCAGGCGAAAGGAAGCAAGTTCAAATGTTCACATGTAACATAGAAACATAGAAAAACTGGTTTGTGTTTTTTCTTTCTGCTCAGAAGCTTGTTAATGTCGTACTTATAAGTAGGAATGTTCAGAGGCCCTGCCACTGAGTGCGGCTTCATGGACAATAACCCAGTGTCTTCATGCCACAGTGATTCCCGAGCATTTGCTGTGTATCATGATCACTGGGGAAAAAAAAGTTCAAATTCATTAAACTCCCACTCTGATCATCCAATCAACTGCCTGTTCAACCAAACTGCAGAGCACATTGAAAAACTCCACCAAGCCAGCAAGTATAGAAAAAAAATTCATTTTTTTTAATCATCCTGTCTTGGTTGGGTTGTTAAAGGGTTAAAAACACCAAAAACAACACAATTTTCATTGGAGTGGATCTTCGAGAACAAATGAAAAAAACGAAAATTCCAAAACTTTTTTTCCGTTATTTTAGCATTAAAATGGGCCTGTATTAGATGGCCCCTGTCAGACATCAGTAGGTTTTGACACTGGTTGCTGTAACCAAAAAGTAACAGGGAGAGTTTTCCCTCCTCGTTTCGGGAATCTGCATCATATTTCTGATCCCACAGTTGACAGGAGGAGAGCTGCGGCTCAGAGTACTAAACTCTTCTTGTAAACACTGACAGCTTGTGTGCGGCCGTCGCAGAGGTCATTGTACGCACATGGTCCCACCAGCACTCGGAGAAGTTGGGCAACTGGTGCTCCAGGCTGTATTCCAGGAACTCAAACATGACACTGATGATCATGCATCACAGTCATGGATCATCAGAGTCTGAAACAAAAGAAAGTGGAAACAAGGTCAAGTCTGCGTAGACAGAAAAGAGTAGATATTTCAATTATATTGTAATAATAATATTGTTAATGGGTTGCTTCGTCTATAGATATTTTTTCTTTTGCACACATTTTGCACAACATTTTGTGTTTTCTTCTGTTCAAACCTACTTTGATGTAGCCAAAATTGCGCTGGAACCGAGCCATCCATTTTGTCCTGTAACAATAGAAAAAAATCCCATGATGCACTGTGTCTAAGCTGTGTACATTACAGTCCTAACCAACAACACCCCTTCCGCCCCATTAAAGCTTTTTCTCTGAAAAGTTTCCCCCAAAGTTTAAGAAACCCAGCTGACCAGACATGCCAAGAAAACACATACTTTTATTTTGAAGTAGCAGCATCAAGAGTACTACATACCTACTTTAATTTACTCAGGACTGGCACTATAAATATGATATTTATAATTGAATGGTTAACTTTTATGATAAGTTACATTCAGGTTCTGGGTCATGGGATAAGTGTTATCTGTTGTTTCCTTAGTGTGTTTGGTATTCTTTCTTCATTTTCCTGATGTTGATTATTGAAACAAGCAACAATCCAAATGATATTACCATAACAGATCTCAGAAACAGTGTGGGCGGATGCAGTATGATGATGAACCTCAAACAAGCCCATCCAGAAACGTCCTACTATTACAAAACGGAATCTGAGATGAACTTTAATGAGATTCTGCGTAGATGAGAGTGGTCACAGTGAAACCTTCGTCTCACCCAGACGTTGTGGAAGGGGTCGGAGGTGTTCCCCGGGTCATAGATCAGGCAGTTTCCTCCATAGTCGCGCTCGGGGAGGGGTACCCCTAATTTGGGATCGTGTACTTCATGAACTAATATCGACCATCGTGAACGATCTGCAGATTAAAGTGAGAATCAAAAGCATAATGAGGTGATATCTTTCCCCAAACAGGTTAGAAAGATACAGCTTTTGTCAGTAACTTCAATAAACCACTGGTTAGTTTATTTCAAGTAATCAAAACAAAAAATACTTAGAAAGACACACAAAATAAGACCAGATTTATACATAAATATATCACACTTTGGATGATTTATTATGACCCAATTGGAAAAAATACTAAATGATAAAAGACATCCATGTGAAAATGATGCAATTATAACACTTTTAATCATAAATAGCGTATAGTTACATATAGTACATGACTGGCCATTAAATGTAATTGTCCCACAAAAAGTTGAATTAGTTGCTTTTTTTGTGTGCTGTGTCTGCTATGTCACATAGGCCCGACTCCTACAGCAAACCTGTTGAACGTCAGTGCTGCTTGTAGCTACGCCCACTGGGTCAAAAGGGTACGTAGGAGCAAACAACAATGACTGCTATCACAGCTTTATTCTCACGACTTCAGATGCTTGAGGTAATTAAACCTCTGAAAGTATAAAAGGTCTGGCTCCATGGCTTTTGAATTTGAATCAGACCAGAGAGGAGGAAAAAAGAGCCTCCAGTGGAACTAGTGGAAAAATCTAATTTAAGAAGTCCCACATCAGAGCCAGCGTTCCAGCAACCTATTTCTGCTTCCATCTGCTGATCTTCAGACACATTTAAAAAAAAAAAAAACCTCAATGTAGAAGAGAAGTGGAACCAGAACTACAGTACAGACTGACAGAATGGAAAATAAAAACAGGGGCTTGGTGTGTAAAAAACCAACAAAACCTCTTCCATGATTTGAAAATGCACGCACCTGAAACAGGATAAAGATGAGGAACAGTTCGTAGACGACTGAGACACAGAGCCAGAACCGCCAGTAAGCTGCAGGAAGACGGCAGGTTTTAACAAATAAGTCCATTTCAAATCCCCAACAAGTGCACTCATTGTATAAACACGTCCATACATGACAGCGCTAATCTGTGCTTAACTTAGAAATATTTATCCTTCAGAAGTGTTATGTAATGAAATACTTTTGCCCTGGTTTTAGTTTGTAGTTTTCACTGATCTGATTCTATAATCACATCCATACCCAGTGTCTATTTCAGAATTTTTGCTCTAGATAACCCAGTTGTAGTATTTTCTTACTCCTCTGTACCTTTCACTCAAGTTTATGTAACATTTGACCACAAAACTGGAAAATCTTGGCTTTGGTTTTATTTTAGGAGGGATTTTTATTCCATGGTGGGTGATGTTTCTCTGTTCCAACTGTCACTGTTCAGAGTGATTCATGCATACATTCCTTATGTACAGACCAGTTTGTGTGGGCGCTCCCAGGCTGGGATCCAGCAGGAACTGCAGGTTGTAGGTCTGCAAATCCTTCTGAGCTTCCCTCCCTGACTACAAATCGGATTTGATCTGATTCAACCGAAAAGTGGCGCGTTGAGCAACATCAGGAACGGCTCGACTGGCTCAACAAGTCAGGGAGTGTGGCTTTGACGGTTTGCACAAATCCTGCAGTCTTTAAGTCTATAAGAGTCTGCGCCTTCTTTCTGCATCTAATTCTATTTCCCCTATACATTACAGCGAATGATGGTGTCCAAAAATCCTATTATTAGTCCAAAAACTTCATATTTTAGTGTGTGCTGAAAGCTTTACTGTCAAGAAAGCCTTTTGTCTACTTGCATCATCAAACTTATGCTAATAAATAACAGTTACTAACCATTATGATGTCAGAGCTCAAGTTTTCAGGTGATCTTTGTTACATTTTAAGCCTGAAACAAGTCTTAAAACACCCATTAAATGAACAACATGGGGTTTCTATTCTGCATAAAAAAGATTATCCCGTTTAGTAGAGCAGTTTTAAGCCGCTCTGGAGCTTCAGCTGAAGGAAGAAAATGAGAAATAATCAATGCGGTCGTCTAAGCCTAAGCACTACTGTTCAGTTAACGCAATTATCGGCCAGTTTTGTGGGAAAATGTGACGGCATCGGTGAAGGCTCTGCTTTTATTTAACCATGGTCTATTTTTTTAAGGTTTTCATAACAGACTTTGGTCAAAGTTCAGAGCAGAAGAGGCAACGGGATGAACTTTGAGCTAGTCAGCTCATTCTCCAGAGTAATGTGTGAGTAAAAAGTCAAGGGGGAAAAAAAACAGTTTTTTGACATTGGCTTGCATTTTTAGGTGGGTTAGAGTTTTGGTACCTGGGGTGAGATCTGGTGAAAGGTCCATCTTTGTACTCTGCGTTACTCCAAAACAGAGGAAGACCAAGATGCTGGCCACGATGCCCCTAAACCAGGCAGAGCAGACACACAACAAACGCACACAAAAACCTTAATTCAGACTGCGGCAACTCAGTCCACAGACGTTATGTTGACTGACACAATTTCAAAATGTTTTCATTAAAAACAATTGTATTAAAAAGAAAATGATTTTTTTAAGGTGAACTGCCAGTTAGAATTTGCTATTTCTTTAAATTGATGGGATGTATTTGAAAATAAGAGGAAGCCTTTCATCTTTTTCTTAAAAAAATAAATAAAAGAAATGGAATAAAAGAAAACCAATTGGTGCATTTCATGAATCAATATAGCATCTAAAAATCACTTCTCAATATTTATTACTTTTTAGTTGTTTTACTGACTGATTAAACTTGACCCTATAAATGGATTTAACTTTCGTCTGAGTGCAGGCCTCAGCTGCTCACTTTTGAGTTATTTTGAGGAGCAAGCTCATCATAGCAGTTCAGATCTGACAACGAAGCAGGTAAATCTGAGGGCCACCAGCACAGGCTTTAAAAAACTGAACACACTGAGATTACAGCGTGTTGTTGTGATCCACAGCCTGAGGAATAAATCAGTTCAGGGATTCTTGGCGAAGTGGTGGAGTGGACTTGAAAGCACATGGTGCTGCGTGGGACTCCAAACAGTAGTAGGCGCGTGGGAGGGGATCAAAAAGCCAGTGCGTCTGTGCGAACGCCCGCCGCTGCCAGGAAGAAGCTTTCAGGTCTTTATCCCAGCAAGCCGGACTCTGCTGACTTCAGCAAATCCCGTTGAAACCCTTCGCAATCTCTCGAAATAACACACAAAAAACTCATCAACAACAGAGCCTGATGGAGGCGTTCATTACAACGCCAAGTCAATCTCCTCAGCTACATAACAACCAGAGAAATCTTTCATAAATGCCCATAAAAATACCTATTTCCTTAATTCTTTTCCCAGAAAGTAAAGGAAATAGCTTATTCTTCTTATTGGATGAGTGAATAAAAGTTGTTTCTACCGCTTAGGTGTTTATTATTGCATTAAACAAAACTGCTTCTTTTGCAGCCTTTGATTGATGGAGCTAAAAATGTAGAACATTATTAGGGGTCTGAACTTTGGCTCAGAAAGTTTGGGGAACTCGAAACTTTGTACAAACACTAAAGAAGACAAAGACCGCGCAAAACTGCAAAAACATTATGCAAGCGCTGTTTTGGAAAGGATTTTCCCAACTGGTTTGTGAATCATCTTTGGATTTTTCTTTCTCCTATCTGTCAAATCAGTCACACGCTGAGAACTGTCTTTATCAGTGGAGCTCTTATCACAACATAAAACCTCAACGCACTGTTATCAGCTCAGATTAGTGGCAGGGGAACAAACCAGCTGCTGGTCTGGTGACTGGAGATTAAGGCGGATTTCAGGATGATTGATGTAATCAGTAAATCAGGTAGCTGGGAGTCAGACTTTCTTCCCTGTGCAGTCCTGGTTACAAGTTAACTTTATTACCAAATAGTCGGCCTTTACTTTACAGTATTTCTTCTTTTGCCATTTTGATTTTACGAATGCGCCTCCAGCCGGTCATGTACTCACTGGACCGCCGCCAGACACGCAGGTAGCGACAGGGAAAAGATTCTTCTTCTTTTGTGTATTTCCTGTTTATTAGCTCACCTCTGTCATCTACAATAGGTAGAGGCTCGGTGCATAAAGTCAAAGAGGTGCAAATCTTGGTCAATCTAAGTCACCCCCACAAACTAATGGAGGAAAAATTATTGTAGAATATTTTACTGTTCACTAAATGCAATAAAGTAAAGCCCATGATCGTGAAAATATGTTTTTGCTAACTGTTCCTATGGGAAGTTTAGAAAATGATTTAGTGCAGGGATCAGGAACCCTATAACAATTAACTATGTCATGTTTTTGTGTTAGCGTATGGCTTACCTGGGACCCTAAACTTTGTGTTTGAAATTGAAATTCATGAACTATACATGTAAAATTTCCCCTTCTGTGAACGCACCACACGCCAAGCATTAGCTGTACCATACATGATGCTGTGACCCTCCACGGACTGAGTACCAGCACTATCACCTTTTGTAAAAAAAAATAATCGCCCATCATTTCACGTTAGCAATGTGTCGTGATGTCCGAAAAATAATCGACTAATGGGATAATCGTTAGTGACAGCCCTAAAGACAATAGTGAAAGAAAAGTTAAAACTCTAAATAGAAGCAAGTTTCTAGATAGAGGCAGAATGGGAGGGCTGCAAAATCAAAACTGTTTTTCTGAATTCGTGACAGAAAGAAACTGCCACCTAAACTGGCATTTCAGCTTGGCTGATGATTCTAGTTATGATTATGGGGTTAACATGTTCTGCACACATCCATGTGGATGTAGAACACCGTCTCTCTCCTTTTCGTTCCCATCCAGAGATTAAAATAAAACCAAGAACTAACACAAAAATAAGTCTATCCGTTTTTATGGCCTGATGTACAGACTCTGAACTCTAAAGTCCCATTCATACCTTCGGGGCAATGTGTGTTCAAGTAACCACTTTCAATGATCTGTAAGCATTATTGTAAATGCGCTTTTCGGGCTTCTAAACTTGCATTCACACGAAGCTACGCAAGTTTCTACGGCTGTTTTCATGCTCCATGTACCAAATGCATGGCCGTTTAACGTGTGCTGAAAGTTAAACCAGTTTGAACTTTGACCTTTTAGGAACACGGTTTGGTAAAGACGTATGGAGGGCATTCCTATTAATTCATGGAAGTGTCAACCCGTTTGGAAATTGCTCATGGAAGAGAAGTTAATCATTTGGTTTGTTCCCAGACTTTCAAAAGAGCTGTGAAAGAAAAAGCCAGGAGCAAGATTTGCTTTGACATTTCATAAAACCTTCTAATAACTGTAGGTACATTTGATAGAAAACAGTAGGCGAAGAAGAAGAAGCTTCTCCCTGCTTGTCCAGTGTGAACACCATGTTCTTGGATGCCTGCCTGTTGGCGCTTCACACAGAGATGGAGGCCGGACATGACCTACTGACCTCTTGGTGTTTATGCGCTGTGTCACGAGGAGTCTCCTCCAACAGCGTGATGTAGACCAGAGCGCAGGTCAGGATGAAAGCACCGTTAGAGTGTGAGCCCGCCTGTGAGAGGGAAGACCACAATAGTTAGAGCCTATTTCAATAAATGTCAATTCAAAAATCCAATTTTCAGTGAATCAAGATAGTTAACAATCTTAGCCTCAACTGGTAATAAAAAAAGACTTCAACTCCTTTTCTGTGTTTCGGTTTGTGTCAGGAAACTACTGTAGGGTCTAAAAATAGATGCAGATAGAGTGCATCGACCTTAATATCACATTATGCAAACACGTCCCCAAAAAAAAGGCTCTTATCCAACTTTCTGATGGATCTTCCATCTGCTCTGTCGTTCTCTGATTTGGAACAGAACATAGGTGACTTTGAAATGGCTTTGGCCGCTGGCTAGAAATGATCTGAAGGGACCAGAAAACATGAACATCTATGACATTTACATCAGCTGTTCATGGTTAAAGGTTTTTCTTTGACCCTGTGTGGGTCAATTCTGTGTGGATTATATTCTCAATCATAGTCCCAAGGTCAGCCAGCCAAGTACAGTCTTTTACCAAAGTAAATATAGCTTTTCATCTGGCAGGATTAATAATGGAATATGCTGTGGTTCTGGAAAAAAAGCAAAAATCCCACCAAATCATTGGATAATCACATATTTCATATTAGTAAGTGACATCACAGTGAAAAGATTGAACATGTACCTTTTTTGTTTCATGTGTTACCAAGATTGTGGCCCAAACTGGAACTAAATCAAATGAATTTAAAGTCTTTCTGCATAGTTAAACCACAGAAAAAGCCTGAAAGCTTAACGTAAAGAAGAAAAATCGAACACCAAGGAGGTGAAAGAAACTCATTCAGCGTCAACAAGGACAATGGTTGGTGAGACCTGGGATGTACCAGGTGAGCTGCAACCTTTCCTGTTACGACTAGGGATGCCACAAATCTCAGTTTAAAACACCATGGAACCAAATCGTAGGGAAAGTGATTTGTTGCATCTAGGCCTGCATGATAAATCAACAATTTATCAACGCATTGCAATATCAACATTACCGTATCTGCAAATAAATGGTGCCAACTGTGATAGAAAGTTACCTTAAATGTTTACTCATACATAGGCCAGAAACCATTGCCATTAAGTTCTTAGCTGTCTCCGATTGAGAAAACAATTTTTACAACTTAAAAAAAAATAAAATTTAAGAACAATAATCCTAACACATTAAAAGGTTCCTTGAGCACAAGAGTAGTTAATATGAACGTGTTGCTATTTGTCAACTGTTTCTAACTAATGAAAGGGTTGTTTTCAGCTTGTTAAGCAGGAACCAGTTCAGTTGCAGTTAAAAACTTGTTTAGGATAATAACAGGTTAGATTTACCATTATTTAGCAAAGTTTCACTCCTGTTTCTGTTGTTTTCACAACTTTAAAAAAGTAGAGGAAGCACTGTAGTTCAAGCACAGACCACAATCTGTTGCTCTGACTTTTCAAAACTTGGAAGCACATGTAGGCTGTAGTGTTTAAGGATGTTGGATGGTATCGTCAGCCTTTCTTCAAACCCTTTAGCTCAGTGTTCCAATCCCGACAGCATGCAAGTGTCCAGCCTTTTCTCCCTGGTCACATTTTTCATCAACCGGTTTAACAGTTCATAGTATACGCCAGAAAGGCCTCCCTTCATCTGCCCTAACAACGCTGTAAACCACAGATGAATAGATGCGGCTGATAGAATCCTGTTTCCAGTCTAAACAGTTTCATTCTGAGAAGTTATCAACAGCTTATGAATCACTTACTGAAGGAAAATCAAAACACACTATTTGAGTTTTTTTCATTTACGGTAGTTTAGTTCATTTATTATAAAAAACTACAATAGATAAATGTATACGATGATAAATATAGTCAGTCTCTATTTAATAAGACTTAAGAACAATTAACAGTTAGGTAGAAATGCAACTTATTTAAGCCTACACCCTTATACTAGGCCTGCACAATAAATCACAGATTTATCGCGATATCAAGCTGTGCAATATGATTATCACATAAATTAGTAATAAATGGTCACTTTAAATGTGCTAGAACAATCTTGTGGCAGCTTGAAGTATTTAACTAATCAAATAAATCCCTCTATGCCTTTGTCCAGGTCATTGACATTCTGATAGAACCCTTTTATGTTAGATGTTTGCCTCCTATGTAGACGAGGGTGATTTGAATTCTAATTTAAGTTATGTTGACTCTTATTTAAATTAAACTGCTGTGTTGAAATAGAAATGCTGTTTTTGGTTGTTTTGCTATTTGTCATGTATCACAAGTTATATCATCGTTGCAATATTGATCCGTAAATCACAAATCGCAAGTTTCCTTATATGTTTAGCCTACCTCATACCAATTCAACTGACTACAAAAGAAAAACAAAAATAGTAAAAACCTACACAATATATTGGAATATATAACTTACCTTCATGAAAAAGCAGAAACATCCGGCCCTATTTAAACCTGATCGGCTCTACTCTGCATCCTCCTTGTTCACACACCAACCACTACCATGTCCTTTCCTGTCTTCCTTCACTACATCCATGAACCTCCGCTTTGCTTTACCTCAAGGTCGCTTTTAATCATTGTTCCTCCTCTGAAAGTGTCAAACCATCTCAATCTGCTTCCAGCATTTATCTCAAAACATTCTTTATCCTATCCATCCTCAAAGAAAACCTCATCATCTTCAGCTAATACCAACTGCTCATCTAAGAGCAGCTCTCACCACAGTCTTCCTCACCTTTTCTTTCCTTCTCGCTGACACTTCCTTGTCACACATCACACCAGGAACCTTCCTCCACCTGCTCCAACCTGCTCACGTACACGGCTCTTCATCTCCCTTCCACACTCTCCATCCCTCTGGACTGTTGACCCCAAGTCCTCCACATTCTTCACCTCCTGCTCCAACCTGCCCCTTCTTTTCCAGAGCAAACCTCCACCTCTCTAGACGTCCCTCCACCTACTCCTTGCTTCCCATAACCACAAGGTCATCAGCAAAAAAATCATGATCCACAGAGGTGCATACGGCCTCCATGTCAAATCCCATCCACCACAGTAAAATGGTAAATGGCGTATACTTATAGCGCTTTTCTACCTTCTGTGAAGGACCAAAGCGCTTTAAAGTCACAGACCCATTCACACACACATTCACACACTGGTGGCGGCTCCGTACAAAACGGTACAGACCAAAAGTTTGGACAAATCAAAAACATTTTATCTCTAGAAAATAAACTAAGCCGTCAGAAAGACTTTGTGTTGAATTTGATGCTCAGTAATTTGACAAAGATGCAGCTTGAACTAGTTCTATATAGTCACATTTTTATCCACAAAAAGCTAAGGAATGACAGGTATTAAAGAGGATTTTTACCTCTTCTTAATATAAGAAGTTTCTAGTGTAATTATGTGACCCTTTATTTACAAAAATCTAACCTGAATAGAAGCTTTAAAGGTGTTTTACTCACTAGGCCACTAAATCCTGAGTTTATAAGACAGGTCACACACAGCTCATGAACATGCGCCAAGAGGCCCAGTCTGATCATTTTTTAATATATTATAAAAGCTTTCCCAGTGCTCTTTTATTTAGAATTATACCGTTTATTTTTGCAAAAATCAAAAAACCTGTGTTGTTTTCTAGAACATAGTTTCTGCAGGGCGGCAGGAGTTCATTAGGAATTTGCCTCTGAATTGTGGGCGGTGTAGATACCATAACCGTTGGGCCTGGAACTTCCGTTCGGGGTCCTCAGACTAATGCTGACGTCACATTAGGTGATTGGCTGTACGTTGTTGGTCCGATGACGTATCAGATAGTGATTGGTCTGGACAAATTACGATACTACCATAGAAGAAGATTTTATGAAGTCTGTTGTAAACAAACTCTGACATAGAGCGAGATTGTCTTCTAAATGTGCTTTTATTATTGCTATGATTATTATTGAATGCCTGTTCGCTTATAGTTTTTGTAATCTGTGCGCCCAGTGCTTTATTATTGGCAGAACGGTCAAGGAAGGATAACATTTAGCCATGCTAACCACATTTTCAGCCACGGCTGAACTTAAACTGGAATAACAATCGGATTGTGGCAACATGTCTTTATAAAAATTACAAAGAATATGGTCAGACACAATTTATGAGGGAAAATAATTTAAGGTTACAAAAGGGAAGGTGAAATGAAAATTAGCCCGACCAGATCTCGACGCTATGTAGTTTGTCCAAGTGGGGTTACCGTAGTGTGACCCCGAACAGAAGTTCCAGGCCGAACGGTTATGGTACCTACAGCGGGACTGATAATGTGGAGTAAGCCCTACCAAACTTCCCGTCCCTCATCAGTTTACACACTTTCCCACTAGCTTACAGCCCCTCACACCTCCAACCTGATGTTAGCGGTGAAACAAAAATTGCGAGCAATATCGGGACTATTGTTTTGATCGAGATGCCAGCTTGGAAAACGTACATGGATCCATTTGTCAACAAAGGAAGAAATCGGAATGGAGAGGAGCAGGGAGTTTGTGGCCCGCCGATTTTATTTTCTGCATAAAAAATATGATCCTTTTCCAAACTGCATTTTTGCAACTGCTCTGGATTCACAAACATTTGAATTTAAATAAATTGGACATGCAATTTTAAGTAGAATTTTCTATATAAATCTTTAGAAAGATGCCACAAGAACATGTTACGGAGACCAAAAAAAAATACAATTCTTTTAAGAGTGGGCGTTTAAGCTCAGACAATACTGGAGCAACGAGTCGATGAGTCAAGACAGCTTTAAAACAAAGGCATGTGTAGGAGAATGTTACTTTTCTGGATCAGCTGCCTGTGTTCCCATGAAGACGCACATGTTCACCAACACACATTTCAAATGTGTTTGCCACCAACATATCATGGGAGACTTGTGGTGTATCAATAAAAAAATAGATCCAAGTTTGGAATTTTGCTACAAGACTTCCCCATTTGGAAACTACAAATGGATCAGTCTTGATCGAATCAGCCTGACATTCATTCCCACCTCGGGATTTCTAAGAACTGTGTCATAACGTTTGGTTTGTTTACGGGGTCATTGTGGTCTGCCTTTCAGATAACCTTGACAGTTACAGCACAGCGCGCTGACAGCAGTTCATCACCGAACACTGACCAGAAGAAGGTGTTGGTCCCGTCGTCGTACACCTCGCACTCGGCGTGCCTCCGGTGCAGCAGACTCTCCTTGGACGTCTGCCTCATCACCTTGGCTTTGCAGCACGGGCTCGGATCCGGACCGCCGACCTCCAGGGAGCCGTTGTCGTCCTGTTTGACAGCGGGGGCGGAGGAACTCTTGCCGCCGACGCCACTCTTTTTCGTCTCGGGCTTGGTCATGGCTGTGCCCATGGACAGCCCGCGAGCGCTTTAAATATGACCCAGTACGGCTGGGCTTATCCGAAGGGCTCCACTCCCGTCCTCTGTCATCTGCGTCAGCCCCTCCCAAGCATCCTTAGAGGGGGTGGGGGCGAAGGAAAGCAACGTTACTAGAGCATAACAGCTAAGGAGGGGGGGACCTGAAAAGTCACGTCCTACATTTCTGTTAGTGGCCGACCAGTTCACTGCTAAGACAGGCGGATGACGACCTAACACTTACATGTTTTATACGACCAAATGAAAGTAACAAACACCACCGGTATATTTATAAATGTCTTTTACCACCTATAAGATAAACTATTTTAAAATATTCAACCCGTGAATAAATCACAGTAAAGGTGGTGTACTCGTAAGTCTAATATTTTTCACTGCGTTAGCTATTTTTCTCAACGGACTACTTTTTTATGGGCTGACATCGCGAAAGAGGCTATAATAAGTGATAAGGCTGTTTATAAATCACTGACCGGTGTGAAATCTCAGTTAGAGTGAGAGCGTTACCGTTACTGTTTTCAGCGTGGCTTTTGTTGTGCTTGAAATGTGGCTAACATCACTTACCAGCTACATTTACAGAATTAGAAGCTGCAGTCCGGATCCGCTTAAGACGCTGCTATAGTTACATTAGCACGTGCGCTTCAAATCCGCTTTGCTGTAAAAGAGAGAGGGTAATCTGAACGCTACCGTATCATACGGCCATAAACCGCCAGTTACACATTCAGACAAGCAGACGGACTCTTTTCGGCTATAACCAAGTGACACACATGTACAATTGGTAAAACTGTCTGTCAGAAATACATCATCCGGACTGAGATCTTAAAGTTTAAAATATTATCCACCTTTTCCGAGTCACGGGATTTTATTTTGAAATCAAAATATTTGACACGGAAGTCATCTTTCTACTTGTCCTTGTTAATCTTTTTAACTTGACAGTCTGACCTTTCTGGCGGGTTTGGGTCCTTCGTGCGTAGTTTATTGTCGTGTTTTAAAATTGTTTAGCAAAAACTCATTATCGATATTTAATGAAGTTATGCATTGATTTAGCTAAGGTTGTTGACCACAGAAACGTGCAAAAAACCCGATTTCTGGCAAGAGATGTTCATCAGGGAGGTACAATTGGATGGCTTGTATGACGTCACATCCGTTTTCTTTGTAAACAGAAATTTCAAAACAATAAACATGGGAGTGCAAATGTAGAAAGCATAAAAAACCTGAGTAAGGCGTTTTACTAAAATACCGTAATAGTCAATTATGGCAGTAATTCTCACATATTTTTTATCATTAGAAGGCCCTTAGCGAAAAGTAGTTAATTTTAGTGTATTACAATTACAGTAGTTCACTGTCTGTAAGTAGTAGTATACCAAAAGTTTACTTTTTATTTACTATCAAACTTAAAATGTTCAAACTTAGCCAAGAAGTATACAGTTGGGATACTTTCTACACTACACAAACATGTTCTATAGTTTAACCCTTGTGCTATCTTAGATGACTCCACCCTTACATTGACGTGTTCTCCCTACCATGACAAAGGTGGATAAAGGTGAAAAGATTTCAAGTAATCCATGGACACCAGTGAGGTTCACAAATAATTGAAGAAAAAAGGTTCAGAGCACTGTTTAGTGGGTCTAGATGACCCAACTCCCAATGTTGAAGTGGCTAAGATAGCACAAGGGACACTAGCTATAATTACACTCAAGTATATTTAATAAAATAAACTCCAAATGTACTACTCTTTGCCAAGGGGCATCTGCATCCTATTGATTTCAATTTTTAATTTTGCATCATTTACCTAGTTTGTGAAGAAATTTCCATTTTGAAAGTATCATACCCCTATAAATGACATGACTTCATAAGAAAAAGAGAGAGGATAATTTTTCCATCTATTAATGTGTTGAAAACTAATCCGAGTCGTCTCTTCAGTTCAACCCGTCTGTAAAGCTCTATAAATATGCCCAGATTTTCTTATCTCAGAAGCAGAGACATGTCCTAGTATTTTAGGGCCAACTTGAGAACTAATGCAGGCATGTGCAAAGACCTAAATGAGCATATCTCAAGTCCCCTCCGGAGATATTTCCTGTACTTGTCATTTAGTAAATATCTTTGCATAACAGTGAATGAGCCACTTCAAGGCTAGAAGTAAAACGCTGTATATAATTGTTCACACTACTATATTATTGATAATACCTTTTGAAATTTAAATCAATAAATTCAAATCCCAGTTGAAGTCTGACTATATATATATATAAAAAAAAGCTAAAAAAAACATTAAATTGCCAGATAAGTTTTATGAGGGCCTTATAGTAACGCAACAACAACAACACACACACACACATATATGTGTTTGTGTGTGTGTGTGTGTGTGTATATATATATATATATTTCAATTTATCTATGAATGATCATTTCTGATAGTAATTTTAACATTTTTTAAATTTTATTCATCTACTTATTTATTAATCAAATGGCTGTTATACATAATGTGAAAGAGCTACAGCAATCATTATAGATGATCAACTGTGAGGCACCAGGAAGATGGATAAACACTGTATTGTTCAGGAATTATTCCAAATCCAGCTCTCAACTTTAAAAACTTGGTCATGTCTCCAAACTGTAAAGAGGATGTTGTTTCTTTACAAAAAAAACCCTTTGATTATAACAAAGTTTGGTCCGTTATTTACAATTTTAAAAAAACTAATCAATTTTGGAACGATCTACCAGATCCACCACGTTAGAAAAATGAGACTTTTATTATATTTACTGATTTGTTCTTTAAAATCAATGAGCAAACTGCAAATAATGCAGGTCCAACCTACGATTCTGACTAAGAGCTTCAGAACAGTTTATCAGCTTTTCTGTCAGATGTTGGAAATTCAAAATTTTGTCATTATTGAACAGCATCCTGATGTTATTTTCCTTTCTTTTGTTGATGTATAGTCATAGTCTATTGTCTATGCATCAAGCCAGAGTGGTTTTTCACATTTGCATAAAACGTCCTGGAACTCTGTGGTCTCCTGCAAAAAAGCCCAAAACCTTAAGCTGTGCACAGTGAACCCTTTCTGTAAAAAATAACAGCATTTCACTTGTTGCACCTTTACCATCCAATTACTGGATTATGCATTCACTGTACAATTATAAAGCTATAATTGTGTCATTAAAAGTCTTCATATGCAATGGAAAACTATAATTCTGGATAGATTCCAAATATCCTAGTATAATTTTAATGATAAGTAGTATGTTACCACATTATCCTCTGTATTATTTATGTTTCTAATTGCATCTATTGGATCAAAAAAGCTGCCAATAAACTACTAATTCGTGAAGACCTTGTTGTTATAATCTAATCCCATTAAAACACTATTAACGGACAGCCTATTCATTAAATCTGTGATTTTAGTTGAGAAATTAATACAAAGAATGTGTACAGTTTATTTCTACATCTACTGTGAGATACAGTTTATAGAAAAAAAATATTTTAGAAAAAATGATAATCAGTGCGGTTGCAGTTAAAATTTGAGAAGAGTAGCCTTTGAAAAAAAGCAGTGCACTCAAAGTTTATTTTACTACTTGTTTATAAGTATAGCAAGTATATTATATAGATTGTGAACGTGTAGTGTAGGAAGTGTACAAACTGGATTTTTTTAGACTAAACTGAAGTTTACAATATATAGATAGTATATAAAAAACTTTTTTAGTATAGAATAAATATCATTGGAGTACACTTAAATAGACTACTTTTTTGCTAAGGGTACAGAAAGCCCAAGCTCCAACGAAAGCTCTTTCTCTTTCAGCTGCTTCCTTTATGGGTCGCCACAGCAAATATTCTGCCCCCTTCCTTGGCAAGAAGTAGTCCTCTGGTCATCTTGTGTCCATCTGCATTTCAGTCTTGAACATCAAACGTCCTCATCGCCTCCGTTTCCTTCACCCACACGTCTCTTAATCCCTCTCTTCCCTGTGAAGATATACCCTGGATCACCTCATCCATCTCCTCTGGAATTTCTCCTTCTCTCGCCCACATTCATAACCACTAAAATATTCACCATCACACCTTCAGCTTCGTGGTTCAGACTCATCACCCTATCTGAAACTTTCTTCACCTCCTGAACTTTTTTTCTTTATCAAAATCCTTCTTCATGATCCCTCTGTTCTTTTTTCCATCCACCCCATGATAAACTGTTTGAACCTTCTCGTAGTCTATTAGTCCTGCTGCTTTTCCATCAAGTCTCTTGAAGACTCGGGAGCTCCAACTTTCCTCTTTACATCAAATGACTCTCTAGTTTGAACTCCCATTTGATCAATAGTCGCCCAATTGTCACTGATGCCCTGTAGGTCAACAGCAGTGGTGGTGGTTGTTGTTAACTTGGGCCACAAATGAATAAACGTACGGTATAAAATATTTGTTTGTGATTCGTTTGACCTTCCTGGCAAAACCCTCTGCATTCACCCAGACTCCTAGCGGTACATTGTGGTGCCTCCTTCTGGTCGCGTCATATAATTCACATTTCACAAATCTGCTTTTTGCTTTTCCTTTTTTAGAAGACGTAAAAAATATGTAGTGAAAATGTCAAGATGTGAATATTTAAACAGAGAGCAACTTTATATGAAAATTCAACCAAATTCTACAGTAAAATTACATTTCAGTGGTGTTTACCCCATATAGTGCAGTAATAAATGAATCAAAAACAAAGTATTGCACACTTTAAAATCAACCAACCCAAAATAAAGATTTGGTAGGAACTTTCTTCACCAGTGGAACTTAGAACAGAGACAAAAAATCATCAGAGAAATCAATAAATACGCATACACTTAAGAAAATACAGAGACACTTAAGAATAAGATTCCTTAACAAACTATTTATAAAACAGGCAATAAAAATGTCTTTATAAGTGATAATACAGACAATATATACTCTATACCTTCTGAGCTATTCATTAATCATGTTCTATAATTATTTAATCTAATTCATCTTTTTATAATTAAACCCCACAATTGCTCTGAAAAAAATCATTTTGAGGAATTTTCATTACATTTAGTGACATGTGCCACAGTAAAAGATCAAATTACAAATAAAAAAATGTTTTTATGTTCGTCATTCCGACATTTACTTTTACATCACTAAGGGGAATTTTTTTCAATCTTGGACGATTACTAAAAAATAAAAAATAACAAAGCATCAAGGTCAGAGTGCTCTAATTTAACACGTAAAATAAAACAATATAGGAACACTTTTCTGAACAATCCTAAATATGCGACCATGAATCTCTTATTAATACAATAATATATACCGTCATACCCTTTTCCACAGTTCATTACAACAGCAAGACAGTAGAAAAGGCTTTGTAGTTTCATTTAACCCACATGTGTCAAACTCAAGGCCCACGGGCCAAATGCGGCCCGCCATGTCGTCGTATGTGGCCCGTGAGAGCAAAAAGGTTTTTCATTTCTTAAAATAAAATACAATTTTCTAGTTGATTACATATTATTTATATGTAACTGCTGTTGTAATTATTCAATGTTTGCAGGTCTTCTGTGTGAATGCAGACAAATTGTTGCTGTGTGCAGCCTTTTGTTTGTCAAATGTTACACTATATTCATGTTCTTTCAGCTCAGTTTTCTGCTATTTCTCTTTATTCACTTGGACAGTTTGATCCTTCATTAATGAACTCCATTAATGAAGTTTTAATAAGCGGAAAATATTTAAAAGAATTTATGTTAGAGTAACAAGCAAACATATGTTTTCTATGCAACTGTAATTGTCACTGTAAAAAGTTATAATAAAAACTGAGTTATTTAACATTAAGGAGTAGTTACATTTATTTTTCATTACATTTAGTTACATCTATAAGTTATATCTGCCCTTTGAGGACAACCACTACGCAGATGTGGCCCTCAGTGAAAATGAGTTTGACACCCCTGCTCTAACCTGATTGGTGAATTTGATCATTTTAAAGACCGGAATGCAGGAGAGAGGAGGAGATGAAACTCCAGGAGTTGACACCAGAGGAAATGAACAGTTTGTTTCTTTGATACAAACTTTTGCTTCATAGTCTGGACAAAAACAAGCGGTAAGAGGTGAACTGTCCCTCTGAAATGATGCCTCGTGCTTCTCGTTCAGCATACATACCATTTTCCTGTGCTGCTGCAGAGGGACACTTTGGTTGCTGTTGCCATGACAACGAGTCAAACTGTGTTTTAAATAACTTGCAATTTGTGAAAGAATTTTCAAACCTAAACGACAAAACAAGATTAAAGTACTAATAATTGATTTAATGTTTATTTGTTTGGTCAGTGACCATGGTGTAATGAGGCCCGATGGGGGGGTGTATTATGCGATATGAATGGACTTAGTGGTAACGGTTCGACGTGTCGTCATTTAATTTCTGATAATCGACACCTCGTCAGGCATTATCCCTTACATAAAAGCAAATACCGTAGTTATAAATTTAAAATGAAATTGATGTGAATTTTAAAAGATAATGTGCTGAAATGTCTGTAATGAATTAATCACGATTTACATGGTAATTTGACACCCAAATACTTACACTCATTTAAACTCAAATGTTCTTTTCCGTGCCAGAGTCACAACAAAATGCTCCCTAAATGTATTTTTCTATCAGTTAACATCTAGTCTAACTTAAAATAAATTCACAACACAATATGATCAATTGTGCAAAATATGTTTTCCATTGGAATAAAAAAAAAAGTAATATTACCATAGGATAACATGCAGATTGACAGATTCCACTTCCACGCTTGATCTGACATTATCTGACATTACAACAGGAGTGCTTTTCTTAACGCTAGCCATGTGACCGAACTCGCTTCTGAAAACAAAGAATTATAAAAACAATTCATAAGCTTTTCTCAAGCAAGGACAGATTTGTGTGCGGGGAGAACACGCTGTGTCTTTCTAGATTTCTATTTCATTGTGTGGAAGAGTTCATTTGTAAAGAAGCAAAAAAGCTTTTTCATCTCGTTCAGATTTCCAAGCTTGTTCTAAACATGCAATAAAAAGCATGTTTGGGACGGTGGGATCAAAAGGGCTTTTGTTCTAAGGAAACATGCCTGCAGCTCCTCTGAAACATCAAAAGACTCCATTTTTTCAGGTGACATCTTGGTTGAGGCGCGGCTGCACAGCTTTCGATGTAGAACGACAAAAGTTACAAATTTACAGCTGACAACAATTGAAAAGAATAAATGAAATAGGAAATGAAAAGTTACCAAAAACAATGGCCAATTGTGATTGATTTGTGTCAAATTTACCAAGTTAAGTGAGCAAATGGGAAGTTTTTGTAATATAATAATGTTATATCTGAATAGAACATACTGCAGTTTGTACTTGCTCTTACTACATATTTGAAAATGTGAGTTTTTAGTTCAAAACAAACATTTTATGTTAAAGTTCCTCTTCTTGAAGTGCCACTCATGAAAGCTGCTATTTGGGTTATTTTTCACTGAGTTCAAACCTTTTTGGGTACACATCAATCGTCTGACAAGAGCCTCCTCTTCAAATGCATCACAATCTTTTTCTGGTCTCTGAATGCTCATCAATCAGTCTTCTGTCTGAAGTCTGGTTTGCCCCCAGGGCGTTCTTAACTGGGGCTAAGCCCCTCTGGATGTTTCCAAAGATTTCAAAGAGAGAACTAAACCAGCTGAAGCATGTGTGTGCTTAAAAGATGAAAGTAACATTTTTCCCACCAACAGGTCAGGGATCACTGAACTTGCCCACTGACCAAACCTGTTACTCTGATTAAAAAGCTGCCAGAATGTTCTCTTTATTTCACACACTCTCCTTGGATTTTAGCTGCTGAGGGACTTACTAATTCACACATCTGGTTAATGCTCAGATAGAATTTGCCACAGCACATGCCATTGGACATATTTATACATGTGTACACATGCACATATGCATATGTATCCCTTGTGCTATCCTACGCACTTTAACATTGGGAGTTGGGTCATCTAGACCCACTAGACAGTGCTCTGAACCTTTTTTCTTCAGTGATTTGTGATCTTCACTGGTGTCCATGGATTACATGAAATCTTTCCACCTTTATCCACCTTTGTCATGGTAGGGAGAACACGTCAATGCAAGGGTGGGATTATCTAAGATAGCACAAGGGGTATATCCGCTTATTTGAGTAACTATGCTGTGTAAACTTGTCAACACTTCCCCACCTACATGCTTTTTTTGCACATCAGACATGTTTATGTCTGTACATATCACTCTCCATAGTATTACAGACATTTTTTTATTTGCACATTTCCTTTGGACATATTGACGTGTCTTATATGGTACTTTGTTAGATTTCTTTTTGCACTGGAATGGCGACTACTACAGTGTCATTGTCCAAGTTGACAGTGACAATAATAAAGCCATCTCTCTCTCTCTCTCTATCCATCCATCCATCCATCCATCCATCCATCCATCCATCCATCCATCCATCCATCCATCCATCCATCCATCCATCCATCCATCCATCTCTCTCTCTCTCTTATGGCACAAAGACTAAATCAATTAATGATATGGAGGACATTATCTATTTTCAATCTAAATCAAGAAGATTTTGGTATAAAATTGCATTCATCATTGTGGGATTTCCTCAGAAATATGCTGTTTTTTGTTGAGACTTACTAATTCACACATCTGGTTTATGTTGATTAATGCTCAGATAAAATTTGCCACAGCACATGCCAATAGTGTTTGTTGTTTTTTGCACATTTTGAGAGAAGATCTGATAGGGGTGGCTTACACTAAATACCTGAGAGCAAAAAAAAAAAAAGCCTGACTAATTGATTTCCTGTGTGAACTGTCCTCCATATGTGTTGCATAAATAAATGATTATTCTTCTATTGCAACTAGTTAGCCTGTGCAATTGTTCATTTGCATGTGATCCTGTAGTAACCTGTGTTTAAAGTGTCTGTGACCCCAAAAAACGAGAGCATAAACGATGGAAGGATTTTCTGCTGGTAAGTTTCTCAATGGCTGCAGTGAACAAGAGTCTCCGCTAGAGGGAGCTACATTAGCGTAAAAATACTGTCTCCATCCCACTCCAATGAAAATTATGTTAAAACTATTTTTAACATGTGCTTGTGGCATTTTACTGATAATGGAGGGCATATATAGAGTAAATTAAAATAAAAAATGTATTTTTCTTTTTTGTGGGTTGGGAGGGGCTGGTGCGCAGAGCGCCAGTTTTAGAGGAACACTCGGAAACGACTGAATGAGTTTCTCCTACAAAACACAACATATTTGAGTTAAACCAGTCTGGTTTCAAAACAAACCAAAGTACAGAGACAGATTTGTTAGGGATTGTTAATGATGTCAGGTGTGCCTTGGATTCAGATCTTAGCATTAGTTTTATTAGGTCTAAGTTCAGCTTTTGATAGCGTTGATCATCTGGTCCTTGTGAACAGACTTAAAAGTCTTGGTATTTCAGTTACTGTTCTTAAATGGTTCGAATCTTATCTCTTGAAGAGAAACTTTATGGTAAGCGTGAACACACACTTTTCTAGTGTCTACAAAATTAAATGTGGTGTGCCTCAAGGTACCATACTGGGCCCCTTGCTTTTTTATCATTTATGTGCTTCCTCTGGGGAATGCCATCAGAAGCCACAAGGTCAGCTTTCATAGCTATGCTGATGATACCCAGCTATATGTCTCCTGATGACACAAGATCAATAGAAGCACTTTTTAAAATGTATTTTAGTTAGGAAATCACCGATGGCAAATGTTCTGCAGCTCAACCAAAAAGAAATTGAAATTTTAGTTATTGAAGCCAAGAGAGAGAAACTAAAAGAAAATGCCCCCGAGTTGACTTTGTGGATACAATTCCCTGTGTAAATCATTTTCTTTAACAACATACTTCAACAGAAAGAAACATCTTTACTTGTCTCCCTGACAAATATAGCAAACTTTGAAATCTACACATTTTTATCTTTTCACAGTTCAAATAGAATGACTTAAAAGAGCAGAAATAGCTGGTGAACTATTGTTGTTTGATGGAACGCATGTGAGAACTTTAGTGGCAACAGGGAAGGACGTGGGGGGGGGGCATCTATGTGGGTGGTTCAAGTAGGAAGCTGCATACAGTCCCATCCCTCCCTTCATTTCTGCACATGTGACAATGCTCACTTTCATGTTAGGTGAGATGCTCTTACTGACTTATTTATGATGCTTTTCAGTCCCATTCGAGAGACCCAAGGCCCTGTCTTCTAAACAAAGAATGCAGAAGTTCACTGAACACCTGAGTGCTTCTGCCTGTTCACTCATCTCGTTTACCTCTGTGATGATGACTGCATGTAGTAATACATCCGTTCATCCATGCATTTCCAGAACCCACTGAATCCTTCACAGGGTCACAAGGTTGCTGGAAGAAACCCCAGCTGCTGTTGGGCAATAGTAAACAGGTCGCCAGTCTGTTGCAGCAGCCTCACGCTCTCCCATGCACACCTAGAGACAATTTAGAGTCACCAATTACCCGATGGACTACCCTTTTATTTGGACTGTGGGAGGAAATCTGACCCACACATGTACATATACAAACTCCACACAGAGAGATCTCAGCTGGGATTGGAACCAGCGCCTCCTCACCGTGAGGCAAGAGCCCAAATGTCTTAGTAAAATTCGTTTTCTTTTCCCTTTTTTTCTTTTACTACAACCTCTGTTCGCCCCAAAACATGGGAGTTCACATCAGCAGGAACCTTCACTTAGACTTTCAACACTACACAGGTGGTGAAAAAGGCCAAATTTGAAAAAACTTTGATCCTCTACAACTTCCTCCTTTGCATCAAGACCATCTGCACTCCCATTGGCTGTGACGGATCCACACTTGAAAACAAGGAGTAATAACAGGTTTTTTCAGTGCAAAGCACGTTTTAATTTTGACAAATGTCACATTTTAGTGCGTTCTCTGCTTTTAAACCCTATTTTATGGTATTCTTTTTACTAACTACATTTATTACCTGTATGTTTGTGTATGTTTTAATCTAGTGGGGTGGATGGCAAAGCAAGAATGTCGTTGCACTAAGAACTTCCATGTTTTTAATAATATATAGACATGAAATTGTTCCCGAGTTCCCACATTGATGAACTGCAATTTCATTGATAGCCCGCTAGGGGTCACTGTGCACTCATCTCTTGGCTCCTTTAGGCGTTGTCCTCCTTTTCTATCTTGCTGTTTTTCCCCCTAACAGGAATCTGGGGTCTCTCTTCGGAGCTCAGAGGACAGAAGTCAAAGTTACTGATGCCTGCGCTGATTTCTACTCTTCTGAACTTAATAATTAGGTGACTTGGCCCCTTTTCTGGCATTCATTAAGTTCAAAATGAGCAAATTCATTTAATTTAAAACTCTATACTCATCAGTAAATTGGACGCATTATAAAAGTAGCAGAAAAACAGTGAAGAAAATATGGAAGCAGGTCGGAAAACTACCAAAAAGCCATGAACGGGGACCTCCCTGTGATTCCAGGACATCACCCACAAATTTTGTAACATCAGCGGGATAGCAACTCTCTGCAGTCGGCACATAGCCAAGTGGGCACATGGGAGAGGGGGGTATGTTTGGTGAGGGTTGGACTTATACAAGCCACCAATCAGAAAGCCGTCCGAGGTGCCTGTTTGGAGTGTTGACGCGTCAGGAGCTTATATAGTCAGGGCACTGCCGAGTCAAGGTACATTTAAACAGATCTGTGGAAGAGGAAGGGTGTTGTCTGTCTGGAGAGGAGACACGCACTGATCCCACAAAACAACAACAAAAACACTTGGTGTTCCCCTCGTCTGGACTCCACAACGCGCCTCCTTCTGTCATCCCCGAGTGTCCAAGATTTCGGATATGTCCAACGTCGAGTTATCGAGCAGCGCGCTGGAGAGGCTGGTGGCCCGCAGGACCTTTCCTCTCCACAGACGCACCGGCGTCTGCCGCAGCCTCTTCGGACCAGTGGACCACGAAGAGCTGAGCCGGGACGTGAAAGCCAAGCTGCGGGAGATTTCCGAGCGCGATCGACAGAGATGGAACTTTAATTTCGAGGCCGACACCCCTCTGGATGGAGATTACAAGTGGGAGGAGGTTCCCGAGGAGAAGAGCCCGGCGTTTTATCGGGACAGCGTGCAGAGCGGCCGGACCCCTGCGACGCCCGTGAAGCAAAGAGCCTCCTCGGACTGCGCTCTCCCGGAGAACCCGATTGTACTGGAGCGTTTAGCGGTTCCCGAAGGCAGCGGCGCTCCGTGCGCGGCGGAGGTGAACCAGGAGAACCGCGCACAGAAAGTCTACTCAGGGAGGACGAGCAGACAGCTCCCGTTTACGGGGCGCAAAAGGTCGGCGTCCGCGGACGGCAACGCACGCATCACAGGTACCTTTAAACCTCCTGCGTGGCTCCATCCGTCTTACCCACGGTTACGTTTTAAACCCACTCATCTTATGTCTTATTCTAACTTTCTTTTTTTTTTCATTTTCGTACAGAATTTTTCGTGAAACGAAGGAGGTCTGCTGACAAAAAAACGAATGAAACCAGCGCTTGCCATCTCTCCAAGTCAGCCATCCTGGTGGAGCAGACTCCCCGAAAAAGGATCCGCTGAAGGTAATGAAGAGCTGTCACAATTATCAACTCTGGTTACAATAAATCATTTTCTCAGCGGCGTTGTTTCTAGTAGAACAAAATCTTGCTCTTTGCTGGATTGGATGGAAGCTTTGCGTTTTTACGCATCAAATCGGGGATTTAAACGGGCGCAGCGTGTTATTTGTGTGGGGGATGGGGTGGTGGTGAAAATGCAGTAGTGATAGTAGTAGCTGTAGTAACACCAGCGGTTGGGGGAGGGGGATTTGCGTCACGATGTGGCGGGAAAAGGCAAGAGGGTGACGCCTGCTGTCTCTTGTTTCAGCAGAGAAGCTTCAGCGGCCGTCTCTCCTGGCTCTCCAGTGACTCATGTCGGTTTTTTTCTCCTCTCCACAGGTGGATTGTTTGCACTATTTCCTCCGTTTTATTTTACAATGCATGATTATAAAAAAAAGAACAAAGGATCCTTAACGCCGCGGCGGTGGAGGAAAGGACGGGCCGCGAAGAGAAGCCTGGAGCGACCTGCGGCGGAGCGCGGCTTCACTCTCAGGACCGGAGGAGACGTGGGAGTTTGAGGAGGAGGAAAAAAAATAGAGGAAACTGCGCCAGATGACTTATATCCAGTACAAATGTAGCAGACATTGTTGCTTTTGCATGCAGCCACTCGACAGTGTTAAATGTTTTAACATCTGTGCAATCCTAAAAATTTCTTTAAAAGAATACACTGGCCAAAAGTGTACAGCTTTATAGAAACAAAAGCGTATTTTATTTCTGTTCCGGGTTTTTACTGTAAAATGTATATTTTTTAAGTTTATTCTAACTTATAAGTTATTTATGTTTCTCTGTATTTGTTAAAAAGCCTTGTTGATTTCGGCATATTTTATTATTTACATTTTTTTGCAATCATGTAACTTTAGTTGACTTGAAAACTAGTTTCTTTGTGTGTGTCTGAGCCGTTTTTTTGTGTTTTCATACTGATTGAGTCCTGTAAAAGATGAGAATAAAAAAGGTCTTTCACTTTACTTGTTTGTTTGTAGTTGTAGTCTTTTATGAGGGTTTTTTCCTCACTTCTCTTTTTTTTTAAGTGAAATTTTGCGCAAACTGCTGAGTGACGCATTTCTCTCTCCCCTAAAATGACCGATGAGCCACATTATGAAGCCGGACACGCCTTGAGCTGTTGCGTTTTGAAGGCCCGAGTCCGTGGGCTCAAGTGGACGCAGCTCCATCTTCTGCGCGACCTTGATGGCAGCTGCAGGATCCAGTCTCGGGATTTAAAGGCTCTTCTAAAAGAAGCGGCAGCTGCATTCGGATCCGGGCTTTGTAAGACTCCCCCACATCCACCCGCACTCAAACAAGCCCTCTAAAGACCCACTCACATCCACTGTTTACCCCTCCGTGGATACACCGGGCGTGGAGGCCACCTGCCAGAGCTGGAAAAAGAGAACTACTAGTCTTTGTAATTGTCCTCGTCCATTGAAACAAACCATTCAACAGGTCATACTTGCAAGTTTACCCTTAATTGAAAGAAGCCAAACGCAGCGCCTCATGAATGCGCGCAGGGCCTGTGCCGCCTGCCAGCCAGCCAGCCAGGGCGCACACAAAAACACCCGACAGATCATTTTCCATAAGTTTCTGCGGGCCTGTGAGTGGCCTTGACTGTCTCACATGAGTGTTCCGATTAAAAGAAGGCAGACTTTTGATTGCCAGAGTGACTTTGTCGGTTCTATGCGGCTATAAGCTGTGACGGAGCTTGTTCGGATTTCTAACACAAAGCGCTCTCCGGCTCTATTCTTTCCTTTTTGTTGCCATATGGCAAATCCATGTAGACATAGCCAAGACCTATTCAGTCAGCCACAGAATGTCCTGCATCAGAGAACAAAGGGCACTTTGTCTCGCTGCTCCATTGATAGGAATGGGTGAAAAAAATATTATAATTAATCTATGGCTATATCCAGCTAATTAACGCCCATATGCACAGGGGGGAGCCCAGCATCGTTTTAAACTCTCAATGGTTCACATGTTAAAGACAACAGCTGTTTATGTGTTACTTTAATGAAGTCTCCTCTATGTTGGACACTGGACACATTGGAGGGGGTTCCAGTACCCCACAGTGCTAAAAGGGTCATCTTCCCCTATTTGTCTCCTCAGCTGTGTAACCATGTAAAATGTGTCCCCCTTTAAAGAACCTAAATTCGGATTTGTTTTCCTAAAAAGGGCCTGAATTCGAGGCACTTTAAAAGAGGTCACACAGGTGAAGGAACTAAATTCCACTTATCTTCAAAAGAGAAATAACAAAAACGAAATTTTATGATCTATATAAGATGATTTCAATTTATGTCAGACATTTAAAGCACTTCCAAGACAGGAAACACGTTAATGCAGCATCATACAATACCCTGGATGACAATTATAACTTCATTTAGCCTTGATATATGACGACCATAAAGGGAGGATGACAGGGAGCATATAGACCTCATTAATATGCCTCCTTACAGAATATTACTCACCAGGCAGCTGCTGACAGAGAGAATCAGTCTCATGGGCCCTTCACACCCCATCTGACCTTTAACTCTTACAGCCAGAGTTTCATTTGTTTCAGTCATCAAAAAATTAGTTCCTATTAGCAAGAAGAACTAAGAATTCCTGTAGAATTCCATGTTTTTTTTTCATTCTTTGTATCATTTCTTAGGGTTACAGAAACAATAAGCGTAATTTTTCTTTTTCTTTTATGACAAAAACATCTAGAAATTAAAGGATAAATAAAAAGGTCAAAAATGTTTATTAATATTTTCAGAAGTATGTCATGAAAAATGGACTTTGTGTTTTAATAAGATCTGCAAACATGTTTTCTCTTTTAGAATAACACTATAACGTTTGACAAAAAGTCTCAAATTCTCTCTCTCTCTACACACACAAACTATCTATATATATCTATATATATCTATATATATCTATATAGATATATCTATATAGATATATATGTGAATATGTCTTCCTCTTTAAATAAGGCACACGTTGAGTCGCAAAAGCATGAAAGTTAGTCCAAAGTAGCAACCAAAAAAAATATGACTGAGGACGAAACAATCTCCACTTTGAACACACAATTAATGAGACAGCCTACAAAAAGTCTGCAATTAAATTTAGAAAGCAGGAAAATCAGCCTTTGGGGTGGGGTGGGGGGGTGCTTGTGAAAATTAGCATTTTCCATGACCATCTGGCATCGGCGCAGGCGACGGGGAACAAAGACGAAATGGATGGAGAGGAGAGCCGAGTGTGCCATCGCATTGACCTGCAAATGAGCCTTTGTCACCGAGTTAAAGCTCCCTGACCCCCCCCCCCCCCACACACACACCGAACCCAACCCTCAAAAAGTAATCATCAGGTTTATGTATTTCGCTTCATTTATCTCAAATGATAGGAAAATGTTTTATTTACTGTCCAGGGCTGGGGCACATCCATGCAGGTCACACATTTCGGTCATGGAATCACAATTAGACACATATTTAATGCATTTTCTTCAACTACATATCCTAAAGTATATATTCAATATTGTTATATTGAGATATAAGATAATTCTCTTTTTTGCCTCCTCTGTGTCTGCGTCACGTGTTCTTCGGCGCAGATTGGAGGAGACACCTGTCCCTCTTGTGAAAAATGGTCACAAGTGACTTATGTCTTTACTGAAACAATGATAACATGGATTTTAGAAGGAGAAATGCTAAAAGGATGGAATGAAAAAATGTATTTTGTTTGAGTTTGTTTTGAGTTTGTTTGTTTGTTTGTTGAGTCATTATAATATTAAGCATTTTTGAAGCAAACGTTACAAACAAGCTTTTTTTTATTAAATGTCTCGAAGATCTTATTAAATGACACATTTTTTTAAATATTTGCATCCAAGTGGACAAAAGGAGATCTTAAGCATCATATATATGGAGTCAATCTGTTCGGCTTGTTGCAGATGCAGACGCAGGTTTTCTCTTCCTCCTTTCTTCTGGGCCTTTTTTCTCCTTACATCCACTCAGTATTCATGCCCGTGGATAACAAAGAGCGTGGCTCAGTCCACACAGGAGGCGGCGTGACAGGGAACTCGTGGCAGCTTTTCAAATATCTTTTTTCTCTGCCTCCATTTCTGTTCTTTTTTTTTCTTTGCGCCCCGACTTTGTGCTCGGTGCGGAGCAGGATGGAGGTGACGGGGAGCGGATCAACCTCCTCCTTCCTCTATCTCTAATTTACTTTGCGCTCCCCACGCATCAAGGGGATCGGGTTTAATGCTGCGCAGAGGAAAAAGCAGATCCTTTAGAAAAGCTTTGGAACGTGTGGCGCACGGCGGCTTTGAGTCCTGTCTGCATGACGCACGCTGAAAAGCCACATCAAAGCCAGAGTGTTGACATAAACGGGTATAAACTGCAATTTAAGGGTTTGAGTTTAGATTATTTTCTTATTTCGAACATGTAAGCAAGATGTATTTTGTTGGCTTCTTAAACTTCTTTGTTGTTGGAGCAGACTTTTATGTTGAAAATATGAATAAAGATTGCCAGACCAGAGCATTTAGCTTTATTTGAAGTTGTGATTTAGGCTTCACTTTACTAATAAAAGTAGTTTAGCTTGCAAGAACCTGTAAAAATTGATGCGTGATATTGTAAGTGACCTCTATATTCTGTGATATTCCAATATTGTGTTTACTTCTGAACAAAATCTCTTCCAATGTGCTTAAAAAATCCCCCAAAACGCAATTTATTAGGATTCAAAATCCCAACCTCAAGTGTTTACCTGCTCCTTTTTAAGTTTCCAATTAAAGGATTTTCTGTTCCCTAAAGCCACCCCTCCTCCTCAGAAAAAGGTGAAAAAGGTCAGTCAAGGCTGGCGCCTAAAAAGCACCAGGTTTCACTATCTTCACTCCAAACCGCATCGCTTCAACGTCAAAGACTGCTTCACTCTGAGTCGCCTTTGTGAGACTGTCTGCTCACTCCCAGACTTGGGAAAAATTGGGATTTAATAAAAAATTCCTGCAGCAGGAATAAGTCACACAAATAAAACTGTCAATGAATCATCTTCATATGAGCTTCCATCTAAATGTAAATATAGGAAACTAAGCATGACAATTTTATCTGTAAAAATATTTGAGCCTTTTAGTTTGAGCTTATTAAAGACTCACGCCATGAAAATTGTGTTTTTGGTGTTTTCAACATGGTCTTGGTTCTAAACTGTACAACTGGATAGCTCTGATATGCAAAATATCCTGATCAGATTAATGGTCGGATTAGAATTCAACAGTGTACATGGGCCCAGAAAAACTTTTTCCGATAATAACAAACGTTTACACTTTTGGTCAGAATAAATCTTTTGCACATGCGCAGTTGTGTTGAAAATACCAGAAGAGGAATTGAGTCCCTCTGAAAACAAACCGAGATGCCACATACATTTATGCAGCAGCTCAGTAATATACTAGATGATCTTCTAAATGTGCTTTTATTACTGTTATGAATATTATGAAGCGCCTGTTAGCTCATCATTTTATTTTTAATCTGTGTGGTCAGTGCTTTTTTTTGTGGAAGAACAGTGCTGGAAGAAGAGTTAGGAGGAGGCTAAGATGCGCTAACAACATTAGTCTTGTTTGATGAACATAAAATCCATGCGGGAAATGCCGTAATCTGCATCTTGGCTGCACATAAATATGTGGGAATAACACCGGCCTTTATTTAGTTGGGACACGTCTGGAAACAAAAATCCACGTGATTGTTTGAACAGTTTCTAAGAGCGGCGGGTCGGAAGCCTAACAAAGCACCCGTAACAAACATGTAACAAAGCACCACCCGCCTGTCCGCAAACACAAAGCTATAACTCCGGCTGCTCTGCTCACAGACATGGTTCACTCGCGCCGAGCAGCCGTTCTGTCCCGTATGCGCTCCAAAGCTTTCTCTGGAGCACTGCACCGTCTATGCGTGACGTTAAACCAGAGCAGTAGTGACACATGATCGGACTGAACCGTTTACATGAACAACAATCGGATCAAAAATTGGCATAACCCACCTATCTCGGTCGGAAAGAAATTTTGATCCGAACGAGTCTGATCGGGATAGGGTATTCCGAACGGTGTGTTTAGATGACGCATTTTTCTTCCGATCAGGCGTTCTTTCAGATTCCTTTTGTCCATGTAAATGCAGCTAACGTCAGGTTGGAGTTGTGAGGGACTGTAAGCTAGTGGGAGAGAGTGTAAACAGATGGGTGACGGGAAGTAGGGGCAGGCTTACTCCACACCAACAACTCACAGATACATTTCTAATAAAGTCCTGCAGCTCTGCAAAAACAATGTCCAAGGAAACAACACAGGTTTTTGGATTTAGACTAAAATTGGTATAATTATAATTGACACTAGAATTCCCACAGAGGTGACACCTCCACCTAAAGTGCCCGCCACAGTGCCAAATGACACCGATAGCATCCTAAACACCTGTGATCAGCTGCTATAGTTACGTAAAAGGGGAAAATACTTCTGCGGTGCAGGTGGGCCCAGGCTGAGCCATCTCAGCAAAACCTGTTTTGAAGAGATCAACACATAAGTTTTCCATTTGCTCCAAAGATTTAATGATTTTAAAAAGCAGGAAAAACAATTTTACAAAAGTTTACAGATTTAGAGCACATTTCACTGGCTATTGTAGCAACCATGGTTTCTCTATCCTGCATTTTCCACAAGTGTATCTGTAGCAATCAATACAATGCTGACTGGCATGATTCTTACATCTTTTGTTTATAACTGAGCAAAACCTGACATGCCTATGCAAATGAGAGAAATGTTCACCTAAATACAAAAGGAAATACCTTATTTGGGAGCAAGATGAATGTAAAAGAATACATATATGTATGGGAGAGCAAATTTACTGAGGGGTGAAAAAACTTAACACCAGGATTGAACGGAACACGAGGAATAAGTGTTAAGTATATGTCAGCCTTGTGAAAAGTTTGTAAATTGTTATTTTGCTCATTGAGCTACAAACAAAATGTGTACTTTTAAAGGGGTATACCCATTTATGCTGAGCAATCTGCATTTATGCAGACAAGGAAAATTCATACATGTCTGAATATATACATAACTAAAACTGGGCAAGAGGATGAAGACTGCCAAAAGTCTGCCAAAAATCTTCTCAACAGTGAGTTAGCAGCTATCCCTTCCTCACACACACACAAAAAAACAAACCCCAGCAACAACATAGTACATCCTTACATCCAGAGCACATTCCTCAGGTAACAACCATGTTTACATGTGAAGTAATGCTACTTTAGCCACCAGAGTTTGCCACCTAGCTTCCACTAATCAAAAATAGGCACTGAAAAGTCTGGGACTTCTAGTGTTAAAAGACCACCGGGAACACTTGGAAAATAGATCAAAAGATGATCGGAGGGGGACTTCAATCAGATCACATAACAATGTATTCATTTTTTACAATATATATTGTGTTTTAACATGAAAATGTTTAAGATTTTTAGCTTTTTTCCGTTTGCCTTAAATGAAGAAGAAGAATCTCGGCTTTGAATGGATTTTTCAGCTGAGCTGCTCCTCCCTGTTCCATCAATAGATCTCCATCAGTATGTGAGCAGTGTAACGCCCACATGTGCACAGCACTGCAGCCACCAAAGCAAGGCCTTTACGGCTCTGATGGAATGACAGGTTTCTCAATATTTGGTTTTGGGTTATTTTTAATTTGTAAAAGTAGATTTTCAATGTTTTTATTGCGGTGGACATTTCTTTTTTTTGCATCACGATCAGAAAAGTGTTTGTAAAAAGTCAGCTTTCCCTGAACACTGTGGCATTTTCATCACAGGATCTGCAGGAAAGAAGTCGGCCTCTTTGTGGTTGTAATTGCTCAAAAAGGAGAGGAGGAGGCACAGATAGTGCAAGGACACTTGAGAAATGAGATCTAACTCCATCCCAGCGCCAGTCCTGACAGCCAGAGTCCTCCACTTCCATTCTTTTACCCTCCTCTCATTGTGTCAATCCTTTTCAGTCCCTGTGAGGAAAACCTGTTCCCCTTCGCATTTCGTCCTCCACAGGGCGACGCTCCTCTGTTGAGCGGCTGCTGTCTCTACTTCAGCCTTCCATCCATCCATCTCGGTAACGCCTCTTCTTCCTACAGCCTTCCCGTTTGCTTCTCCTTCAATCATCTTGGCTCATAAAACTTGTGGATGAGTCGGAGCAGACTGAGTTTTCAGGGCTGGCTACACTGCTATGGGTGCACTGACTTGGACTAATGCTATTCACTTCTCACATTTGCTCTCCAAGTCCGATAAAACAGGGTCGGCCACGGCCGCTTTATGCATTACGCAACAAAGGGCCATCATTCATCAGACTGCAGTGCCTCCAGAAGAGTCAGAATTTGGACTTTGCTGCTTTTTCTTGGAGATCAGATTTCTTTTTTTGTGATGTCCTGCTTTGTTTTCAGATTGATTTTGAATTTGAAGTGTTTTGGAATCTTTGTCAAAAAGGTTCACACATGCAACAAGCAGAAAGTGTCTGGTGGTGATATAGATCTACAACCGTACTCCAGGGTCAGCAGGGCCCTATTAATCTTCCCCTCTCCTTGGCTGCTCTTTCACAAATGAGCCAAAGCTATAGAGGCCTATTGGCAGCTCATAACAATACCCAGAATGCCTCAGGGCCTTGTCAGTCTGTCCCAATTTGTGGCTTTGGTCCTGGGGTTGAATTCAGTCACTGCTGGCTGCTTGACCTGGCGGATTAGCAACATCTTTTAGTCTCCACACAGAGCAGCGCCAATGGGCTGACACACAGCCTGCAATTACACAGCAGGACAGGCCTGTTTAGACATGCACGCATATAAACTCTTGCATGCTCACGTATAAAATCACACGCATGGATAGTGGGGAGCATGAACAGTTGGCTGGGGAGAGAATAAAGAAGCAGGTGATGTGGTGCAGGGCCAATTTGAAGACGACTCAAGAAAGTAAGACGGAACAAAAAAAGGGGAAACTGTCTCAGTGTGTGTTTTGGGGGTTTTGTACTCACTCTGTGGGCACTCGGCCTGCACTGTGTCCTCAGAAAACAGCAGAGACCAACAGAGTATCCACTAATAGCACATAAATAGGAGTCATTGGTTTTTGTGAACAATATCACTCATGTAAAAGTAAAAAAATATTTGTCTAATGATTAGACAAGTAAGTAGTTTGAGACAAAAGCCTTATTATTAGTTTAAGCATCCCTGTTTTATGGATTCAGGCAAATAAAACAAACTATGAAGGAAAAATCTTCCACACTTTGCAATAAAACTCTTCTTTAATAAAATAAACATACACCTGTTTTAATTATTTATCCCAACCCACAGATGATGATCTTATTGTGCATCCCTGTAGTAAATGGTACAAATATTGTAAAATTTAACTGAACGGCCCAGTAAAGCCAAGTAAAAATACTCTAGGGAGTAAAACATTTAAAAGTTATAAATCTAATTTACGCTTGAAAAGCTCAACATCTAGCCCAGGGGTCTGCAACCATCAACACATTTCTTCCTGACTACAACCTAGTAGGAGTCTAAAAAAAGTCTCCAGAAAAAGAAAACACTACTATGTATCTATGTCATTGTTACTATTATGATAAATATAAATGGACAGACTGGCGACCTGTCCAGAGTGTCCCCTACCTTCGCCCACAAGTGGCCGGGATAGGCTCTGGCAGCCCCGTGACCCCGAAAGAGAATAAATGAATAAATAAATGAATGTCTTTTTTTTAAGCATAATTAAAACATAAACAGAAAAAGCAAATAGCCTCATTTTTCCCCAAATATTAAATAGTTTATAACTTTTGACAGATGTTCACATGTCTTCCTTTCAAAATAAAAGACATCCTGTATCACATCTCTTTGCAGCACGGTAGTGGTTGGTGGTGTGATGTCAACAATATCTGTACAGTTTGTTCTACTGTTGTAGAAATTTGTAAATCAGATCTAAGTGACCCTTACCATATTTTTTGGACCCTGACCATAAATAAAATCCTTGCAATATCCAACAATACAAATTATGTTTTATAACCCGGCACACCTTAAGTTTGGATTCTGGTTGTGGTCACTGATTTCCAATTGATTTTCAGCGGTACACTGCGCTTCAGAATCGGTCAAAATGTTTTAGTATGACTTTGAGAACCATAAGGTTTGATGGATTGTTGGAGCATTAAGATTGACACAGTCAAAAGCCTGGCAAAATGAAACCAACTATTCAACTATTTATTTACTTTTTTTCCTTTAAGAAGAAAGTTTCAAAGGAGGGGTAGAAGAGCCACAGGTTGCAGAACAATGGTCTAGTCCGTTTTAGTGAACTATTTTTCTCTAAGGCAATTTTGTAATGACAGCTGTCAGTTGTACTGCTATTTCAGATTTGAATAAAAAAAATTAGATGTTTAAACCAAGATAACTTTTCTGATCCTACTTCACAAAGTTTTGCATAAATAGAAAGCTAGAAAACAGAACAAGACAACGTAGATGTTAACTGCTGAAAGACAAACATCTTCACAAAGATGCAGCTTTGCTTAATCAATGGTGAATTTACAGATTTTGTATTGAACATTCACTTGAAATCAGTTGAAAATGAAAGGCTTTGGGGATTCTTATCTGAACTTTGAAAAATCAAATTACAAATAACTTTTTTGTTTTTACCCCTTGACGTCTGTATTTACGTCCATCTAAGAAAAAAAAATAATTTTGGAGTTGAAATGGTTTGATGCATATTTGCATCAATGAGGGTCAAATAGTAATGCATAAAAATCCAGGAAGCATTTAATGATATTTCAGCTTCACATGTCAGTTTCCCCTGTGTCCCCCCCCCCCCCACTTTTGTTAATGTTTACATTATTGGTTGCAGGCCTGACTGTGTTGGAAGCTGCTGCAGCACTGATATAGGTATATAAATGTGCCTTTTCACCAAAGCTGCAATCACAAATGTAAGTAGGAGTACAGTTTTCTGCAATCTGCACACACTGGTGCACTTGCACAAGACTGTGCACGAGAAAACAATGAAGAAGTGGAGAAAGCACACATATGTGCAGGGCGTCTCGCACAGATCCGATCTGGCAACGCACTGCTGCCTCCTATAACACACAAAGCCAGAGTCGATGGGAAGAAGAAAATTGGCAAACCTTATCACATGGTGCCCTGCCATCACCCCCCCCCCCCCCCCCCCCAACCCCCCATTCCATTCTGCTCCACAACAGATGCTATGTTCCATGAAGACACTGTCAGCTGCACAAGAATGAGACCAACTTTGATAGTGGAACAGAAAGGCGAAAGAGGGTTCCCAAAGTCAGCATCCTCAAGAAACAATAAAGGAACAAGCCTGTGGAGGAGGAGGAGTGTGTGTGCAGACCTCTCTCCAGGGATAGGACCTATCGCTATGGAGACAAACTCGGAGCCACCTCCCCCTTACTATTACTATAGTTTACACATGCACGCACACACTTGTCAGCTGCAGGCCAGGCGCTGTCTGAACCCAGATGGTGGTGAACTGCATAACTCACTTATCTGTCTCTGGCCTCTAAAGGAATGCCTAAAGGCCTCTCCAATTCCCAGTGGACGTCACCAAAAAGGACAGACAGGGAGAGGCACGCCATCTGCTCCCAGAGACTACGGTCACCCCCTTCCCTGTCATGTCCATCCCCCCATATATCGCCCCCTCATCTTTACCTTTCACCCCCCCCCCCAGACCTCTCCAGTGATCCTTCATCCATCCCTAGAAAGAGATTGGAGACAGGAGCGGACCACAATGCACAGCCTGCATGTGTGCAGAGACCAAACGTCTCATCATCTCAGGACATTAAACATTACTTTGACTTTGTTTTGTTTATTCTGAAACCAGTTTAAAAGGACTTGATTTTTTATATTGTTTTCAAAAATCCTACAGTATTCAAACAGGTTTTGTAATACTGTCTAGTTCAGGGGTCGGCAACCTTTTTTACTCAAAGAGCCATTTGGGACCGCCCCTAATGGAAAAAAAAGCACCCGGAGCCACAACCCGTTTTGACATCATTATATATATTATGCATATATATTATTTCAAGGGTGCTCATTACGTCGATCGCGATCGATTTTCAAAGACATAAGTAT
This sequence comes from Oryzias sinensis, assembly GCA_037389245.1. NCBI lineage: Eukaryota > Metazoa > Chordata > Actinopteri > Beloniformes > Adrianichthyidae > Oryzias > Oryzias sinensis. Next base: position 20,039,227 of record CM074499.1, on the reverse strand, counting down.
AGATTGCGGGCCAGAAAAGATTTAAAAAAAAGTACTTCTTTCTTTTCATCTTCATGTTTATTTGTTGTATGTTTATTTCAACATTATTGTTTATGTACTGATGATTAAAAACTACACAGTGAGTTTACATAAAGATACTTTTGTATTAACAGATGAGGCGTTTTATTACAAAGACAGAAAGCAGCGACCATCGTATTCATGCTCTGCTGTAAACGGTGCAATGCGGGGGGCGTGGCATATTGTGAGGCATTTGGCGCTGCTGGCTCCGTACGAAGCGCGCGCCTCGCAGCTTCCTTGATGAGCTCGTATTTATCGGGCGAGAACTGCAAAGCTTATAGCAGGAGGAGAAACGCGGGGAGGCTTTAATACACTCCGGTTACTGGACTTCTACCGGGGACATGATGTGCCGCGGGGAGAAAAAGACGTTCTGAAGGCAGAGTTAGCGCTGAGTGCATTTAAACTCGCGTCTGCAGTGACGTATGTGTCAGAGGATGTCCGATTGGCCATTCTGCATGTCAATCAAGTCCCGTACTTTTGGGTGAGGATTTTGATTGGCTGGTGGATTTTCAAGAAACACTCTCTTCCCCTTCGATCTCCCCCACGTCCCCGGTCAAGCTCCCCTGCTCTGAAACACACATCACCGCACACGGGAGTCCAAAACACCGGCACAAACTCTCCGTCACCAGAAAGCCGCTCCCCGTTCCGCGCCACGCCAAGCCCCCGGCAGAAAATCACTCCAGACCCGGAGTGTTTATTGAAGCCGCCCCGCGTGTCTCCTCCTGCTATCAGCTCTGCAGCCCTCGCCGACAAACACGAGCCCACCAAGGAAGCTGTTTTTTACGGGGCACGTGCCTCGCACGGAGCCAGCAGCGCCTTTGAATTGCCATGAAAAAATGAACGAACTAAAATAAATTTGAATTTTTATAAAATACTCATTATTTTCCAAAGTCACAGGGAGCCACAACAGAAGGATGAAAGAGCCACATGTGGCTCTGAAATCATGGGTTGCCGACCCCTGGTCTAGTTCAAGTTTTTACTTAACATCCTATGTTTGTGTGAAAACGAAAAGCATCAAACATTAAACTTTTCCCGTTTTTATCCTCCGGGATTGCGTTGCATAATGTGAGGGACCTTGCATACTTCTATCAGGGACACGCCACAAGCCACCAAGGTTTGACTGTCCACACAAACCTCTGAACCTTCAACTTGTAAAATCCCACTCCGATCATCTTTTTCTCTATTTTCGAAGTGTTGCTAGTGGTCTTTTAATTATGATGATATCATTATAGACTGATTTCAGGTAAAATCAAAGTCCGCCTCTACTTCCCGTCATCCATAGATGCTCTCCCTCTAGCTTACAGTCCCTCACACCCTAAACCTAACATTAGTGGTGAAACAAAAATGCTGAGTAAAATTAAAGCGATCCAGCTGTACAGTTTAGATTCAGATTCCAGCTCAGACGAGGAAAACCAAGACTTACATGGATCTATTTGTTTGCAAGTGGATGTATCGGAATAGATCGGAGCAGGGAGATTGTGGCCCGTCCCGGCCTGAAGCTTCTACGTCACAGCTACAGGCTTTTTCCAACAGCATTCATTTTGTCTGCTCCTGATTCACAACAATTTGGATAAATAAATACTCATAAACTCATTTTATCTTCTGGGTTACCTTCAGGTAAAACCATAGCAAAGCTGTGAGTGAACTTGTGATACTGCTTACAGTTTTTAAGCTGTCTGCAGAGGCCCTTGATTCCCCGTCGGGTCATCTAGATTGACAAATATGTTCCTCACATGAACTGCTATATGGTCTAAATATGAAATAGTTATCATGTGCAAAGGACAAACAACAAATAAAGCCTTCAGGAACTGTTGTTTTAGCTTACAGAAATCACAGAATTGAGACATAAAAAACTGAGCATGCACAAATCTGATCAGTCATTGGTTTTGTGCAAAAGCGGATTTATTTTATAGCTGCTAATGTCTCAGGTCACGGGTCTACAAGTAAGGGCAAGGTTTCCGTCGTGCGGCCTCCCAGCGAGACCAATGAGCCGGTTTCTGCAACCAGAAAATAATAGACAAAAACAACGAAAAGCTGAGTACTAAACGCACCAATCGAATCACCCAGCACCCAACAGGGCCAAAGGGTTCCTGGGTGAAGAGTGTTTGCATGTTGGTAAGTTTGTGTGAGTGCGTGTGTGTTGATGAAGTGAACCCAAGCAGACAGGCTTTGGTATATGTGTGTGTGTGTGTGTTTTGCAGAGTGAATGGCAATTGTGTATTTTGAAAAGAGAGGGGGTGTCAACCTGCGTGAGAGCGACTGTCAAAAGTGTTCTGTCAGCGTGGCTGGGTCGGTGAGAGGAAAGAGCGTCCATCGGTTCAAGTATGCCCCCATGTGACCGTTGGGAGAATAAGAGGAGGCAGATCAGAGGAAAAAACTTTTTCTGACTAATTTCTGCTTTTTATTCCTTGATTTAAAAGCAAAAGCGTCAGCGATTCCTCAGCTTGTGGTTTGAAAGAAACTCCTCTTTCAGGCTCTGCATCTTTGTCCTAATCGATCCAAGTCCAGCAGTTTTGGACGCCACCAAATGGCTACATCTTTGTGTCTAAAACCTGAAATGACCCCTTGATGATTCTATTCCAATCACTTTGGATTTCTTCTCTGTGATCATGTGAGCTTTCATGTTCATTTTATGACAGGGATTTTCTTCTAGGCCAATCACCTGGAAAATGTCTTATTTTGTTGAAATATAAGTTTAAGATGAAATATTTGCTGAGAAACCTACTATAAGATGTCATGCTTCTGCTTTCTTAAACATATTCTTGTAAAATGATTCATTTCACATTCTTTAAATCAGCTGTGTTTGACCTTTTTCTAACATTTCACCCCTTATAAACAGTTTTAAAGACAAATAATCCTCTGAATGGCAAATTTAAAATGCTTCACAAACTTTCTTTTGCTGTTTGATAATTTTCCGTAATTTCTTTCAGGGATAATTAATGTATTTCTGTTTATCTAAATTCACAACAGAAACAAAAGGAAAGCACAAAAAAACTGTGAATGAACCGAAAACAAAAACTCACCAACAATTATTGGTAGAAAAATAAAACATCAAAATGAAAACACTGTTTCATATGATCTGATTACCTAAAATCCTGTACAAAATGCATTACTAAAGAAGTTCTTAAACTTTTTGAAAATAAAATCAATTTATTGTACATACACACCCTGCAGAAAATATGAAAATAACAAATGACTTCATTAATGCTCTCTGGTTGGCAATAAAAGATTGGGTTGACCCTGTTTAGACCAGAGTTTAAAAATATAAAACTGTACAGATGAAAAAAAAAAAAAAAAACTTCATAAAGTTTCACATTTCTGGAGAGAACCCTAGAGTACTGGGGTATGTAGTACCCTCAGCGTGTTCATATATTTTGTTTGAGAATCACTGGTCTAACTTAAGGTGGTTTTCTCCATGTACAAACTCTTTCATAGCAGTGCCTTTTACAGTAAAATATAAACGTTGTTTCCCGCAGTACACCTGCCTAAAAATGAATATCCCATTTACTATGTTGATAATAGATTTTTTCACTTTCTTAATGACATCTACCCAAAGGCATTTTAAATGTGCAGCTGCAGCTGCAGAATATGATGGAATGTAAAACTAATTGCATCCATGGAACCTGACTGTAACCAATAAAGTTGCCTAAACAAACAAGTAAAATACAAAACACGTATTCCAAGCTCTTATTTTGTAATTAGAAACAATTGGTATCGTGTCTGAGCAGAATGATTTGATAATCAGAGGTTGTCCGGTCGAGGTTGCTCAAACCCTTACAACCCAGCTTGAAGCGCAACAGCCGCACACCAGACGGATTACTCACACAAAGTCACCACACAAGCGGAAACAAATTTACCAAGCCAAGCATCAAATGCTGTTACCACAACACAACTGACAACATGCACAGGCACAGTGAAGCAGAACAAATCACCAATCACAAATGAAGGCTCACTCTGCCCTCCTTCATGGTAAAACAGGTGATCTGCAAGAAATGCTCAGAACTCAACAGAGATAACCTTATCATTTTAGCAGAAAGAGCGCACTGCCAATCATTGGACTTTGATAAATGACCTAATTTTGTGGTTGCAAGTCTGATAACATCATTTTCTGATAAATGTTTTTTTTTCTTAATTTGGCTTTACAGGTTGTTGCAAAACAGCGATGTAGCTTGCAACAAATATACAAAAAGCATCTGTCATCAACCCTGTTTAGTGTCAGTACTATTATTCTTCTACAAAATTGAGTTCAGATGAATGCAAAACCTTTTTTTTTTTACCCCAAAAACACGTTTAAACAGTATTTATTAACATGTCTATCAGGAACAATATTTCTTCAAATGTATTTCCTTGAACTGATAGAAAACTTCAAATGTTTCCTGGAGTTAGTATCAGCTCCACCCTTGATCTTTGCTACTATCTGTTGACAAATGGAGGCCAATCCAAAGCTTTTTGGGTGTTTTAACATCTGTTCAAGAGCATTTAGCTTCAGTTCACACAAACACATCATCCATACTATTAAGACTCACACACTCCAGCATTACAAACACATACGATCAGCTGGCATGACAAATCACTGGGACTTCCACCTAGTCAAATTTTGAAAATGGTATTTACTCAATTGCTAATTTTTCAACTTTAATGTGCATTCAAAGTAATGAAACGAAACTCCATACTTAATAAAATGGATTTAATCTCTCTATTTTTTTTCTGGTATGAAAAAGTATTACCAACATATAAGTTTTATTGTTTTTGTTTTATCTAATGAAAGCTGCAGAGAAACCCCATTTATTGCATCGAGGGTGTATATTTGTGTGCTGCAGGTGGATCTTTAGGAAAGCCTTTACAAAAAATGCATCAAATGAAGGAAAATTTCTGATTTTTATGAAGCAACGCAAATTAAAAAAATGTTAAAATTGGGTCATAAAGAGAGGAATATTGTCAAAAATCAGAAACAAGAAAAGACAAGACCCAAAACACAAGAAACAGATGTATTGATGCTGCAGCATAACAACATACTGCTTGAAAAACCCCTTTATCCAAAAATCGTATTTAAAATGGCCGGTTTTCTTTAACTTAATTAAGAAAGTGAAATTCTTTGTAAAAAAAAAAAGCAACTTTTTTGTGTTGACCTCATTGTGAATCCCTTTGCAGGTGCAGCCAATTGAAGCAATTATGTAATTGGCGTGTTTAAAGTAAGGAGCTGAGCTTTCAAAAGCATTGCTGTGTGGCAAAGGCCTAATTAAATCAGGCAGTCTGGCCTACAGGAAAGGCACCAGCATCATGTCCCATCCTTACCACGATGTTTCGGCACTTTAGTGATTTGCCTAAGGTTTTATTAAATGAGAAAAAAGCAAGCAACGTTTGGCAGCCTCTGGTGAACTATGAAGCTTCGTACACACCAGAACGCACTAAGTGCACATTTCTGAATAGCTTGTGGTGCTCAAACTTGAGACGTGACGGGCTTCTTCTTCTTCTACTGTTGACTAGCGCATGTCCACCGCCTACAGTTGGGTAGGAAAAGTCAAAGTGGTGCAATTCTGTTGAATCTTGCTCCAGGCTTTTTCTTTCACAGCTCTATTCTGATAAATAAAAGACTCGGTGTCATTGAATTCTGGCCAAGTACAAGCTACAGTACTTATTAATTTCTCTTCCATGATCAATTTTTAGATAGTTGGCAGCTCCATGCATTACAGGGGACGCCATCCATACATCACTTCCAGATCCTGGTCCCTGATTGGTCAAAGTTCTGAAAACAGTTGGAAAAAGTTGGAAAAGCTAAAGTTTTGCCTATATGCGCGTTTGAAAGTGGTTGCTTGAATATGTTGCTGGGGTGTGAGCATAGCTTGAGATGCAACTACCTTTCAGAAATACTTAAAGGACGTCTCTGTGAATATGATCATTGGTGTTAAGAAAGCCTTAATGTTTTTCAAAAAGACAGCAATAATCCGGGTCATGTTGGATTCATTCTTGTTGTGCTTACTGACACGGCGCTCTGTCAACACGTCAGTCTGTTTCTTTTGTAAATACACTAACATGTAGCCATGTCAGATTGTGTTATTGTTTGTGTTACTAATAAGGTTGGGAGGTAGCGTAGTCACAGGTACGTTTTATTGTTTTTTTGGTAAAGTGCAGAAAATACGATAAAGTTGTTACACAGCAATGCGGTTAACTCCTGTTGGGTTTCAAATGTTCACACCGCTCAACATTCAACTTAATACAATTTTCTCTCCATTTCAAGATGTTTCCCTCGTGAGCAGCTGAAAGTCTACAAACCCCTCCAATCTCTTCTTTTGCATCTAAGAGGATTTTCCCTCTTTTCATCAAAGTCCCCCCAACAAAAGAGCAGAGTGTCTGGGTTTTAAAGACTCCCAAAAAAACACTATCAGTCTGAAGAGCCACTCAGTCAAGGAAGGATGGAAAGAAAGGCAAACAAACACAGAAGGATTCAGATATTGTAGTTTTGATCTTTTGTTATGAGAGCTCAAATCCGCCCCTTTACTTTGTTCTCCCCTCTTTTTTTTTTTTATCAGATAGCTGTAATGAGCTGCCTTCTGAAAAGGTCACTAACAAGGCCTGATGATCAGAGAGGACTCTTATCATCAACAGAAAACTTCAAACTGAACAACAACAAACACTGAGCCTCAGGAACCGGCCTCTTTAATCTGCTTCCCTCCCATCCGCTCCTCAAGCTGGAGTTGTGACAAAGCAGGAGTCGTTTTACCAAAACCATTCGCCTTCAAAAATAAAAGATAGAGAAATTGTTGCCAGATCACGTGTCCCGTCTTTTACCAGATTTACATTTCCCCAATGATGAAAAGACTAAAAATCAAGTCTTCCAAAGCCTTTCATCTTCCCACAGCCTCACATGTGGACTCGTCTAACATCATAGAGCATGCTGCGTCAGATGTGGGCTTCAATTAGCTAACGTGGGTGCTCCTCTGCCTCCTGTCCCTCCTCGATACGGATAGGCCCACATGAAAAGGTCTCGGGGGCTGATGACTAGTGTAAAAACACGACTAATTGCGCTCGGCTGATTTTTATGAAGTTAGAAGAAGTCACGTCACGCGGTGCCACCTCTTCAGCTCCAAAGTCGCACAGAGGCGACAACTACCGACCGTAAACACCGCCCCAGCTGGATTAGTGGTCGCTGCCATCAAAGCCACAGATGTGGTGAACGTGGAGCAGCGTGTGTCAGACTGGAGGTGCTGCATGGCTGTCACAAAACAGGCAGACGGCTGCTTCCAACTGCAGCAGGTTTTATTAGCACAGCTTAAAGTCCACGAAGCGAAATCAGGGTCAGCCAGGCAGGGGTCAATAACGAGCATGGGAGCATCAGAGAAGAAACAGGAGTAGTCTGGATCCAGGCGAGATTAGGGGCTGGTGGCCGGCGGTCCACCCGTTGGAAGAGGCTTGGTGTGAAATGTCAAAGTGGTAGAAATCTTGCGAATTTTGGACCAGGCTTTTTTCTTTCACAGCTCTTTTCCGATATATGGAAGACTTAGTGTCATATAACTCTGGCCGGACACAAACCGCAAATATTAACTTCTCCATGATCAGTTTTCAAACAGCTGACATTTCCATAAATTAAAAGCGACTCTACCTATACTTCACTACCAAATCCGAGTCCCAAAATTCAACCTGTGTGACTATCAACTCACGCTCAGTGGCAACGCGTTTCGTATGTAGAGCCCAAAAACGAACTTAAAAACGTATGTAGTTATGTATGAACGCTAGAGTTTTGAACGCAGAAGCCAGAAATGTACTTATACAGGCATTTACATAGACTTTACATTGGAAGTGGTTGATTAAGCGTGTTTCGCATAGGCCGGTGAACGTAGCATTAAGCTTGGACTCAATTTCTAAAAGGAAAAAAAAAACTGTTGCTCCAAAGGCTTTCAAAGTCAGATAAATGTAATTATACAAAACTGTATGCAGCATTTGAACAATGTCTCAGCATTAAATGATGCAAAAAGCTCAATCATGGTGAGGAAAATGAGGGAGAGACGATGAATCAGTGTCTGGTCATTTCCACTTTGGCGGTTTCACATTAAATACTGGTTTTCTGCATGACATCATCAGTTCTTACAGTGCTAAGTTTGGTTCAGTTGTCTTTGTGGCAATGGTTAAAATTTGTTTAGAGTTTCCTTGAGTCAGGCGCATGTCTAAAATGCACCGAACCACAACCTCAACCTCCCACCTCTGTGTGAGGCAGTAGGATAACATTTTGGCAAAAATAATTTCAACATTAATTTTGTTTTTGTTGAAAAAACTAGTTGATGGATACATATTTAATTGACTATTTACAGAACTAAATAGTTTGCTAATGTCAGACTCAGTAATGATGTCAGTTATAGTAAAATAAACCCACCATGTCTTAATCTAGATGGTATTTTCCAATATCACTATAATTGATTTATTTTATTTTGAAAGGAAATTATAATGGTATAGGTCATTTTGATTAACAACTAGCCTCAGACAGATGGATCTTGTTGGATTGTATGAATATTAATCAATATATCGACTAAGTCAATTAATCGTTACACACCTACTAACACATCAAACTAAACTGGGGCCCCCAACACATTGAAGGATGCGTGGGTAGATGGTAGACCATTAAAAATAAGTACCGGAAAACAAACAATTTGTTTACTTTTATAAAGAAAATAGCCATCAGACAATCATCATCTACACTGTGAAATAAATCATTTGATTGACAAGCAGAACGGCCGTCTGAACATCTTCTGATACATACGTCACCGCCTGATATGGAGTTTTTCTTTCTCCTGACATTCAGAAAGGTATGAGCGTTCAGCGTCAGACTCCTACCCGTTGATGTAGCTGCTTTTCTTTTTTTTTCCAACTGTCACTTAAAACAATCTTGATCGGAATGGACACGGAGCGTTTCTGTTGTGGCAGACACTGTACCACTGTTGACATGACAACTACAAACCCTCGGGTCCAATTCGACAAGCGGTTGAAGGAGAAAGGAACGAGGAACTTTCGATCATATTGTAATCTTACATATTTATTTAAATATATCAATTCTTTTTTTTTTTATAACTTAAGTTTTATTTTTCATTTTTGTAAACAAGATATAGAACACTTGAACATGACATCAAACGAATTAAGTCTTACAAACAAAGAGAAGAAAACGAAAGAAAAAAAATGATAATTATAAATAAAAATAAATAGTATCAATTCAAATCAAAATTATTCCCTAATTCCCTCAAAATCCTTCTTTTATAATAAGTCTGTAAATGTAATTATGATTTTATTTAATTAAGACAATCAAATTTGTTGCGTGTATCTATATGAAGTTAGATCTTCCAAAAGTATGCTGAAAAAGTGTGGGCATCGCTGAGGTAAACACTCTGGCGGTCGCAGCAGCTGCCTATATCCCTGCTGTTATGGATTTATAAGCAGTGTAGGTCGGGTCCTAATAAATCAGGTTTATGGCCACATTGTACTTATCTCAAAGACGCAGGCAGCTAACAAAGGCTTTATTATTGCACCAAGCACAGAAAAGGTTGGGTTTGTTGGGAGTTTGTGAGCTTAGGCTGACTCCTAAAACAGCAAAACAGGGAAGGAGCCACAGAAATGTTCTTTTTTACTCGCGACCGCATGTTCCCTTTTTTGTTGGTTTGAATATTAAAATAACTGCAGATAAATAAAAATGGACTCTGTCACCACATTTCATAAAATGCACCTTCTTCTTCTCCCTTTTCCTTCCCTTTATTGTTGCTTTGTCTCCTTATCCTCTTCCTGTTTCCTTTATTGTCCTGCTACTGCAACCTTGCTTTCTCTTTCCAACTCTCTTTTTCCCTCTTGTGGTTCTATTTCTTTTCATACTTTAGCTTTTTTGCCTCCTATTTTCGTGTTTTAGTATTATTTTTATTTGGCTATAACGAATCCCATGATTCAAACTTTGTTTCTTTTGTCTCCTTTCATTCCCTTTTCACCTCAATATATTTCTTTTTTCCTTTTGTCACCCTGGCTCTTTTTTCCTCCGTCTCTGGCCTCTCCATCTATTATCGCCAGCTGAGCAAAACAGAGGAGTCTTTTGGTGCAGTGCCAGAGTAAACACTGATATCCATCCAGCTCGTATCCCTCATCGTGCTCCTTCAACTGGCAGCTGTCCATAACTAAACACAGTGTAACAGAGCAGACACGCACACACAAACACACTCCCTGGAGTGTCCACTGTAGCTGTTTGCTTGGCTGAAAAGCTTGGCTATAATTGCCGTGGTCTGTGTTGAACACTATAGCCTGCAGCTGTGGACCTCTCCAAAGCTCAGGCTGCAGCCAAGCAGAAACAGCAACAAACTCTGATGGGCAGAAAATAAACAGACGGCTTTGGTCTGGAGAGCGGCCTCTCTGCTCATGTTCCGCCACATTTCTTTATTAAACCCTCCCGACTTTTGTTTGAGGAAAGTGGGTTTGAGATGTATCTGCAGCATCATCCTGCAAATGGACTAATCTTACTTTTTTCATTTGTTCTCTTTCTCATATATCTTCGAAATGTTGCACTGCTTTTCTGTTGCTTTCTCACCGTTTTTACTGATTACTGTATTTTCCGCACTACAGGGCGCACTGAATTATGAGGGGCACCGTCAATAAATAAAAGCTACACCTTCAAAGCATAAACGTATCCACAACAACACCCAACTTTGTTTAGAACATGGAAAAAACATAGACTGGTACAGCTAAAACAAATGTTTCCGTGACCACGCGTACCCCCAACCATCTTGTTACTGAAACGTAAGAAAACACAGTCTGACACCACTACACGTTAGTCACATCAACATATTCACAACAACGCCAAATCTTGTTTGGGACACGGCAAAAAACAGACCGACATTTTGACAGAGTACCGTGTAACTCTCATAATCACTTCAAAATCTGAGCTAATTCACAGGCCTATATAATGCTCTCTGGATTATAAGGCACACTGTTGGTCTTAATAAAAAAAATATTTTTAAAGTGTGTCTTATAGTGTGGAAAAAAACGCTCATTGCATGTCAAGAGACTTCTTGCTTAGACATAAAAACACATTTCCCCTTTTGGGCAGATGCATTTCAGGGAGCCTTGAAATCTGACAATTGCTGGGTGAGCATTACATTGCAGACCATAAGCAGTAAGCTCGGCATTTAAACTATAAAACAACAGGAAGCACATTTGGTCTTCTCTTGTTGTGGCAGAAGCACAAAGGGCCTTTTGTTATGGATATTAATGCACCAAGCCCAGATGTTAAAGTCTGTGTAAGAGAAATAAAATTCTTGCATTTATTACAAGAATAAGGGCTTTTATTTTATTTTTATTAAATATTCAGTCTTTGAATTGAGGATCAAATATAAGATAAACGAGACAAATCAAGACCACTAAATACGTTGTTTTTGATTGTTACCCTCGAGGGAAAAACATACATTCAAAGTGTGTTCTGAATAAGAAAAGTGTGTTGCAACATGAAGAACTTGCAGAAAAATGGTCAAGAGGAGCTTTGCAAGTTTAGCAAACAACCGTTTGTGATCTAAAAAAAACCCCCACAACGGTAAGGAAACAGGACGGCGGTCAAAATAACGTGTGCATAAAAACACAAGAAATGGCTTGAGGTGTTTGCGAAAAAGCTGACCTTCCAAGTCATGCCTGCAGGGAGCTGTGGTTACAAGAATTTCTCAATTTTGTAAACTCTGCCCCACTTCAGGCAGCAAGTTCTTCAAGTTTCTTCATACAAGCCTCCCAAATGTTGAGGTTTTGTAATGTTCCTCCCTCGGAGGCATGTCACACTTTCACGAAACCCTAAATTGAAAGTTTATCCTCAGTGCGCGTGTAAAGTCTCGATTGTCTCAACATGCACACTGTCAGCTCGATGATGACAGGTAATAAAAGCTGAGTAAACACATCTGTTGTCACTGTGTTACCAAACAGTAAAAGGCTTTCTTTTGTAGCTGTAAACCTACAACTCATCAAGAAGGCCTATTATCATGTCAGTGCCCCGCTTTCACAGTGGCCCTCAGTGACTTTTTTTTTTTTTTTGTTGCAGCTTCTTGCTTTTTTCTTGTTTTGTGTTGACACTGCATGATGTGAGCCTTATACTGTTTGCTATGTTCACAATGGACACATTTTTTGCAATAAGAAATTGATCATTACTATCAAAAAGAACTGATTAGGCCTCCTATTTTAAAAGTTAAGGGGACGGAATTGCTCTTAACCCATAGGTTAAGGTTAAGACTGCACAAGAATAAAGCAAATAGAATGTTTGATTAAAGAAGTGTATACCCTCTATCACTTCATACATCTAAAGTTGAATTTTACATGCTGTATACTTGTCAAAAGTTTTTTGTTTAATTATTTAGAAAAAAAAACTTATTTTATTCTCCTTTTCTGTACCTTGGCTGACTGCAACGAGCAAGAGATCCTATTGTGATAAACTGTTAAGCTAAGTTCACGCGGGGCATGTGGCGTGCATTCAAAAACGTGCCAAATGTGGGTTCTTGGACATGCGTTTAGCCCAAAACATGCCTTAACATAGACTTTTAATTGGAAATGGTCTCTTGAACGCTCGTCACCGAGGCCCGTGTGAACGTTTCACAAACTGCAGTTGGGTTTGAGTTTGCTGCCCTCTGCTTCCTACCAGAGACATGCAGCTTATCCTCGCTAATGAGCTGAAGGTCAGAAGCAGCGCGGTTCTGCGTGACTTGGATCAACAGAGCGTTTGTGCAGATTATTTTGGATGGGAATAGGTCCCACATGGCAGATAAGGGAATCACTCTACGAATCAGACAGATGGCACGTGTCATTAGTGCTGCAGATGTTGTCGCCAAATGAGGTGAAACAAAAAGCAGTGATTATGGGCAATCAATTACGAGGAATAAATTCAATTTTGCATAAAGCACGAGTCACCGGGAGATGGACGGACAAAGGGGATCAACATGTCTCAAAGCAGCTGTTCAGATCACAGCACAGCTCTGCTGACCTCAGACAGGAAAATGAGCAGAGAAGAAGCTAAAGAAACAGTTATCGAGTGTTGTTTTGTTTAAGTTGGAGTATGTTATTTACTCTTTAAACATTTTTGGCATTCATTCATCATTTTTGTGAAACTAGTTTGTGTTCCTTTTCTGAAGGTGTGATCTCAAAATCCCCTGAGGTCAACCTTAAAACCAATATTTGCAGAACACACCCTCTCTTTTCTGCAAGATAATCATCACAGCTCAGCAGAAATCGACGTCAAGACTACTGAGATTGTTGGTAGGCTTCTGGTCATTTTTTAAAAAGTTTTTGTTTTCTTTTGGCTTTTTAAACTAGTGAGGTATATAAGGCTTCAGCATCTGAAATTTTAAGATTTTTTTTTTAATTTTTCACTTAGGAAAAATAAATAATTACATCAAATATTTCAAAAATGTTCAGGCCCAACGTGTTTATCATACTGTCATTTAAGAAGCCCAATAAAAGTTTTTCACCTGCCACTTTTCCACTTCTGCTTTCACATTGTATGTATATTTTTGAAGTGATTTCAAAGTTTTATGATCCAATTATTTGGGAGATTATGGTGACTTGGTTGTTCTACGGTCATCTATGAACCAATTTTTGACACAATTCCAGATTCTGTTCTTTAAATGCTTTTCATTTTAGCTCGTTTAACACCTATAAAGTTTATTTCTACCTTTAAAACAAACTTACATTGACGTGTTCTCCCTACCATGACAAAGGTGGATAAAGGTGGAAAGATTTCATGTAATCCATGGACACCAGTGAAGATCACAAATCATTGAAGAAAAAAGGTTCAGAGCACTGTCTTTGTGGGTCTAGATGACCCAACTCCCAATGTTAAAGTGCCTAGGATAGCACAAGGGTTACAGTAATATATAAATCAGGATTAAACATAAAAATAAATGTTAAAAATGTATAATGTAATATCTAAAATGTACACCCAGTGTGGCTGAAGGATAATAGTAGACTGCTGGTGAGCAGAAAGTGATGTTATATGAAACAATAAAACAACTTATACTTTTGCAAACAGAGGTGGACGGATGTTACAAACTCTTTTTTTCCCTCACATAGTGTGTAACCCTCAGATCATGAATGTATTGTAGAAAGCATGATAGAAATTGAATAAAAGCAACAAGAAACGGAAAAGAATTGTAAACGTAACTGATACATCTAAAACCCACTCGGTTGAAAATGGTCTATTGTTTTTTGACATTTTCTTTTGGGATTTTTCTAATGATGGAGGACAGATATAAAGAAAATGAACCTAAAAATTGCATTTCTTTATTCAAATTGTTATGAATCAGGAGCAGATGAAAAGAATACAGTTGGAAAAAGATTTTATTTGTTACGTTGGGTGGGAAACAAGCTCCCTGCTCCTCTTCATTTGGATGCATCCACTTGATGATGATGAATAGATCAATGTACGTCCTTGTTTTGCTCATCTGAGCTGGGATCTGGCTCATAGCTCCAATATGAGTTGTGGGACAACGGTCCCGCCCACAACTCACAACAACATAGGTAAATTTCTAACGAACTCATGCTGCCGCTCCACATAAACTATGTCCTTGAAAAATAGCGGCTGGGTAGCTCGGTTGGTAAGGTGGGAAGCTACCATGCAGGAAACCAGGGTTCGATTCCCGGAGGGGAATGAGCAATGGTACTGGGGGCAATTACCATATCAATGGCGAGCAGTTAACATCACCCAGTGAGGGTCCTTAGGCAAGACCCTTAACGCTACTGCTTCCCGAGCGCGGTTTCAGGCTGCAGCTCACCGCTCCCCAAAGGGATGGGTCAAATGCGGAGAAAGAATTTCCCTTCGTGGGATAAAATACAGTGTATATATATATATAAATAAAACGACACAGGCTTTTTGGCTTAAAATGGCATAATCATGATTAAGAGACCACTGGGATTGATTCTACAATAGATGAAAAGATGATCTATGTGATACTTTAAGCTCACTGCGGATGTTTAGTTGCGTGACAGATTTTTCCCCTGGTTCCAAAGAAGCTCCTGAACTAAACACTAGTTTATTGTTCGTTTTACAGTCTCTTGCAGACCAGTCAAAAATGGGATCTTTGTCAAATCAGGGCAGACATCAAATTAATGACAGGAATAGACGTGAAAAATTACACACAGATAGAAATTCAGGCAAAAACAGAATAAGCATTTTTGTATTTTCCCACCTAAGCATAAACTATGTAGGTATGTTTTTATTAAGGCAGATATAAAGCAATGCAGCATTACAAAACACTCATTAATCTCTGGCTGAGGCTGAGCGACCTGGAACACGCCACAGCCTGAGAGGAAGGTTAGCGGGGCGATGTGTCCCAGCATGTTTTCCTGCAGCATCTCTGAACCGTTTGTGGCAAATCATAAACCGTGCACACTGTGCGTTGGTGTGCATGTGCGCGCTTGGAGCCGGGAAGATGAGCTTTTGTTGAAAAAAAGATCATTAGTGAGAGGGGCCAAATCCTCCCCAAGACATTTTCCACCTTTTCCTCTAATCAAACTTCTTTGGATTGTTTTTTCTTTTGCTGGAATGCTTGGCTCTGTCGTTTATTTCTGCTCTTTCTTTCCTGAAAAGCCCCTAAATATGTAAACTTAAGTAAATCCACTCCAGAATTTACTTCTAAGCATACTGAGCCACTTGTTGTAAAGCAAAAAACCAGAGCTAACTTGTTTGATCTGCAGAGGTTGGATAGGCTTTCACACCAAACAAAGTGGACCCCTAGTGGAAACAATCTCTGGTCCGAACAGCCTCGTGGCTCATTCGTGAAGCTGTGTGGATGTTTGGTGTAACCCCAACATTTGCAGATGTGGCTGAAATGATTCCTTTTACATATGCCAAATTGCAGTCAGTAAATGAAAAGGTATTTTATTCTATCCCATATTCAACACTCATTTGTTGATGAAAGGTCCAAGTTCATGAAAAATAGAAGTGCAAATACTTGTAATCAGCTTGAGTCTCATTAATTGAGTCTCCAAATCGCAGGAGGTGGGTGAGCAGAACCTGTTCCTTCCTTCTCAAATGGGAGGATTGTCACAAATATGAGAGATGTCAAAAATATTTTGCTGCTCTTGTTGGATATGAAGAAACTACGTTTAAAACGTAACAAGGTCCGCAGCCTCTTACTCGTTTGCAAAGGAGGGATCAGATGCTCATGCAGTACTCCGGCTGCAGGAACTCCTTATTCACAGCTCAGTCCTGTTGCACCGTCTTAATGCAATCACCACTCCAATATAAATGAGGTTTTTGGTGGTTTTAACATGTTCTAGTGGCATTTCTATGATAATGGATGACATATGGAAAGAAACTGATGATTAAAATTACATCTCTGAGTATCTCTTTATTCAAATCATTGGGAACCAGAAACAACAGGTCTCCTGTGGAAAATCTCCTTCTCAGTTCCACTGCAGAGTGATAATGTACATATAAGAATGCCAACTTTTTCACTTGTTTCTCTGTTTTTTTTTTAAACAGATATTAACACGTCTTGCACATTTACACACTTTTTGTGTAGAGGCCTTTACAAATACGCCCTCTCAATAGACCCTGACCGTCAGCTTCCGGCTGTACAGTACATTCAATTATTTCACTCATGACAGCATTGAAGGTGAACACAGCCAGATGCATTGTGGACAGTTTTACATTTAAAGAGCCTAAAGTATGCAAAATCAATTTTTGAGCTTTTAGTGTGTTATGTTAATTCCTCATTAAAAAAAATAACCCTAAAGCGGTATTTTGATCAATTCATGCATTTAATAATAATAATTGGTACTTTATTAATCCCACAATGGGGAAATTCTTCTCTGCATTTGACCCATCCCCTGGGGGGGCAGTGAGCTGCAGCCTAACTGTGCTCGGGAGGCAGTAGCACTAAGGGCCTTGCCTAACACACCCTCACTGGGTGATGTTCATTGCTCAATTGATATGGTAATTGACTCAGTACCATTGTTTACTCCCCTCTGGGAATCGAACCCTGGATTCCTGCGTGGTAGCCGCTCACCTTACCAACCGAGCCACCCAGCCGCTAAAAAGCTGCATTATGAACACCAGCCCCTCCAACGAGTGGGTTCTAACATTGTGACATAAAAAAGTGAAGAACAGCCCCTCCCAAGAAGAGTTTGCCAGCACCACCCCCAAGTCAACACACACCCATTTTCTCAGCGGAGCTGAAGGTGACTGGCAAAATGCTTTCGTTTTATATGCACAATATGTACATCAATATTTGCAAAAGTGTGGATGTTGTTAATTTTCGTGGGTGAAACACAAACATGCTGCCGAGGACGGCTCAAAGTTGACGTCATGAAATAGGCGGCACCCACAAGGAGCAAAAAAGCAGTTCCTTTAGAGGTTGAGTTGTCTTACTTTCGAATAAAATGAACTTGGAAAATGACTCAAATATATCAAAAAGTAATTCTTTAGAGTGCCAAAAGTAAAAATTTTATCATATATATCAATATAGTTTACTCTGAAAGGCTTAGAATAGCAACATATAGGCCCTTTAAGACTTCCTATCTGCTGCATCGCATAAAATTTGCCACAAATTTTGCTCTTTCATCCCATGAGGAACATTAAGACCGGATTATTTCTTTCTGAATGCCACAGGCTTTTCTACAATCAGAACCACTGGCACACATCAGTCCTTCCCCAACTCCACATTGCAACTCTCTGGGCAATAAACTTCCACTTACACTCAAATTTTGCTGGTCTAGATCATTTACTGTACATGAGAACTAGACCAAGAGTTGGACCAAAATGGAGACTGAACTGACGTCGATTCAGTTGCCATTTTTTAAAAATGCAGATCTCACCATGTTGGAACCGGAAAACATCAGACAGCAGTGATTGGTCCAAGTCAGTCTGAGCCAACACTTCTTTGGCAACCACTCTCACCGATCAGGAGGGATGGAAGGCCACACCCCTACAACTTGAAAGCCTTTTGAACATTTGGTGTGTGACCACATACTTCAATTGAGGCATCTGATTGGTACGTTTGTAACTTGAATCACTTACACTACAATAAAAAAAAAGTAGCGCCAAGATTATGTGAATAAAAGGAAACAGGCCAGAATGGTTATTCTGACCAAGAATGACTTAGTAATGGCTGTTTATTTCTCAATAGAAGTCTATGGGATTTTGGCTTCTTGGAACCAGCGGGTACTTCCTGTTTGGGATGTTAGGGGAGAGGGGTTATTCAGTCCAGTTCTTGTTTACCATCAATGGTCCAGACACTTTACCTGGTTCCGGTCTCTCCCCCCCCGGAGCTCAGCAATAAACGGCGTCCCTCTGAGACATGAGTGGCCACACCCATTGTTCCTGGCTTTGCCTACTCCTCAGGAGTGGGCACACAGGAAACAGAGGCTCGTGCACACAACACACAAACAAGGACCCGCTAAGACACTCACACACACACTTCTATTCTTGGAATCACTCAAACGTGAAAAAAACAATTCTCAGAACAAACCAGCTTGTTTGATCCTTCCTATCATTCTCTGCAGCCACAGTTCTCCTAACCGCCTCTCCTCGGTTTTTTGTTCTTTCTGATTATATTGAATTCCAAATGTTGCTTCACCCCACTGTAGTACATAATTCTGACTGTAACACATTTATATCTTGCAAACATTTCCCCTTGGGCAATATAGCTTGCTCAATGTAGATGAAGTGTGAGGGCTGCTTTAGACAAAGATTAGAACTGTTTGCCCTAATTCAGTTGGCATTTAGAAATATGGAAGCGATTGTGTAGCATGATTAAAAATAAAAGTCAAAACCAGAAATGCTTTTTCATTTTCAAAATGAAGCTGCATTTTTTGACTTAAAATGAAAATGAAAAAGCAATTCGACAAAATGCTTTTTCATTTTCTTCTTCAAGAGTGCTTATTCTGTCACTTAATTAAAATGATAATGAAAATAGTATTTGACATTTTATTTTCAAAATGTTCTCTGGTAAATTTGTAGCAAAATTTATTTAGAAATGTCTAATTTGACAATTAAAATGGATTAACAGAAATGCTATTTTAATATTCAAAATGTAACTGCATCAAATGACTCAAAATTCAAATGAAAAAGCAATACTTCAAAATGCTTTTTCATTTCTACTTAAAAACCGTTTATTCTGTGTCATAATTAAAATGAAAATGCAAAGAGGGGATTGCATTTTCATTTCAACATCCACCCTTACGAACATCCAATTCAACTTTTTGAATTGATATATATTGATATTGAAGCATTTCCAGAGGGGCGATGACGTCAGTGTTATCTCCGTGTGTCCGGCGGTGTAGCTTTGTGTTAGCGGCAGAGTAGAGGGCTTTGTGACGGTTGTAAACTTCTGATGATTGTTCACAGCTTCTCAGGACTATGTAGCAGCATTTCCACCTTCTGTGGTCCTCCTTTGGACGCACCAGGATTCGTCGAAACTTTCCACTGGACGACTAGCTTTATCTTCGGACCGGCAGCCAGATCGCCAAAGGCAGAAGTGCTGCTACACAGACCTGAGAAATTAGAAAAGACAAGCAGCTTGTAAAGCAATTTGACCTCATTTCCTTCAGCTTTCTCAAATGTAGCGTTTAAATCGTTCTATAGAGACCATGGCTCCTAAAAAATGATTAAGGCGAAGAATTTACAGTTGTCTCTGTAATTGATATTTATATTTAGTTCTCATTCAGTGACTCTGTGACAGGTGAAATACACTCAGAGCCCTTTGATTTGTTGTCTAATAGATGAACTGTTGATGCCAGCACCCCAGGATTCTAGTTCTTCACAGCAGCAGGACTTTAAATGCTGCTTTATGTCCTTAGAGTAGCTTCTTCAGTACTAAACTGTTGTTGGGTAAGTTTGGACTATTTGTGTATCTGAGGTTTGGCAAAAAACTCCAATAACTTGACTTTTATTGTGTAAGCAGATGATGATTTAACAGACTGGTTGGCTAACATCCCAGACTAAGTTAATGGTCTTTATTGTGTTGGGTGTGTGTGAGAGTTCTGACCATAGCTTTCTGGGTAAAGATGTCAAAATAGGATTGTATCTGGAGCCACTAAAAGTCTTCTCTAGACCACTGATAAACCACTAAAGTGTGTCACCCTATAGGTTTTAGCTGCAGAAAAAAGCAGGTGGTGCTAAAACATGTAATTGTATGCTTTTTTTCTGTCTGTATGACACACAGATCAGACTCGTGAAGCCGTCATGGACATGGCGAAGAAGTAAGGATGCTTGCAGCAGAACACTGCAAACTATCCGATATTTGCAAAGATTTCAAACCTTGTTATTAGACATTTAAGATATTTTACCAGGTTGTAAGTTATTGTAACTTCTCTTTGCTCTTCACCTTTCCAAGCAAAATTCGCACATTTTTGCGTGGGCTAGAGCTAGAATGTCGAAATAAGGAAATCATCATTAAAACAAGTCAAAAATCGTTCTACTCCCTACTCTTAAAAAACAGAAAAACTTGATTTAAGACACCCCTTTTCTCAAATTGCTTCATTTAAAAAAAGGTTCATCATCTATATGCATTTAACTAAACAGAATTACTTTAAATTAAGCAGGTCCAACTTAAGATCACATTCTCATTTTGCTCACATTTTGTTCTAAAATGAGTCATTTCCACTTATCACACGAGATTTTACTACTGTAATCAAAATCAACTACAATTAGGTAAATAAAAATTCAAAAATTACAAACAATTTTATTATAAATAGCTAAGAAATACTTTTTTGTTGGCTGTAGAACATTCAGTTTAAAGAAATTCTATGTAACAATTTGCTTTTTCAGGTTATTTTATCCCTTTGTCAATGCTTTTGTGGGACTCCTTGTTTCTAGTTAGCATTTAATTTTATAAGAAAATGACTTGCTGCATACAGTTTTACTACTTTTTTGTCATTTTCTTTTTAAGTTTATTGTACATATTTCCTAATTTTAGGCTACCTCTTTTTGCAGTGTAGTGAAGAATAGTGAAGAGCAAATCTCTAAATGATGGATAATTTTTACTAGATGACGTGACAAGGACTGCCACATCCCCAGACAGAGTCCCGGTACCCTAACCAAAAAATGAGAACAACTGAAGGACAGTTGTTGGAACATACTCTGTATAGTCATACTAGTCACGGGTCATGTCCCCAGCCTGGAGCTTGATCTCAAATATAGAGGAAAATAAAGAGGTTCATAAAAAATCCCCCTCTCTTAGTCGTCTTGGATCATTAACTCTCTCCGCTGAGGCAAGACACAGTTATAGAGTCACTTGTGGAGCCTAAGTATCCTTACTTCCATGGTGAAGTTGGGTTGTTATACACTGGAGTGAATGGGAACCAACTTACTTTTCATCAGGTTGCTGATATGACCTAGAATCATTACAATATTATTAAAATCAAAGAGAAAATCTAGACCTACAATCTTTGTTACTACTTCAGTCACACCAACAAAAAGCTCAAGCACATCATACAGATTTCTGAAAGCCTTTTTAAAGGGTCAGATCTCACTGGGATTGAAAAGAAATGGGCCTAAACTTGATCCTTGGGGAACCCCATTACCCCACAATTGACTTCATGGACTCTTAAAGAGCATGTATCCATAAATCGATCTGAGAGGTGGAAGTGAAACCAGAGCAGTACCAGAGAGATCCAGACATCTTAGCCTGTTAAGTAAAATATTGTGATTTACCGTACAAAATGCCGTGATTAGATCCAGTAGCACCAGAATTAAGAGCTTCTGAGAGTCCAGGATGCAGGGAATATCATTGACCATTTTCACAAGGGCTGTCTCTGTACCACAATTTGTTCAAAACCAGATTGATACTTTTCATGGATATTATTTCTACTTAAAAATCATTTAGTTCAGTTAAATAGCTCTGTTTAATTTCATTAAAAAAACTGGACCAACAGAAATAGATTTACACAGCATGTTGAGTTGGATTGGCTCCAAATCATTGTCCCAGGACAGTTTCTTCTTTAAATCGTGTTTTTTAAATTACAGTTTGCAGTCGTAAGGGATAATATCAGTGCTACTGTTTTGAAATCTCACTCACTTAACTCTTCACATTACGAATAGCAAATAATCAGCAAACCTGAATGTGCGGTATTGTTGAAGTGGCCACCTGACAAGTCACAGCAAGCACATCTGTGCCAGTTTTCAAGGCTCAGTGTTCTAATTCTGACTTAACCTGAGGATGACACTGCCAACTTCCCAACTCCCTAACTTCCCACCTGGGATCAAGAAAGTTTTCTTCTATTAACTAATATAAAACCATTTTACTGGAATTTCAACATGTTTGCTTTAAGTAAAAACTTTTTTTTTAAACTTTAACAGAGTTTAAAATAAAAAGAAAACAATGTTTTGAATTTATCAAGTGAAATATGTTCAGATGTTGAGACTAAGACTAATGGTGAAATAAAAGATGACTTAAATAAAGACAAACTTCAAACCAAAAGATAAAGGCAGAAACATATCAAACCCAAAATGTCTCCGTATGCTCCTCAGTCTACTTTGAACAACAGTTCTAGTGTAATCTTCTGAAATTTTATATTTTTGTGGAGAAAAAAAGTGAACAATTGTTAAATCCTTGTTTTTTGATGACATTTTTTTTAGCTAATGACTGCATTTTGCACCTAATTTAGCCTAAGAAACTGATAAAGAGATCCACATTCAATGTTTCACATTGTGCTTTTAGACAGAGACAAACAAACAAAAACAAAAAAACTAGCTTGAACTCACAAAATGCATCCACAAAATGTGAAGGCGACAAACCACAAACTCTGGCATGTACATGGACCCAAACAGGCCCATATCTGCACATACAGGGGGCCAACATATGGTGAGGACCACCCAAGAAGAATCATCCGCTTTGGAAAAATTAAAGTTCCACTCCATCCTCTTGCTGCAAAGCAGACCGAGCCAGCAATGCATCTGCACAAGTGCAGACGGAGGCCGGCATCCAACTCAGCCAAGATGGCTGACTTATCAATCTGTACTTGATGCTCTCGATGCTTTCAGAAAAAAAAGTAGGACTCCCTTATTTACTGCAGGGGTTACATAAAAAAAGCCACGATAGGAGAAATCCCTAAGTAGAATTTCAGATGTAGGCTTTAAAAGTCCTCAATACACACTTTGCACACTTTTCTCTGACAGACATGAACATTTTATACACTCTTCTCTTTTGTTTAACTCTTTAAGTTCAAACCTTCATAAAAAATAAGTATTGTAGAATAAAAACTAAAATCGAATGTAATTGAACATGGACGTATGTAGAAGACTGAAACCAATCAGGATGCAGAACACAGTACGCTTTTTACTTGTAAATAATAAAAAAAACCCTGATATTTGTAAAGATGTTACCACTGTCAAGTTGAAGTTGAAGCACAGCATGAAAGACAAAACCAGTAAAAGTGTTTTCTCTGGTTGGGTTTCTTGCAGTTGTGGACATTGTACTCAAAAGAAAATGTTTTGACTGAAACAAAGGGTTTCATAACTTTTTGTTAAGAGGGCCAGATTTGGTGAGGTGAAATGTTTGAGGGCGAACCATACGACCATACGACAAACCATTCAAACTTTTCTACTAATAATTTATGGACTATTAAATGAACATTTTGTTGAAATGTCTTTTTTTCAAATAGAAAACAAATATATCTAAATACAGATTTGCCAAAATCACTGTCAATTTTTCATAGCGTTCCTTTTCATTTAGCTTGTCACAGTTGGCGTGTCTCGTCTGCCTTTTGATACTGAACTCTCTGAAAACAGCCACAGTCTCTTGGCATATCAGGCAGACATAGCTGTTTCATATTTCACTGGAAAAAACACGGCTATTTCCACATGTCTTTGAAGCGGTGGTGCTCAGTGTCAACTTCACTTTTTTATTTCCAGTTGACATTTTAGAAATGAGCGAAAAACTGCCACAGAAGGATCACTCAACAGTTTTGCTACAGGTTTACAATGGCTTACAACATTTGGCAGAAACGTCAAGTATACATGCTGCTGCCCGAATTTTTAAATATCGTTGGCGTGGTCATGAATGTAGACGGTAGCCGTCAGGCATGAGTCAGTCAGGCGGGATGACATCATCCCGAAATCGGGTGAAAGCTCGCCACTCAGATTTTTAGCACACATTATGATATTGTTAATTTGCACATTTTTAGACAACATGCCTCCCAAGAAACCCAGCAAGGGCAATGCCCCAGTGCCCAAGAAAATGAAGGTCCAAGCGGTCCAACCACAGCCGGGGTCTTCATCGGATGAAGAGCATCAATGCATCAATGCAGCATGCATGCCGTCTCCCCATTTTTATGCTGGACCCACAATGGTTTGTGTCGCCACTGTGGATCCATATTGATGTCTGGTCATCACCGAGCCCCCAGCCCATGTCAACAGCCCTCATTGAGTGCCATTGGTGCTATCGCGCGATTTCTAACAATCGGACGGCAGCACGGGGGCAGGGGGTGGCAGTCTGAAATCTGACAATTTGCTGGACTTTGGAAAGCCTCCTGTCAGTCAGTTATTATGCTGCTCCCTTCCTTGTTACTGGACTGCCACCGCGCATCCTTAAAAATGTGCCACTGTCAACAAATCATCCAGTCACCGTCAAGATTGAACTTTTTCTTATAACTTCCGCAGCTGCTGTGCGCCGTTCAAAAATGCAACTCCTGCCTTCCGATTACAAACGCCGCCGGCCGAATTTGTTGTAAAACTTGCATTTGCATGCGGTGGCATTTTGACGTAAGTGATAGTAGACGAAGACATCAATGTTTTATCCCCAAAAGTCAGCCTCAGTTACCACAAGAAATGAAAAAAAAAATTCACCTATAATACAATTAACTTTAATACTATGCAGTCTATGGAATTCCAACAAAAAATGTCTTTCAAACAATTATAGGAAGCTTGGGTAAAAGGCTGCTTTTTCTTAGAAAGTGAGATTTACATGTCAATAACCACATTTCCAGCTTTCTGAATGAAGATGATTCTTATGATTGTAATGAAGTTGGGTATCCCACCTTTACTCACTGCAGTGCCATCTTCATTACCATGAAAATATGGAATAAAGGTGCCAAGTACAGATGAATTTGAACGGTTTTGGATTGGGCTACAATGTAAATGTGGAAAAGCCTTCAGAAACTTGATGTCAGCAGTCTGCAAGCATGCAGCCAACAATTAGTGGGTACCACAGAGAAACACAGGGGAAAAGGGTTTTCCTGCTGGGTGAGACAATAAGTAGAAGCCACTTATGAGCCAAGTGGGGGTTATAAGAGGCTTTCAGCGACTGAAAAAAATGCACCCATTTATACCATTGTATTTAAAGTCTAAAGGAGGAAGGGGCTGCACAGAAAGAACCACAGACCGTGACATCCTTAAGAGAAGTCAAATCTCTGCCTGCTACGTGTCTAAAACTTTCAGGAATCGCGTTGCGTTTCATTGCAGATTATGAAACTGTTTTTTTTTCTTACCCGAAATCTCTCGAGTTACTTTTGTGCCCTTTCTGTTGCACAAGCCGTCTCTGCTCGTCTGTGGACCCCCCACGGCGGCAGCACGGGTCACAAATTTTACTGAGTTGCCAAACACTTCCGAGAATGACTAACTGAAGTTTTACAATTAAACCCAAAACTATCTTTGTGGAACTTTGTCCAGAACTTTCTGACTCCTCCATAAGGTTTCGCCAAACCAATATAAACATCATCTAAATCAACAAGCCCCAGATATAGGCAGTTTATGGTCTGACTTGGCTTTGTTTCCCTCCTGAAAGGAGTTAGATTTTGTCTACAGATTTATGACTTCTCTCCCTGCAACACGTAAAACAACCATTTTAACAGTTTCTCTCAAATACATGAGTGCTACTCGTATGGTCAAGGCCTGAATTTCAAAACTGCCTGATTTAGCTGTGGTTAGCTTTAATAGTTAGCCACAGCCCCCACCCCAACAGAATTAATAGGTAGAGGTGGACACAGGCATCCCCTTGTCTCTATCTGGCAGACCCCACACAACTCACTCACACACACACACAAACGTACACAACTGCACACTAAGTATAGATGTCCAGGCTAACCCCTCATTGAGATGGAAGTTTGGCTCAGAAACAAGCTGCCAGGCTGGTTTCAAACCCCCTCCCACCTTCTTCGATTTTAATAGTGCCCGTCACACATAAACACACAATCACGCTGGGGCTGCTGCTATTTTCAGACGGCAAATAAGTGCACAGGCTGCCCACAAAAGTGTGTCAATGCACAAAGGCAAGTATGCAGCCAACACGCACCATTAAAACACACAAAACCGAGCGAGGTGCGTGCAGAATCACACGGCTCACACAGCACATATTTACACTTGATAAACACCTGGTGGCTGAAAATAACCAACAACAGCCCTTTCTACATGAACTCAAAGGTGCTTTTTGGACTTATAAATACCTCCGATGGCGGTCACAGGAGACTCCTTAGAGTGTGAGTGGCCCACCGTGCTTTATTTTCATAGGCTGTGGAAGCTGGTGTGAGCAAAGAGCCACCAATGAGACCGACAACCGGTGCTGGGGAGGTTAAAATGTTCCCGTCTGTAGGTGTGCCAGCTACCTGAACTGTAAAATGCTTCAGTTAGAACAGTTTGTGAATTACTAAACAGACAAGTAAGACAAAAAATGCCCTTGGCAACCCCAACAGTACAGTGGAGATACCAGCTTCTATAAACTTTGCTCACATTCTGGAAAGAAAAAACAATTTAGGTTACTGTGACATTTTAATTTACTCCAGCGACCGCGTCGAAATCTAAGTTTTATCATGTGAAACACACAGGCCTCATGTTCAGACAGGATCAGACAGGAAAGGTCATTTGCACCTTGATTTCTTGCAGGCTGGAGATATAACAGTCTTGTGGGTTTTTTTTTTTTAGATGTACAGCTCCTGGCAGAACTTTGACCAGAACCAGCTAAACTAATCTGGAAACAGCTGGGAAAATTTTGGGTCAGAACCAAAAAGGATGAAGCTCCTACTGCAAACAGCTAGAACTGGGCATTCAATAATGTAACTAGATTTTCTGTCTTTACCACTTTGCTTTCTCACTTAACTGGCGATGAAACATTTATTTAAAAAAGGGACATAGAGACAATAAATTTCAATTATGAGTTCCCGCGCAAAGGTAGCCTAAGGAATATATTGAGTTTAATCTACGACAAACTCAAGAACAACAATCAGTAAAAAAGCCTCTTTCCTTTGTTCCACTATAAATACATTGTTGTTTTAGTCATATTTTCTTTTATGTTTTTAATTCTCAAGTTTTATAATTTTTTGCTAGAATATGAAGACAAGTATTAATCCAAATATGTTTTAGTTTTTAAAGAGAAAATTGTCACGATGCGGGGTGGCTGAGAGCCGGTTGGACCCAGATGCAGAGGCGGAGGACTCAGTTCAGGGACTTGAAGTTTTAATGCACAAAAAACAAACAAAAAGCGCTGCAGAGCAGGTTCACAGAACAAAAACAAAACTTACTTGGCGTGGCATGAAACATGGATGAGGCAAGAGACAGGAACATGGAGTAGACAGGACAGGATGACATGAACACCATAACAGAGCTAATGGACCAGCACAGGAGGAAGGCAGAGACACGACTTAAATACAGACAGGGCAGACAAGACACAGGTGAACATGATCAGGGCAGATGGGGACCAAAGGAAGTAAAACTCAAGAAAACAGACAACACAGGAGAACTTTCAAAATAAAACAGGAAACAGAAACAAACAAGACAGAACAAGAACAAGGACGAAAAACAAGACAACAAACTCAAACCATGACAAAAATATAAGATTTATAAATAGAGACACTGCAATAAAACGAATCGTGGGCCCCTTGCAATGTCTTCTCTTTGTAGTGTAATATGAAAATAATTAAAGCAGTGTTGTACGGCTCTCAGGTGCCACCCACCCTTGAGCCCTCCCCCTCCCTGACCTCCCCTTACTGGCTAAGCAAATGACACTCACTCTTAACCTCTGCCACCCTGGTCAGAGCAGCAGTAGCCAAATTCATGAAAAAGCCCACTAAAAAAAAAAAAAAGCTGACTTTTTTGTTGGTTTTATCTCTATAGCAAACATTTTATTTATTTTTTTGCCTGGGGGTGGGGGAAAAAGGGCTAAATGTAATTTTTAGGAGAATCTGCTAAAGAAAACTTTTTTGCTAACCACGCCCACAATCCTAATTTCTTCATATAGTATGTAAGGTGATATAGTAGTAAGGTGATATTTTATTTTTTAAGATAGTGGCCTCTTCCTAAGGTCAAAGGTCGACAAAACTTTGGTTGTGGTTGTAAATTTTGTTTTCCCATATTGTGTGAAAATTGCCAAATTTCACGCTTTGCCAAAAAATGACTGCCAAGCAATAGGACCTGTGGCCATCCCATAAGAATTTCAAAACTTCCTTTGGATATCCCTGACATGTGTGTTTAAGTTTTGTTGGTGAATTTTATATTTTATATTATAATATACATTTTCAATCCTCATAAAAGATTTTGGCCCCATTTACTTTTTGGACAGTTTCCAACTGTGATGTCATCGTTTTTTTGGTGTTCACTATGCCCAAAATTCCTTCTCAACGGAATGTGTGTGCAAATTTTGGTGAGCTTTTGTGTCAAGGGCGAAATGTTTGCTCAAAGGCGCCGTATGAAAGAAGGATCTCAAACACAAAATGCTCCTGTCAGTCCCGCTGCGGGACAAAACTATGCGGCCTTTGCAGATGTTCACAGTAAACGTCAGACTAAAATAGATTTCTGCTTGTCTTTAGAACAAAAGTAGAACAGGAAAAAGCAGCGAGAATTGAACCTTTTTTGTGTCTATTGAGCAAACTGATGCAACAAGTAAGGATCTTTTCTTTTCTAGAATAGCCTCTCCATAACATTTGCAATGCCACTTAATAAGGGTGTGCCAGCGCCATTATTAATCTAATGACTCCAGATGATTGGAAAACAAATGACGCACTGTTTCCAGTGCAGCTGTGGATCACAGACCCATAACCCTCAGCTCCACTGAGAGCTGTAAGTCAGCTAAATGAGAGAGCTATCGTTACATTCACAGCCCCTTTTTCTGCCATTAAGAGGTTTAAGAAAAAAAAACAATCAGGGCCCGAGACTCACTCCACGGAACGTGGCCACCTCAACAAGGACCTCAGTTATGTGGGCTCCACTTCCACAGTAATAATCAGCAGACGGAGGGGGGTACTAAGCAGAACATTTCAAGTGACCACAGGTGGGGAGACATGCACCCATGAGGCTGCTACTGTTCCAGTCTGATTCATGCACATTTCCACACATAAAAACTCAGCCAAATGATTACAAGTTGGTTAATGAGTGACATTCTCCAAACTGCCGGCTATTGCTGTGTCTTTAGGGTACTTTACTTGATAACAGATTTTACTTCCTCTAGGACCTCCTGCTTTTTGTCAAATACAACTCAGAGGTTAAATATAGAGTCAAAAGTCATGTAAATCAACAGTGTGCTGGATGGAGAAAGACAATGTGACATTGGGACCTAACTAAAAGTAATCCAGATCTCAATGAACGTCAGCGGCAAACTCTTCTCAAGCACAATCCTTAAAAAGAAAGACTGTTCAGCTAAAAAAATAAAATGAAATAAAGACTGTTCCATCAAAGCATGCATCACACGTACTGTGATTTATATGAGGATCTAAACATTGGCTGACACATGGTTGACACATGCGGAGTGTCAGCCACATGTTAGAATTAGGAAACCAAATGAAAACAGTCAAGTGTGAATAGCTCGTCATGGTTTTTGGGCATGTTTACACCCATAGCAACGTGCTCTGGAGAGTAAACCTTATTGAAACGCACAAACTTTGAGCAAAGCTAATCATTAAAGGGGGTTAACCACTCCATGCAAACAGCGCCAAATGATCTGTTTAAATATTACATCTCATCGTGAGAGGGACGTTTGAGCTGCAAGCAAAATAAAACACACTTTTAGAAGCAGAACTTTTGTATTATGTATTATTGTTATCTATTTACATATCCAAGAGTGAACACTAGTGGATTCCTCCCATTTAATAACTTCATTCTGCAAAAACAGGTTGTAACACATGCAACCAGCCAACAAGATGACACAGGACATATGCAGATGTGTCGGTGGGGCATTGTGTTCGTCATCACAGAACAAAATATGTTTAGATTGTTTAGTTAGGTATAATTTGAAACATTCAGTTCTCACAATAATTTGACAGTATTATAGCTTGGGGCCCATAAATGATTTTAAAATAAAACTTTTTTTTCTTGTTTTTAACAAGTACAATGATATTTTTACCTGGAAATAATGCAAATTTACACAATCCAATGTATTTCATATGCATTGTGGAGGTTATCATCACTCTTTAGCTTTCCAAATCAGCTGAATTAATGGTAATAGAAGGAAATACTTTCAGAATTTGACATACTCTCTGCCCCAACCAACACAACAAAACCTGACTTTATAGAAGAGGATTTAAATCAGCAACAACTTAAAACATGTTGCAGTTTACAGAGCAGATACTTAGCTTTGTGCTTGTAATGTGATCTTAAAATGATCAAATGTAGTATAGATACTAACAAAAAGAGATTAGAATCAGAGATTCATTTATAAAGATGAGATCTGGTATGGTTGCCAAATATGGTACATGATGGAACACTTAAAGACCGTTTCTAATGATTTTTGTTCTTTTTGTGTTATTAACATGTTGTTGTGGCATTTTTCTCTTGATGGAGGACATATATATAAAAAAATGTTAAGCTTAAAATAGTATTTCTGTATTTATTTTGTGCTATTTGTTGTGAATGAAGAGCAGACAAAAAATGCAAATGGAAAAAGCTTGTAGCTGGGATGTAGGTGCTACTATTGGCGCCACAAGCATCCACTTGCAGACAAATAGATCCATGTGCGTCTTCGTTTTTCTTTGTTCTTAGGATCAAAATGCTGACATTGCCTTTTGATAGTTCAGTGACCATTAAATCAGTTTATTTCTAAATACTGTAGTGCTCGCTAGTCGTGTTCCACCAGCAGGGCTTTTGTCCCATTTTTTTTACTCTTTTAGAAAGGTTCGGGACAAATTATTGATAATCAGTTGAAATGGCATCAAATGATTTCAACTGAGCTCAGTGCAGCCCTTTAGTATATCAGACATGCCTTCTGTCCATCTGCATAAAGTCTTTGGAGAAACCCAACAAACTGTGAGATTAAATTTCCCCTTCAGTCGGTTCCATCATGATCTTTCTTTTCAAAGCAGTTAAAAATAAAATATGCAAATACTCTATATGAAAATTAGGACTATAAAACACCATCAGTTAACAGACTATGTACACACAATGCTAGTGCAGCATTTGCAAATATAGGTAAAAGAGTGGTATTGGATAAATGCCAACAACATCACTTCGAGCTCCATAATGCTGCCATGCTCACTGATACTGTTATTATGTACATGTGGAACAAACGCATGAAAAGAGGAAGTGGAAACAAATCCTTTGTTTGAAGAAGTCTGTTTTTAACAATGAAAAAAGGTTGTTAAATGTCTATCTGTACTGGCTACAGGCTAGCTAAGTTGACAGATAATATTACAATCTAAAGCCCTCTACATCAAAAAATTCGAGTGTTTTAAAATTAAGATGTTTTTTACCCTTTAAATCACAGAGAAAAAAAAATCACAGTAGTCATTTTTTATGAAATACAGGTCTAGATATTAATAATTATGATACGCTGGAAGATATACTAAGTTCTTGTTCACAATAATATTACTTTAAGATACGAAAATATAAAAAAATATTATTCATGTTTGTTCATGAAAAAAAGCACCTTACTTACCTAATGTCTCAAATTTGATTCACACATTTTAACTTGGCGTAACTGTATTATAAACAATTAATTATAAATCAATTTTGCATTTGTTTTTAACACAACAATAGATCAGTATTTCTCACCATACGTTTTGAAAACTTGCTAAACGGTTTTTGGCCAAAAGTGTTTTTGAGATTTTATGGAGGAAGCCATTTTGCAGGGAGTGTGTTAAACATATTTTCTTCAATGATTTGGGATCTTCACTGGTGTCCATGGATTACATGAAATCTTTCCACCTTTATCCACCTTTGTCATGGTAGGAATAACACGTTAATGTAAGGGTGGGGTCATCTAAGATGGCACAAGGGTTAAGGAAAGTTTGGGTCATACAAATGAGAACCTGGCTGTGGATCCTGTCTCCGGCTCGACTCGCGCCCCCCGACTGTCCCTCCACCTCCATCTGGATGAAGCTCGTCTTCTGGACTTTAAATATGTAGTTGTAGGGTTAGATAAGTTCATTCTACTCTATGAGTTCTGGTAAATTGCTTGTCTGCCTGG
This sequence comes from Oryzias sinensis, assembly GCA_037389245.1. Classification (NCBI taxonomy): domain Eukaryota; kingdom Metazoa; phylum Chordata; class Actinopteri; order Beloniformes; family Adrianichthyidae; genus Oryzias; species Oryzias sinensis. Next base: position 20,006,858 of record CM074499.1, on the reverse strand, counting down.
GGGAGGATCCCTCCTTCATGTGGGCACCAATGAAGTTTCTTCGTTTTTCCGGAATCTGTTTTTTTTAGGAGTTTTTTCTTTACCGCGAAGGGGGGTCTAAGGGCAGAGATGCCAGTATAGCTTAGTCAGTTTGTGAGTTCAGTTTAGTAATTTCCGATTGAACTCTTTGTATTCATGATCCTTTTGATTTCCTGTTTTACTTTTTCAGTTAACCGATAAGAAGCCCATCGAGACGACTGTTATTGTGAATTTGGGCTATACAAATAAAATGGAATTGAATTGAAATTAATGTAGAATTTTATTTTGTTTTATCTGGTTCCTTAACCTTTTAACATTTTAGCTGTCGCTGGCCACATCTAAATACCACACGCTCTTTAAAATAGCATTTTCACCATCAATGTGAAATCAAAGCTGCTTTTCTCCACTTCAGAATTCGCTGGATTTACGTTAATTGCTTAAATGATTTAAGAGTTACAGTAGTTGAAAGCATGTCAACACTGTAGCTGTGGTATTAAAGGGTTAAATAGGGCATCTGAGCATAAAAATCATCCAACAAAATTTAAATTTAAAGGTTACTGAAGTGGAAGTCACAGTCCTGCCCTGGGAAAGGTGACACACCCAGGAAGATGAAGATCTTAATTAGTCTGCACTGGTGACAAAGCCCATCAGCCTCTGGTTACAATCACCTGGGAACCTCCAACACAAAGACACTCACACTGAAATAACACCACAAGATTACAGGGAAGGGGCTTAAAGTGTCACAAACACCTCTGAGCAATACGAAAACCTTCCAGTTAAGCAACATTACAAAGGTCATGCTAAAAATGATGCCTTGTGTTCTCATGGGTAAACTTTTATGAACATTTATTTGATTTGAATTTGAAATGGTTTGATTTGAAATGGTTTATTTCAAGCAATCAAATAGGAGTAATACACACAAAAGCAATATAATCATCAGTTATACATTCATACAGTAATTAATCAAACTTAGGATAATTAGACATAATTAATAAAAATTGCTTGAAAGGGAGTGGAAGGAAGCGAACTTATATAATCCCACCCCGTTATACTATAACCATTTTATTACATGATTTATCAATATCCGGTTCCTAGGTTTTATCAGACAGAATTAAGAATCATAAGGTATCAATAAAGCACGTGCCAAAGATGAATTACTTAAGTACTACGTCAAAAATAACTTTAGAAATCAACATGGCAAATGCAGCATCTGAAATATATGCAAATTATGTTACTTTTAAAAGTCATTCATATGCTTTAAAACATAATACTATACCAGTAAAATAGACACAACACTGTTTCAGGAGTTATCATAGCAAAATTTCATCAAGTATCAAAAGTTAAAAACATGTGCAAAGTTATGCTACATTAGGAAAGATTTTTGAATCATTTTATCAATTTTAGGAGCTAGTGAAGTAATATCATCAAAAGTCAATCAATTTAACAATTTTCAATAAGTTATTAATCATTTGTTTTACTTTTTAAAACTTTTTTTTTTTTTTTTTTTTTTTTTTTTTTATAATAAGGTAATGCTGTAAGGGAAAAAATAAAAAGGGTCCATAATCTGTCGATTGTCCAAGGTTGGTATTTCTTCTTTTACTGATAACAGCTGATCTCCTGGGTTTAAACAGTTTATAGGTCTCTTCGATGTTATGTCTGCAGACATTAGATTCGGGTCCATATCCTTCTTCAGCTGATATCAGCTGCGGTGAAAGTTGAGGTCAAATTGTCTGCAGGTCAGAACTCTCTGCTGTTATTCAGGTGACGTCAGACTTGTGAAGAAAGTGATGATTCCAGGTGTCATATTTCTTGAAATTATTTGGCTCTTTGGTTTATTACTCCACGTTGTTTCAGACGACCGTGATCAAACACTTCTCAAAGTCCTTCATGGTGTTCACGACCAGAACCTTGGTGCGGTCCTCTGGACCGAGTGGTTTGACGTAAATCCTGCAGCCTTTAACCCAAGTGTTCTCAATCTGCTTACGCTTCCTGAGAAGCCGTGCATGTTTTGAGATTTCAGCATTCCTCCTGGTCAGGTGGTCGTTCAGATAAGCAGCCGAACCTTTCAGGTTTTTGCGTTGATTCATCAGAGCTAGCTTGTGTTTGTGATTCACAAACCTGATGAGGATCGCTGGTTTATCCGTCTCCTTTCTCCTGGGGAGCAGGTGGCAGGTCTTGATGGTATTGAGATCCAGGGAAATCCCTTTCGATGTGAGAAATGAATGTATTTGCTGCTCCAGCGACGCGTCGATCTCCGTATTTGCACTGCTAGCTACGCTAGCGCTAGCATTAGCAGCGCTAGCTCCAGCTGAATTCAGCTTCGCTCGAGGCTTGATTGGTACTCCAGTGAGAATGACATTATTCATCCTTACTTGCTGTTCCACATCGTCCAGTCTTTTCTCCAGAATCTCGACCCGGTTTTCTCCCTGCTCGTTTTGAGCCCGAAATCTTCGGAACTCTTCCATCATCTCCCAGAGTGGCGTTAGTTTAGCCGACACTTGATCCATAAAACTTTTCAGCGTTTCTTGAATAATGTCAAGAGATTTTTTGAGCTCTTCATATTCCTGGGGTTTCTTCGGGGGCATGGTCAGCTCTCTTTTTGGAGAAAATCAACTTCTTAAGTAATTTGAAGATAGTATCCGCAGAGAGCCGCGACCACGCGTCCTGCCTTAACCCCGGAACCGGAAAAAAAAAAAAAAAGAAAAAAAAAAAATGTAGCTCATTTTGATGTAATTTAAATCTTTAATTGTCATTTTCAGAGTCAATTTTGTGATGTGATGTTTTTATAAGCTCCTAAAAACCTTAGACAGAGATGCCGTCCATTCACCCTTGTGCTATCCTGGGCACTTTAACGTTGGGAGTTGGGTCATCTAGACCCACTAGACAGTGCTCTGAACCTTTTTTCTTCAATGATTTGTGAACCTCACTGGTGTCCATGGATTACATGAAATCTTTTCACCTTTATCCACCTTTGTCATGGTAGGGAAAACATGTCAATGTAAGGGTGGGGTCATCTAAGATAGCACAAGGGTTAAAGAATGACATTAAAGCATAGACAAAAAAACCTGCAACCCTTCCTTGGCTGTCCCTAAATAACCTTAGATGTTCCTACAAAAAAGACACAGAAAAAGCCATTAAAAACACAAATAGACACAACAGGAGACATTTGAATCAGCTGTGATTCAACAGTGTAAATTGTATCATGACAGCACAGTCTTAATGCCCTAGTCATAACTGCTTGTACGTGTGAATATGGGCTGTCTCCTGGTGAAAAATGGGCAAACCTGTATGGCTTGCATAAAATCTTTAGACTGTAGACTAATCGATGAGCCCGCACACCGAGAAATTGTCCATGCACATTGTCTTTGTACGGGCATGCTGCGTGCGACAGGTCTTAGTCACCCATTCACACACTGATAGCAATACACATCTGATTTAGCTTTAATAATTAACTATTAACTTTTTAAAGTCAATAAATACTGTATAACTTTCTGAGGGTAGTGGAGTCGAAGGTGCAACTCGAAAGCTTTTTATTCTCACTACTTTGCCATTTTCTTTGAACTTTGTTCTGAACTTACTTAGATATAAATATTCAAAACCTTGGGCAGAGGTATAAATCAATGTTTGTTCCCACAATTGTTTTATTAAAATGCAGAGAAACTTGACTATAACCAATTTTAATGGGGAGGAGTAAACTTGATCTAATTTCCCCCGCACTGCTTTAGGGAATTCTTCTCCGGTAATGATTGTCAATAGAACACTCAAAATAGTTCACTGGTTAAAAGTGACAGTTCAAGAAATCAGACGACGGTTCACTTTTATCCTTTTACTCTTTTTTTTCTTTTCTTTTTGCCACATCTGACACTTGACTCTGCACTTCTTACATCTGTTGCTCTGCAGCTGTGCATTGCATCTGTGTCGAAACAATGCCTCTAAAGTAAACGTCTAGGTGAAGTTAGAGGACAATCAACCCTGTGTTTTCTTTCCTGGAGCTTTATGAGTGAATCATGCAGCATCCAGACGTCTAGACATGCCTCTGTTGGTCTGCAGCCCCACATGGCCTTAAGGCAAATGGCCGACACAGACACCCACTATCAACACTGGAAAGGTGCGGGGGTGGGGGGTTTCTAACTTGATCCAATCATCTTACATGTCGTTTGGACTGAGTATAAATCCAACTGAGAGGTCAACCGATCAAGGGTTAGAATGGGGGTTTTGTGTGTGTGTGTGTCTGCCTCCTGCAGGTGTGTGAGTGGAGGATTAAAGGCTAGTTGTGGGACTTAGAGGCTGGTACTTTTAGAAAAACTTAGTCAAACTAGTATTCTTTAAATTCACATCCTAAACCTTTTAAAAAAAGTCAATTTTTTTATTGTTTAGCAATAAAGCAACTTTAGAAAACTTTATTTTATTAAAAACATGGAGGATTGAATGTTTTAAATCTGTTTTAAGGTTTCAGTGTAGTTAAAAAAAACAGATTGTTTTAGGATGGAGCATTAACTACCGTACTTAAAAGCACAAATTCCTAAATAAGAACACTTGAAATGGGAAAAAAAAGAAAACTGTGAACATATAAAACAAAAAAACATTTAAAGACAGAAATATGCCTAACTTTTGTTCAGTGACTCACTTTTTAATGATTCATTTGTATTTTTTAATGTACCATCTTTCCACAGGGTGCACCAGATTATAAGGCGCACCGTCAATAAATGGTCTGTTTTTCGTAATTGTGTCGCATACAAGGAGCACCGAACTATCAAGGAAGACAAAAGAGTAAGAGATAAGTCTGTCTGTCACTGAGACTTAACTCACAGTAACTATGGAACTTATTTGTAACACGCTACACGTTAGCCACGATAGAAGTGTTAGTCACATTAGTGTATTTACAATACCTGGAATTCCCAACCTTGTTTGCACCATGTAAAAACAGAGTGATACAGCTAAAATAAATGTAACTGTGACTACACTATTCTAATGTTGATTTTCTCTCTGTAAAAAAAAAAAAAAACACATAAGATTAACTGCTCTTATAACATAACAATGAATTGTTCTTGTCCCTTTTTAAAAAAATAAAGTTTTCTCACCCCTTTTATAATTACTGACTTTAAAGGCATTTGTTTTTAGTTAAATAGCAATTTATAGATTTTTTTTACATAATAATGCATTCATTTTAGTCATTTAGGTAATTCTAACAGGAAAAAAGTGATTTAATGGTCCTTCAAGTTCTAATTAAAGTTGATCCTTTCCATTACATTTATGAAATGATGTAATGTCTGTGTTAGCTGAAAACATTTGTCACAGCTGTGCAGAATGACTGTGGGCTATCAGGAGAAGTCTCAAAGTCTTCCTGATAAGAAAAAAAACAATCCTTCATCAAATAAATCAAACATTAAATCAGTCTAATCCAATAACTTCATGAACTCAATAATAATGAAGCTAAATTTACTGCTTATTTATCATGTTGAAAATGTGGGTAAAACAAAAAAAACACATGCACGGTTTCAGCTGGGTATTTGTCATCACTTGTTCATCTTCCACACCAAAGCTCAGCCGGGGAATTTCCTGGCACATCATGTCCCAATGAGGCATCTTGCTTGACTGGTATATATCTATTTTTTATGGATTCATGATGACTAATACTAAACCTTTCATCCAGTTCGCCTTTAAATTACCTAACGCTGATTGTTGTAAATGATGGGAACTCTCAGACTTTTCTCAGTCTCATTGTTGACAGAGTAGCCACAGCTGCATGCATCCTTCTTTGACCACGTTTTACACCAGGGCGTGCTGGTCTGCGGCTCACGAGGTAAAAAAAAAAAAACAAAAGCAAAAACTGCTAACTTATTGGAAAATCCCTGACTTTAAATATGTTTCGTCATGATTGTGTTATGCTTCTTTTTCTTTCTCTTTCGGCTTTTCCCATCAGGGGTCGCCACAGCGAACAAGTCGCATGGTAAACCTGGCAATGTTTTACGCCGGATGCCCTTCCTGACGCAACCTCCTCAAAGCAACCGGGCTTGGGACCGGCACAGAAGTAGAGAAGGGAACAGGGAGCAGCCCGGAGTCGAACCCTGGTTTCACGGACGGAAGGTGGGTGCCGCAAACCAGCATGAGCTAAACCGGCTCCTGTTATGCTTCTTTGTTTAATCTGCCTTTTTTGTCAGTCTCAATTTATGACTTAGGCCGCCTTTACACTGCAGGTCTTGATGCCCAAATCCGATTTTCTGACTATATCCGATTTTTTTGACGACCCGCTTACATCATCTTTTAAAAGTGACCCGTATCTGATTTTTGCATTTACACTATACAATGCTGAAACTATCAAACGTAGACGTTCTGAGGACTACGTAGCAGCATTTCCGCATTCCGCGGACCTCTTTCGGACTTGTGTGATTGCGGCTGTCATGGAGGCAAGGTGGCGACGGAAGGAGGCGTTGCCTTGGGCGCTCCAGAGGGGATGCACGGGGGAGTAAAAAGGAGGAGGGCTGCTCGGCTCTCTCTGAGTTTTGAATGAGAAAGTGTTTGCAGACGTTGTGCTGTCCGAACAGTTTGATCCAAGTGTTGAACCTTTACTGCGCGATGACTTCTCTTTTCTGACCGTGGTCAGAAACACACGGGAGATTTCCTCGGGGTTCACTTTCCATTCTGAACCCTCAGCCTCCAGAGTGGGCTAAGAAAGACTCCAAAACTTTTGGGGGAGACACCTTATTTTTAATTTACGGTTCTCCGACATTCCCTCGCTCCGCGCTCACCCCCCCCCCCCCTTACACACACACACGCAAGCACGCGTGCGCGCGCTCACACACACACATGGTCCCCATCATACACGCCCCCCAAAGAAATAAACGGCTTCTAGCCTGCTGTTCCATAGCAACGGTGTCCCGCTTCATTAGTAACCGTTTGCGTCCCGACCGGGACCGGACCGGACATAACAGCGGTTTCCAACTACGATCTGAAGCCTGAGGCTGAAAGGTAACACGCTGACAGCAAAATCAGCGCACAAAAAGCACCTTAATAAATCCTGTGATCTCAGTTGGTGGTGTCCTGAGTTGACGTCACTGAGGTACGACTTGCATTTACTGGGGAATATCCGATCTGTCTGCTTACATGGCACACGCAAATGCACGTATCTGATTCGTTTCCGATTTATTTACACATATGAGAGAGGCCTGTATCCGATCTGAGAAAAACGGAATCCATGCGCTTTTGTCCTGCTTACACGTTCACCGATCATATCCGATCTGTGCCAAATGAGAGGAAAAAATCGGAATTGGGTCACTTGAACCATGCAGTGTAAAGGCGGCCTAAGTCACATGCACCGGTAAAAGGGGTTGACCCTACGGGTATTGCCGGTTTTGGGTTGTAGGGAGGTGTGGCTGGATCTTGAAGGGAGCGCAGGTGTGTCTTGCAGTTCCCTTGAGGCTTGTGGGGCCACCATGCATAAGGAACATCATGAAACTGGAATGTACAGTGTCTTGTGTGTCTAGTAAGTGTATCGTAAAGTATTTGTAAAGGTAATGTAAGTTACACGGACTCATGATGCATTGGTGATGATGTTGTACAACACTATACTCTAGTCAGTATAGTGAGATGCGTGCACATGCTGCACACATGGGGTGTGCAGGTGATATGTAAGGATGCCCACACAAATCGGATCATCCAATTTCCTAATTTCTAACACTGCTGCACCAGAACACGCACTTATTACTTTAACCCTTGTGCTATCCTAGGCACTTTACCATTGGGAGTTGGGTCATCTAGACCCACTAGACAGTGCTCTGAACCTTTTTTCTTCAATGATTTGTGATCTTCACTGGTGTCCATGGATTACATGAAATCTTTCCACCTTTATCCACCTTTGTCATGGAAGGGAAGACATGTCAATGTAAGGGTGGGGTCATCTAAGATGGCACAAGGGTTAACAGCACTAACAGCCACAAAAAAATGCAAAATCCCTACAATGTGCCCTCGTCTCACCTCATTCTTCCCCTATGTGTTGTATCAGTGTTCGCTACTGCCTGTCACCCGCAACATCCCCATAGAAAAATGTTCATAACTGTTTTTGCTGTACAGGCTCAATGAATAGTCTACGAGTTTAAAATTTGGTGTGGGCAAACTGCGTGGCGTGCCCAGGTTTAACCATGTTTTTCCCACAGACAGCCCGTATCCACCCAGAGCCAGTTCTCCCTAAGGCCCTATCTAACTTGGTTTGCATTTATATCGACTTGTTTTCTTACAAAATATAAGCAGCTATAGGGGGTTTTACACCTATCAATGCTATCATAAAACATATTTCCAATCACAGTGCATGCAGTGCAATTCATGCCTTGTCCCTCTTTTCCACTCCCCTCCTGGGCAGTGGGAGTGATTCCAGTTTCCGGTTGGCTCATCTGTGCTCCTGTACCTGACCGTGTACCTCGTCTCTGGCTCGCCTCTGCTCCTGCTCCTACACTTGGTCATGGACCTCGCCTCTGGCTCGTCTTACGCCCCCTGTCGTCCCCCAACTCATCTGGATGAAGCTCATCTGCTGTAGTATTTAAACACGTAGTTGTAGAGTTAAATAAGCCAATTCTTCTCCATGAGTTCTGGTGCATCGCCTGTCCGTCCTAGGAAGAGGATCTCTTCTTCATGTCTCCTTTTTTTCATATCTGTTTTTAGAAGTTTTTCCTTTCCGCGAAGGAGGGTCTAAGAACAGCGATGCCCAGTTCAGCCTAGTCTGTTAAGTTTAGTTTAGTCATTACCTGTTGAATTTTATGACTTCATGTTCTTTCTGATTCCATGTTTATTATACATTTACTGGTATGAAGCCCATTGAGATGACTATTGATGTAAAATTGGGCTATAGGAATAAAATTGAAATGAATTGACAAAAAGACTTTTGAAACACAAAACGCTCAACAGTACAGTGTTTTTTTTAACCCTTATGCTATCTTAGATGACCCCAGCCTTGCATTGACGTGTTCTCCCTACCATGACAATGGACTTTAGTCCAGATGACAGCCCCTAAACCTACTACAATAAATGCCATTGAAGAAAAATGTAAACATCTACCAGTCTATCTTTCTTAATTTTGTTACAAACTTTTTTTAATCTTAAATTATGTCTGCATTTCCAACAAGCTGCTAACGAAAAAAGCTAAACACATATAAACAGTTTCATTTCCTTGTCTGATCACATGCTGCATGCAGTGCATTGAGTTAGTGGAAATCCAGATAAACTGCTTTTCTGCCAATGTACCTCAGAGGCAAAAGCAAATGTCCAAGGCTGAGAATTCCTTCTAATGCGTATCGAAATAGCAAGAGGTGTGGACAGGCACTGACTTCTGAAAGCCAGTAAAAAGTGAACATGAATACAAACTGTGACCTAAGAAAAACTCAGTTATCTTCGAAAAAAGATATCGGGACTTGTGCTTAGGTTTAAACATCTACTTTTGAGCAAAACTGTTCTGCCTCCAAGGAGAGCTTGGAAAGGGAGACTTCATGGTCTCCAAAAATAAATACAATTAACCTCTTTTTAGCATGTTTCTTGCAGGAGCTTTTTATAGGCACAGCAGGTTGTGTAAAGCTCAACAATTACATAATTGCACCTTGAACAGGAGAGACTCAGCATGTCTGCCTTTCTCTAGACATTTAAAACACCTCAGTCTAATCACTTCCACAACTTAGTGTAAAATAAAACAGACAAAAGCAAAGGAATTCCTGACGTGTTTGCTATTTAGTGAGGTATGGTTGATTCAATTTGACATTTTCAATCATATTTGTTTTTTTCGTAAATAAAACTGTATTTGTTATGTTCTAGAACAAGATGTGTTTCTAGAACAAGCTGTGTTGGCTTTTTTGTTAGAATCTGTGCTTGTAAAAAAAAGAAAACCTTACTGAAAAGGAAAAAATAAATGTACCATATATCTGTAGTAAAAATGATTACATCTGATAGTATACAAGGCTGTATTCAGGGTGGACACATTTGGCTCGCTTAACGTGAACCAGAGTTGGTTTACCCCAATAATCAAGAACACATTTTCCGTCTGAATGCCCAGGCGAAACGTGGTCCAGGACCAGAACCTGCTTTTGGACCTATCGGTTCTTGGTTTGTTTCCAATAAAACTGAGCGTTTCTCTGAGTTTCCTCAATGGAATGCAATCCAATCCTGGAGTGGAACAACTGAAACAAAAGGCCCCCGTAGCCGGGTATTATGGGATATAAACACAGTAAGAAGGAAGTGCCCATGACGATGAGACACAGCAACACATTGAAATTTGGTCAGATGAATACAGGCTCACATTGCTTCTCACTGTTTTTTCAACAATCTATAAGTCATAAACACTTATCAGCACTCCTTCCGAGCTGACATCTCCTCAGTGATCACCTTGCAGAATGCCTCCGCTGTACCAAAGCAGCAGTAAAAAGTATTGTACCTGACGATGATACAGACGTTCAAAATTGGTGAGCGAAATATAAAGTTTGAATAAGTGAACCATCCCACATTGCTTTGCCCCACCCTCCTAAATAATTATTCAAGATTTTCAGATCACACTAGAGATCAAGTCTGTAATGACTTGGTTTCAATGTTTAGTTTGGTTAAACATTTGCTGAGGGGTTAGTCAGGCTTAGTCCAAGTCAACAGAAAATGATTAAAAGTCAGAGTCCCCTACAGCAACAGAAACCCAACTTTTTTGGGTGTGTGATGCATGCAAAGCAGTGTAATTGAAGCCTTTATGTATTCAACACGCCTCCTTCCTCCTCCCACTCTCTGATGTAAAGCTGATTAGACAGCACCCACACTTCCGTCTCCCCCCTCTCTGACCTGCTGAAAAGCTGCTAATTATAGACCGACCCTGACAGTACGACTTCATGGTCAACTGCTGCCCTCCCACTCAATGTCCAAAAACTAGTAATTATACAAATAACATGGCTGTGGGTCAAAAGCTCCCACAGTCTTTTCTGGCACTTATCAACCAGCAGACAGCGAGCATGCTCACGAATGAGAGGGGCACGCGGGTGTGTCAGGCATCCATTTAGAACTCCCAGAACTCCCTTTTTCAAAGTTGTATAATATTCATTTGAGAATCTTGTAAAAGCTGCAATGACTATTTTACTGTCCTGAGAGCAAAGACTGTTTCATAAAATAGATGTGAGAATGAGCCAACGCACAAAAGCCCTTAAGTCTAGGAACCCGTAAGGAGTGAATCCTCTGGCTGCAGAAAAGAATCCTCGTGGTTTCCATTACAATGTTGTTACCGCCCAGGTATATAAAGCTGTCACCTAAATGTATCTGGCAGCCCATTCACATTCTCTTCTTGTTTTACTATCCTAAAGAGAGAAATCTTATAACTCAACAGTTTAATTCCTCCCTATTGTTACACCAACCAACAAAATAACTATCATAAGCAATCTATTTTGCTTTTGTATTTGTATTATTTGTATCATATTTGATACATCCATGAGACCCCTTTCTCATTGGCATGGTCCAAACCCACTGTATAAAACTTGGTCCATGTTTTCTGTCCTGCAGTTCATCATCATTCCACTAGGGGCAGTCGATTTTTTTTTCCTAATTGCAAAATGGCTGCCTCAATCTCAAAAACACTTAACTAGAAAAAGTTTTGCTAGTTTTTGAAACTTTATGGCGAGAATAACTTATACATTGTTATTCAGTTTTTGAATGACTATTTGCGGTGTTGAAAAAAGGAAAAAAATGATTGATACTTTGTAATACAGTTACACCATGTCAAAAAAGTGTGGATTAAATTTGAGACGGTGGGTAAATAAGGTGCTTTTCTTTTCTTGAGCAATGATTTTATTATTTTTGCATCTTAAACATTGTTGCAAAACAAAACAAAACAAAAATAGTATACCAAAATATTCTAAGTATAATACTTCAAACCCTCTCAAAAAGTGATTAACATTTAATGATGATTAAATGAACAATTTTTGGGGGTATTTCATTAAAGGGTTGTAAAGACATCTTATCCCCCCCCCAAAATATTTTCTGTCAATAGTATGATGTAGGGAGCTTTACATGGTTATTTACAGAGGTGAGGTATACCCCTTTCTGTGTTGTTTATTGTAAAAGAAAACATATAATTCATAAATATGATAACTATTATCTCCTTCTTAACATCTGTGGTTCACAAATTTACTAATAATGAAGGGAAAAAGTATTCTCCAAATTGAGAAAAGCCAGGTGTTATGTGGCTGAGTTTTTTTTCTTTGCAGTGATTACAAGGCCAGTGATTACGGAGGGAAAGTTAATACAGGCCATGTTGAGTTATTGATCGAAAGATTTGTCATTTTAAAAGATTATTTTCCAACAGATTTAAATTTCTGGTCAGTTAAAAAAAGAATCATTGCTTTATTATTTTTTTCAGATTGAGATACTTGATACTTTACTGCAAGGTTTCAGAAAGTTGATGGGGGTTTGAGAACATTTCCAGACAGTTAAATCATTTTTTTCATCATTATTCATTTATTTCAGATGCATTTTAGGTTAGAATAGAATAGAAACTGCAGATTGCACATAAACAAAACAAATTAAAACATTGTAAAATCACCCTGGACGATAAAGAATAAATATATACAAAGTAAATGAAGTAAATCAAAGTTTTACACAGTTGTTTATGTTATATTTTAAATATTTGGTTAAAAAACAGGAATATGAAGGCAAAAGACACAGTTTTGAAAGAAACACGGTAACCAGCCGAGGAGTAACATGTTTTTTTTTTGCCACCCTTAACTGAGATCAAACCTAGTTTTGTGAAATGAAAGTGGCTCTGATCACATGTGGCTCACTGCATGTGTCTGAACATCCCCCCCCCCCCCCCCCAAAGAAAATCTGCAGACCTCTGGAGCCAGTCTGGAGCCTCCAGAGCTGCCCTGGAGCAAATGTACCTCATGCTGCACCAGCTTCCACCGAACAGCAGTTTTGTTAATAAGAATTAGATTATAATCTGAATAGAAATATTTTATGCTGGGATAAAAGTCACAGTCTTTGTCAATAAAAACAAGTTCTAAGGGGAACCTGTTGAAAGTAAAAAGTAAACTTTTGCAGAGAAGGATCCTGTTACCTTAAATGAAAGATTTCTGTCTATCAAAGGGATATTCTGAGTCAAAACATTTGCTTTTCATTATGCTCCCACTAACACTGCGCTGTTAAAACAGTGAGCATCATGCCTCTGTCCTCCCTCTCATTAAAATCATTTGCTGAATTTAGGCTGTAAAAGCAAATGCAGAAATTGCTGGCATGAGGCATAAATTAGAGTTACGACCAAAGGTGGGTTCATGAGGGATTTTCCAATGATGTGTCAGTTGGTGCTCAGCATGCAAAGCTTTATTTTACCCTCAAAATACTTAAAATCCTCCACAAAAGTAAAAGTATTTGACTAATCTCTCATAAAGACAACCCGTCATGCAGGATCTTGATCATTGCTTTTCCCCTAAAGAGGCTCTGTGCTGGAGCTCTCTTTTAATATATTTCTGTTATCAAAGTGATAAATCTGTCTTTAGTATGCACATGATAATATGGTTTCTGGCAGCAATCGAGAAATTTGAATGAGCAAATTTCCTATTTTTAATGGATCAGATTAGATTTTATGTTTGACTCCAGCAAGTCCCTATGCAGCACTTATGCTTCACCTTTTCAGAAAATGAATGGCTGCCCAAGTCCACGAGTCTAAGCATTCTTGCTAGAAAACAATGACTTTGTGTAGGTTTACCCTATGGATCACAGTTTCTGAAAAGTGCCACTTTTTAAATATTTTATTCGCTAATGAATTTAAAGCCCTGGTTTTATCAAACAATGAAAAATAAAGAAAAGTGAACGGAATCGTCCGGTGAGAAATTTTTGGATCCCTCTACAAGTGTTGAAGAGTTTTGTGAACATGAAGGGGATGGCCAGTCTGGACCCAGAGCCTTTCTTTGCTTTCTCTCTTATAAAGCCCTGACACTCCTCCTCATCCTCATCAGAGCTGTTGGGCAGGGTGGTGGAGAACACAGGGGGATTTTCAGTTCAGGTAGATCTGCACGGAGGCACAGTGGTTAGCGCTCTTGCCTCGCAGCAAGATAGCCTCCGGTTAAAGTTCCGGCTGGGGGGACATCGATGGGGGACCTTTCTGTGTGTGGGTTTTCTCTGGCTCCCTCCCACCGTTTCGTAGGTTAATTGGTTAATCTAAATTGTCTCCAGATTGTCGACACTCTACCCTGTGACTGATTGGCGACCTGCAGGGGTGCCCCCCGCCTTTGCTCACATGTGGCTGGGATAGGCTCCAGCAGCCCTGTGATACTGGAATAAACGGTAGAAAATGAATGAATGTAAATAAAACACATGAATGTAGTTCTTTCCTGACTGGGAATGTGGACTGTTAGTGATGTTCTTAAGGCCTCATCATTTTGCCAACGGCAAAAAAATGGCAGCTTATCATTTTTTATGATATACTTTTAAGTATAAACCCATTTTTGACCTTAAATAAGTTCAGGAGTCACAAGTCCAATTCATGTAGACACACAAACACATTCACTGATGGCGGTTCTGCTGCAAAACATGGTGCCAACCTTAACCACCAGGGGCAATGTGGGTTTCAATGTCTGGCCCAAAGACATTTCTACAAATGTGCGGGCAAGGCGGGAACTGAAACTGTGAACCTCCAATCAGAGGTCAGCAGATCTACCTCTGCACCCTGAGCAGCACAGTGCAATCTGGGCAGTCTAAGCAGGCCTGTAGTTTCTCTGTTGGCTCAGTGGACCGTCACTGATTTACAAAAGGTCCACTACGAGAGTGTGCCAGTAATCTAGACTATGTCTGCTTCTAGTTGGACTGTGACATGCTTTCTGAATTTAGGGGGGTCATGTCCGTGGTCAGCTTTGTTAATCCTTTAACACCAGAGATTTCAAGTTCCAGTGTTGACATTCTTTTGACTACAGTAACTTTTTCACCGTTTACGCAATAACGCGATTCCAGCTAATTCTAAAGTGGAGAAAAACAGCCTTGCACCCACATGGAACACTGCACAATAGTGGAGTGTACGCAATTAAACATGAGCTGATTTAGCAGCAGAGAAAAGCGGCTTTGTGTTATGTAACACTCAACGTTCATATGGGCTTTGCAGTGTTGATCGCATAAACGGTCAAAGAGTTATGGTATGTCTCAGAGTGTGTGCTATTTAGGTGTTACGTCTCCGATGTTAAAGGGTTAAAGTCCCTCATAACTGTTCCAAATCAAAGTGACTATGTTTCACATTGCTAATCTTGTAAACCAGGCCAATTTACAGCAAGCAATTATCTTTGTGCCAGAGACCATTTAACCACAAAGTACGTTTCTTACTGTACGATGATCACTCTCAGTCTGTGCAGAAGCACTGCTCTCTGGAGTCGGCAATGCTAAAATGTGACCCTCATTAGAACCTCAATGGTGCAACGCTAGGATTTCAAAAACATTGCAAACATGATGACAAAAGAATGTACCTGGTCTGGAGCTACAGTTGATCTGGACTCAATAGACTTCAAGCAATGGCGTGTCTTTGGGCTGACAGAAGGAGTAAATACTGCCCCCTACAGTACTATTAGATCAAATAAGCACGCCCAGGCACAAATGGTACAAGAGGACAATCAAGAATGGCACAGTTTTCCACAAATTATGTTGGTAAAACTCCCTAAAGCGCGATTAATTTCACATCCAGATGTAAGTCTTCCAATAAGATACCACAAAGGGTTAAAACCACTCATCAAATATCAAGGACACCTGTATCACCTGAGGCTCAACAAGAGAAAACTCAGTCCCAGTCTCCTCTGGGCTCCAGGATATTGAATTTCATCCAAAGTGCAAGACAGGGCAGGAAGATGAGAACAATATGAAAGGAAAGTGACAGAGGGAAATGCAGAAAAAAACAAGGTTTAAGAGTACAAACCTATTTCTTTCTTTAAGCATTTGTAGACAGTAGCAGAAGAAAATATTTCATGCACTGACATTTATGACTAAAAATAAACATGTTATGTAACACTAATAGTGAAATCAGTGTAATTTGTAGAAACTAGTTTCAATCAGGTCACAACTTTAAAGTTGAATACCTCTAAATTTGTGGTTTTCCGTCTATCGTTTTAGGAAATTAGCATTTCTGAAGCCAATATTTAGTTTGAAATGACCAATATATGCTTTTTTTTAACACCAATGATTTCATTGTTTGTTTTTTAGTGGAAATATGGTAGGAAATTAGAGTTTAGATGTGGATTTCTTCCTCTTTTTTCAGATTTTAGGGATTTTAACAATTTAGGGAAACTTTGATGAAGCTCTGCTCTTAATTAACTGTAATCACCTACTTCCTAAAGATTTCTTCTGCTGGAAATTTCCAAGCATTGGCAAAAGTATGGCTTAATTAAGGAAAGACAGATCAGACTCATGTTTTTTAATCAGTAGGCGTCATTAATTTTCAAAGCTTGACAGACGAGTAAAGCAGACGCAGAACAATCTGCATTTACAAATACTCAAAACAGGCCCCTTAAGCTAATAAAGAAAATGCTGGATACTTGATTATTTGCTCTGAATTTGTTGCTAAGTTTCTTTAAGACATTGGCATCTTTCGACCTCCCTCTGAGTTTTGTCACCACACACCTAGAAAGCTATAAAATGTAAATGTACAGAAAAGTAAATGTCTTTAAATGATTTGCTGATCATAAACCCCAGACATGTAGCTTCTGATAAAAAAGGAAAAGCTGCTTTCATAGATTGGGATATTGATGGTGAGGAATGAAGCTCAAACTTTTATATGACTCTGCATTAAATGCAGATTCATTCTTGAGAGGGCATTGAGTCAATGCCAAGCGTCATTTCTGCTGAGGATGAAGGAATGGTTCCAGATGCAGAAGACCAAACATGAGGGATGTGATTGAGTGGGCTGGGCATCGATTGCTTCAGGACTGTGCATCTGCTGATGATGGCTGGAAGCAATAAGAGTGGTGAACCAGTACGTTCCTTATATCACAGTTGGAACCACAAACGTATAATGTGTAGCCTTAATAATAATAATAATAAACTTTATTTATATAGCACTTTTCAAAATCAAGATTACAAAGTGCTGTACAAAAATATGGGAGAAAATCAATATTAAAAACAGTTTCCAGTATGGAGAAATAAAACCCAGCACACACATGAAACGGTGATAGTGGTTAGAATCAATAAAATCGATAAATCAGTTAAATCAGTAAAATCCACGAAATCAATAAAATCAATAAAATCAATAAAATGAAAATCAATGAAATCGACAGAAACAATAAAATCAATAAAATCATATGTTTAAAATTTAAGAACCAGTAAAAATCATTAAAAGCACGCCTATAGAGGTAGGTTTTTAAAAGAGATTTAAATACTGGTAGGGGCCCAGCGAGCCTGATCTCTTCAGGGAGACTGTTCCAGAGTGTTGGGGCTCTTACAGCAAAGGCCCTATCACCCCTGCTCTTCAGTCTAGATTGTGGGATTGTTAAAAGGCCTTTTGCCGAAGATCTAAGATTGCGACCAGGTACATATGGAATGAGGAGATCGGCTATATATTTAGGGGCCAGTCCACCGACTGCTTTAAAAGCAATCATTAAAATTTTTAAATCTATTCTAAAACGGACTGGGAGCTAGTGCAGGGACGCTAAAACTGGAGTGATGTGGTCTCTCATTCTGGTTCCGGTTAAAAGTCTGGCGGCAGCATTTTGGACTAACTGGAGTTTATACACACTCTGCTGTGAAAGGCATGTGTAGAGTGCGTTACAATAGTCCAAACGGGAAAAAATAAAAGCGTGAATCACCATCTCTAGACATTTTTTGATAGGAGAGGGGTTATCCTGTATAACCTATCTAGTTGCCAGAAACAAGATTTGACTACTGATTTAACATGCGTCTCCAAAATGAAGAAAACAGATCACACAGAATAGAAACAGTTGCTATGTAAAGCATGTAAAAAGTTGCAACACTAATCTGAATATTTTTACGGTTTTCTGTCATGAATCTGTTGACCATTATGACAAAGAAAACCTAATGACTTTTAGAAAATTAAAAGCAAAAAAGGATTATGTCAGATCAAATCTTAAACTTATTAAAATTTAACATTTGAGTTTAACTCTTCAAGTGAAAGCAATTATTAAACATTTATTCTGTTTTGATCTGCAGTCATAAAAGTGATAAATTCAAATCCCCTCTGGTTGGTTTACTGTGAAGCATTTCTGACACCCTCAAAACACACTTCCTTGTTTAAATGGAGCCTATAAATTTCTCCTTTAACCTTTTTCAATCAGCTTGAAAAAGTTTTCACTTCAACCTTGAAATTATAGATGTGGCAGTGAATGAAACTAAAGGAGGAAGAGACTTTTGAGCAGGAATGTCCACTGACGACGAACCTATCATCTTTGCTTTGTTCTCGTCCAACGGCTGTTTGTGACAAATTTCTACACAAAGCAGCTCTGAGAGTAAACTGTGCTGAGTAATAACAAAACATTCTGAGCGGGGGAACACGTTTGTAACTGAAACTCGGCAGAAAACTTCTCAGAAGTATTGACTTTACTTGATGTACAGTCATAATGTGTCCTTAACCCAGAATTTCAAGGTACAGCAAGAATTTTCTGATGAATTCCTGTTTCATTTCAACGTCCACATGCAGACAGTTTCGCCTACACCTAACTCACATTTCTTTATACATTCCAAGCTGACATTAATACCCATAAAAAAAGAAATATTGGCTACTATGCTTTTGTTGGTTACATTTGAATTTGGTACAAGTAGCAGAAATAAGCTAAAAAATAAAACAACTTCAGGGTTATAGTCAGTTTCCAAGACATCATGCTGCCTGATGACATCAGGTCCAACAGCTAAATGGTTTGTGCTCCTCTTTCAAAGGTCACAAAAGAAGAAAGAAAAAAAGAATCACGGTTATGCAACCATAGTGAAGTATCACGTTATAGCCACATAACAATGGCAACACTGATAATATTTCTGATTTTAGATTTTGTAATCATTTTAAGTAAACCAAGACTAAAGTACTACTAAAATAAACCCTAAAAGCCTATATTTGTATTCTATTATGTTTGCGATTTTTTTTAGTATTTCTTAAAAATAAATGTTCGTACATACTTGACTTGTAACTCTGACTTGCAAAATCTAATTTAAGAGAAATTCAAAACCAGTTTATCAACTGTGTACTTGTTTTATTACTTTTTTGGAGCATGACTAAATTTAGACTTGCCAGCTTACAGCAGGACAAACAGGTATTGTTAGTCACTGATTCTGAAAGTTAACCAAACTTAAGAAGAAGCTCTGTAAAGTTCATCATACATGTTCAGGTTTGCTCTGCAGCTACTCTTGTGGTCCATTCTTTCAATCACATCTTCTCAAGAGCTGCAGTGTCTTGGGGTTGTTGTTGGATGACATGGACTTTCTACTCCCTCCAGAGTCCAGAAAGTGACTTCTCCAGAACCTTGAAATGCTTTTTACACAGCCACTCCCAGCATGCTTGGGATCAGTGTCCTGCTGGAAGATCCCGACATGTTTCATCCTCAATGTTCTCACTGATGGAAGGAGGTTTTAGCCCAAAATCTCACCAAACATGGCCCTTTTTGGTCTTTTTTCATCCATCCATCCATCCATCCATCCATCCATCCATCCATCCATCCATCCATCCATCCATCTAACCCACTTCAAACAAGACCAGTGGCGATTATACCAAAGACTTCCATTTGGTTCTCCTTTGGGAAGATGTGATTTGATATTTCATGGTCACATGTCACACACAGTCCAGTAAAATTTTACCCATGAATGATCTTGTTGTGGTTTGTAGTGTCCCATAAGGCCTTTAAAGTTGACATTTGAAATCTTTCAGTTCTTCTATTAGTTCAGTGTCTTTTTTAATTTTGCATAGGAAATCTCTTATTCCTTTCTTAAAAACTTTCAAACCACATTGGGCTTTCTCTGTTTTCCCCTAATGTTTCTAGCTTTCTTTTCAATTGAATTGGACGAACACAGGAAAACTCAGGTGACAAATTGAAATGCATCGATTTTGTACACACTGGGCATGTGATGCATGTTCAAGAATGTGCTGAACGCAGGGTCTTAAATGCACTTTTAGCATCTGGTGTTCCCACTAATAATTTCCCCTTCATGATCACTTTCGTCAATGAAAAGGGACGCCAGACGTTGTGATGCGTGAATGCAAGAGTTTTGGACACAGAAGCCCGAAACACGCTTATGTGCATTTTCATAGACTTTTCATCGGAAGAGGTCGCTTAGACATGTGTTTTCCAGCTGTTGGAAAACACATGTCCATATACTATACATACTATACATGTATGTATAGTATATCTTTGTACATAAGTACAAAGATGTATAGCATTTTCCATGTCATCCATTGCATGTGCTTGAACTGAAACTGTAGGTGAAATACATAGCAGCAGTGAAACAGCTCTGCACTCACATAGCTGCTCTTTGCTTGTGATGTTGGCTGAGAGGATCATCGGTGCCCCCCTCCCCTCCCTCCAGGACATCTACAGCACCGTCTCACCCGCAAAGCCCTCTGCATTGTAGATGACCCGACCCATCCATTCCACAGCTTCTTGAGTCTGCTGCCATTCGGGAGGAGACTATGCAGTCTTCAAGCCAGGACCAGCAGACTCGGAGACAGTTTTCCCCACCAGGCTGTCAGGAAGCTGAACTCTTTCCCGGCCCTCTCCCCCCTCGTTGCCCCATTGCCCCCCAGTTCTGCTGAACTCTGACACACACACGTCATTCTACCTCATCAGCATTGAACTAGCTGCACCTTCCACCAGTTCACTGGTGCTGTAAAACAATGAAGAACTATACCACAGTCACTATATTTTTTTCTCTTTTTACAGTCACTTTATTTTCTCTTTTCACAGTCACTTTATTATTTTCCGTCTTGTTTTATATTTTATTTAGTAATTTGAAGTTAGATTCCCTGTTTAGACTGGAGCTTGAGAGAAACGGAATTTCAATTTCTATGTATGTGAAGACATTATAGATACTAACAATAAAGTTTACTTTTACTTTGTAGCAAGGAGTGTTTAAAATTAGTTTTCAGAGTCTATTTTTTGTGTGCTTCCTGTCAGTTTCTGTTGAGTCATTTGGCCAACTCTTCTGCTCTTCTTCTTCCGTTCCATTACACGATGTAGTAGCATATCTGCTACAGAAATGGTCGAAACACTAGTGTGGAAGCTTTCAGTGCAAATTTAGATCTGTAATGATTTTTTTGTTTTGTTTTACAACTGAAACCGCAGGAAGAAAAAAAAAACCAATAGTTTCCTCTTAATAACTTTCTGTTGTGTTCTGTTACTCACTTTTAGGAAAAGTGAGATTGAAACGTCTTTTTTAAAGACTCACTCCAAGGAAGATTGTGTTTTTTGGTGTTTATAACATGTTCTTGTGGCATTTTGTCCATGGTGGAGGACATATATAAAGAAATTGAGGTTAAAATTTGTTTTTCTGAGTATTTTATTTTTCAAATAATGGTGAATCAGGAGCAGACGAAAAAAACGTGTAGTTGCCCCATTCTTAAACTCCCACTTGCTGATAAATAGATCCATGTACGTCTTCGTTTTCCTCATCTCAGATGCATCTGGCTCAAAACTGTACGGGTGGATGACTCCAGTAGTGCTCGCCATTTTTGTTGCACCGCTAATGTTAGGTTATGAGGGGCTTGCATCATCATGTCTGTTTTGATTCAACACATGAAAGGAACTGCTGCTTTCACAGTGCAATCATGTCAGCCTGTTGGGTAAGTGTATTTTGGCTAACGTCAGTGATGTCACCAAAAGTGACCTATTTTTGCTCCTCCATCATTACATAAACCTTCTGAATTGAGGGCAGAAGGTGCTTGGTTTACTCACTGTGGACAGTGCCACCATATCCTTTACCAGTGGTGAATAACACTGGGTATCGTAATTTCTATTGTAGTGGCTGATACAGAGGGGGAGGCCCAGCCCCCTACCCTCAGCGATCCAGTATCCTGCATTCTCGAGTTGCCTTCAGAGAACCCCTCGTATCTTTCCACTTGGCCCACATTATGTGTGACTTCCTATGTGCGGCAGGGGTATGACTGCTGCTTCTCTCTGGGGACGTGATGACAATTGTCCTCCTCTTTGGTTTCCCTTTCTTTTCATTCTGCTTTGCTTGTTTTTGTCCACCCTAGACAAGAGCATCTGCAGGTGTGTGTCAGTGTGTGTTTACTCCCAAGTACACATGTTGGAGCTGAAGCCTTTATTCAGCCTTTTTAATTTTAGATTATTTTGTTGTTCATAAAGGTTTTGTTTCATTTTAAAGTACAAACTGAGATTTCTAACTGGGAACTGAAGCCAGAATGTATAAACTCAAGTTGTTTACATTACTAATTAATATTTTAATACTTAGCTTTTGATGTTACATCTTCAACTAATATGCCAATGATTTTTGGCACATTATTCTCATTTCTTTGGAAAAACAATGAGAAATACTAGATGTTTAGTTGAGGTAATCTCGTGTGCTTCACATGAACTGTTTGAACAAGCATCTGTGTTTACTGATGTCACTCTAAAGCTAAAAGCTGAGGTCAAACACCTAGTTTCTTTTGTGCTACAACTTCCCGTGAGACTTTAAATTCATCGTTTACCATTCAAAACCAATGATGTTTAGTTGACACACAACAAGGATCACGGGCTTAGTGAGATGTTGTCAAACAAACATTAAAACCTGCAGGAGCATTAAGTAAAAAAAAATCATTCAAAGAAGTGCAGACTTTCTGAGCTTTGGGACAGCGTGAAGGTTTTACTTCTTTTTGTTAAATAATTTGTTTAGAGTGTTTTATTTTCAGTGTTCAACATGGGTTTGATCATAATGCTTTCTAATATTATCAATCATAAATATTGTTGGTTTGTTTGTCATTAATAACGCTGTACAAATGTGCGTGACTTATCGAAAGTCCCACTCCTATCATCTTGGTGTATTGTAAAAGCATTCCCTGAGGTCTTTTAGTTATGATTTTGCCATTTTTAGCCAATATCCAAACCTGTCATTATTTTCTTTTTTTAAAATGAGCATTTGCTGGATTGAAAGAATGCAAAATTGATTGATAATTCAATCTTTGTGATACAGTTACACCATCTTACCAATGTGTGGATCAAATTTGACACAGGGGGTAAATATTGTGTTTTTTTCCTTAATACTCATGTCAATATTTTTGCATCTTCAACTAATACAATTGTGAACCAAAATTTACCAAATCGCCCATATCATAATTTTTAATATTGTAGCAAAACTTCGATGGAGGCAAACAGACGTGGTATGAGAAACATAGAGCTTTTATTTTGTACACACCTAACATTGTACATAGAACATGAGTCATCATCCTCTCCCCTTCCCACACTCATGGTGCAAAAAAGAGGTAAACATAACAGGAAGAAATAACTAAGGGTGAAACAACAAAACTGCCAGATGAAAGGACACATAGGCAAAAAACCCACCCGTGCTCAACCCTATTTTCACCAGAGCAGCTAAAGGGGATTGTATCCCACAATTCCCTGTTATGATAGCTCAGACAGCAGACCCAACGTGCACGTGACCACCACTACAACATCTATATCTCATAAAAATAAATGATATTGTTTTACTTTTGAGGATTTCATCAAAGAGTTTAAAAATCATCTCAATTAAAAAAAACAACAGATTTTTGGTCAATTATTTGAGCTTGACAGAGTTAATTTTATTGTGTTTTGAACAGTCTTGGCTTTTCATAATTTTATTGTTTGAGGTGAAATTGGTTGACATTGTTTAATGTGAAATCATTTTCACTTCAAATAATTAAATGTTCTGTTTTTGGGTCAAAGACATACGTTCTCAGCTCTTAAATGTAACATTAACAGCCTTAATGTTACTTTATACTACAGGTTTTGCTGCATTTAGAAAAAGGGTTGTCATGTTTTCTGCAGCCCCAGAAAGCTGACAGCTTCCTCATGGGACTCTGGTGAAAGGGGAAACTTAAGACCTTTCCTCGTTAGTGTAACATTGGTTAAAGCATAATCCTTTCATAGGTAGAAGCAGAAAGAGGAAAGCAGACAAAAAAGTTCCCACCAGCAGAGAGAGGTCAGGTATCCTGGGACGCTACTTTGCTATTTTCTCAGGCAGAGGTGTGCTAGAAAGGAGTTTTTCAAGGTGCTCTCAAGTGAAGGAAAGCTCCCACCCATAACCCTCCACTGAGCCTGAAACGTTGTGTACCATCACTCTCCCTTTCTCCGTACGAAACACACACACACACATAAAATAAATTAACATACTAATGGACTGATCGCATCTGCTTTCTCCCCTTTGTGTCACTTTTGTGGGAAGATCAATTTCCTCCAGCTCATTTGGGGAACAGCAGGCAAGCTGCGTTCCCTCACACCCCCATCGAAATGAGCCAGAAAAGGTTAACAATATTTTATGTATTTTGTCCTATATAGGCCCGTGGTGTCACACGAGGCACAGCTGTGGTTTTCTCAGTTTCACATCACATCTTTCTATACTGTCAACAGGTTTCTCACGTTTCAAAGATCTTCAAATCACAGAACATCGAGTCTTTAGTTAGTGGGGTCTAAAGGAGAGGATCAGTGCAGAAAGACTTATAGTATATTCATATATATGAATATACATGTTAAACTGATTAATAATTTGTTTAATCTTTATTTTATAAAAAAAAAGGTAACATTTAAAGTATTAATTTAATTTGAATACCTTTTAACAACCAATACCAGATGAATGGAAGTGACAAATTCCTTGCAAGAGAGCACTTCTGCTTTCCAAATGCACACTTTGCCAAACATTCATGTCAGAACATGTATGAACGTGTGCACATGTTGGTCCATGTGTGAGTACAACATGATGATTAGCGCCCAGTTCAACTATTTAATGCACTTGCAGTTGCACAACTCAGTTGCCGCTTGTCTTGGATTTTGAAACTCTAAAAAAAGGCTTTCTTAAGAATGTCTCCTCTTTCAGAGACCTTTTGCTCAAAATTTTAAATTGCTAAAAATAAAAATGTACTTTCAGAATTGTCTTATCAGAGTTCTTTTAGTGTGTTTGAGCCAATGCAGTACTTGCCCTCTGTGTCCAAATACTCGACTCTTTAACTGTATGATGGTATAGATTGGGATATGACAGGACAGAATCCAGGCCTCAAGGCCCAGTGTCCTATATGTTTTCCAACCAACTTGGCATTGAAGCTCCTTATTGGCTAATCCAGGTAATCAGTAGCAGATAAGGCAGGGTTCCTGGAAAACCAGCAGGAGGCCGGCCCTCAAGGCTACCAGGCCCTCAAGGTACTCAATTGTACTTGAAATCCTTTGAAACCATATTTTTGGAAAGCCTGTTTCTTTGATTGGCAATTGGATGGACCCATGACTGCACTCCAACAAACTCGTATTGCTTTGTCCCACCTATAAGAACATTTTTAGACTACAGTTAATTTGAGTTGAGCAAATGGCCGGCCCACTTTAGGCTTTAAATGGGCCTTTCAGGCTCCCATAGTTGATGTCAGAGACTATCCTTCCAGTGCACATACAGTATGCCCATGTTTGATTATCAATTAGAACAACAGCTCAATTTAGTTGGTTGAAAAAAATAAAGAATGTAAATATTTGAGGGGAAAAACAATAAAAAACTGCTAGTCTGTCCTTAAATGCAGCTTTTCTCCTTTGCCACTTTATGGCAGGAAAGCTTTGGCGTATTTTGCGTTTTTGTTTGTGTGTCTGAAGTGCGTGTCTGTGTGCAAGTCGATGTAACGTGATACCGTCAAACACCAACCCCCTTCTCCAGGCCCATCATAACTCGCCACTCACACTCTTCATCCCTCCTTCAGTCAACACATCCAAAGTTTGGGCACCTGCCAGCTCCCACAGTCATTATCTTAATTAGCACCGACTGCCTAAACTCAGTTAGGCTGCAGCTCATGCACAAACACACACGCACACACAAGCATATGATGGATGCCTCACTTGTTCCCTCCACCGCCCAGAGACACACAGAGCAATGTGGTAAGCTCTTTTACGGAAAGCAAAAATGGACACACTGAGAAAAAATTAGTTAGATTTTATAAAGTTAAAAGTTTCCCACTCTAAAAGGAAAGGACATAGGTTCCAGGACAGTCTATGTTTGCAGTGACATGAATGTATGTCAATATAGGTGCAGAGCAAAAACTGCACCTGTTTCAAAAAGAGCGTTTTCCAAGTCCATCTACAATATTCCATTGCCAATAAGGCCGTTTGGTATTAACCAGTGTTTTCTGAAATGTATATGTTTCGTTTATGTAGGTCTGAAACCACATGCAAACTCCAGTGAAGGCCAAACAAGCAAACTCTGAGGCCCATTAAGAGTGTAAATGAGGATGTACTATTAGACAGACCAGAAAGAGGAAGTAAACAAAATAGAGGAAGTGGTGTCAGCATTTTTAGTATTAAGTATGAAAAAAGGAAGAAAGACAAGTCAACAAATAACTAAAAAATGTGTAGCTGTGAAACTAAAAACCCTTTACCACTGGAGCTATCTCTCTAGTGTTGACATCCTTTTGACTAACCTAACTTTTGAACCATTTGTACAATTATTCCAGCAGTTTCTGAAGTGGAGAGGAGCAGCCTTGGGCTGATATGGATCACTTTGCAGTAGGTAAGCGCTCGTGCAATCAACATATTTCAGATGATTCTGACATGGAGAAAAGTAGCTTTGTATATCGGCTTATCACCGAAGCCGCTTTTCTCCACATCGGAATCAATTGAGGCCCATTGGGTGTGATACGGCCAAAGAGCGTGCGTTATTTAATGCAGGCGACATCTTCAGGTTGAGTAGTGAAAAGATAGAGGTGCTTAATGACTGTGCCATACTAGTTTTAAGGTGTTTTTTTAACCTGTTTTACTTTCTGATCAGTGCTTGTTGCTACATTGATTTTATATAGGAAGTGGACTGAGTGACCCCGCCTCTCTCGTGTTCTAAACAGGAAGTACCTGCTGGTTCCAAGAAGCTAAAATCCCATAGACTTCTATAGAGAAATAAACAGATATTACTTAGTCATTCTGTTTGTCAGAATAACCATTCTTGTTCTGCTACCTTTTTAAAAAAAAACCATAATCTTACAAATCACATTTACTTTCATGACATTTTTCTGTAATGCAAGTTTATTTGAGCTGTAAACCGACCAATCAGATGCCTGGAGACAGTGGTCAATAAAATTTCAGTCTCATGTTGAATATACAAAACATTTTTCTGACAGTCTCCTGAGTCCGCTTTCAAGTGGTAGGGGTGCCGCTTTGCAAAAACCTCACTCCTTGTTGGAAGAGAAAGAGTGAGAAAAGTTGACTCAGCTGTTGTCATCTGGGTCCAACATGGCTACACCACCAAAAGATGGCGACTGAATCGACTTCATTTTGATGGAACCTGAAGCAAGTCATTTTTTATGGGTGACGTCATACTCACTCGGTCCGATTCTAATACAGTT
The DNA here is from genome assembly GCA_037389245.1 of Oryzias sinensis. NCBI lineage: Eukaryota > Metazoa > Chordata > Actinopteri > Beloniformes > Adrianichthyidae > Oryzias > Oryzias sinensis. Next base: position 19,979,374 of record CM074499.1, on the reverse strand, counting down.
AATTTCTTGTAACCAAACACCCCACCTCCAACAAGCAACTGACTGATTCCTCTGATAGTTTGGTCCAACCCCAAAAGTGCAGTGTAAAACCAAGTGTCATGGTGCCTCGGTCAGACTCCTCCCCCTCCAGCTCTGCTCCACTCCACTCCTGATTACCACCAGCTGCAGTCACTCATCTTCGTCACCTCACCTTCTCTTAAGGAGCTGCAATCCTTCAAGCCGATGCCAGTTCGTTGCCCTTCAACGGTGACTCGCCTGGTCTCAGTCATGCTCTGTCTTGCTCTGCCTTGCTCTCAAGCTTTAACTAATCACTGTTCTCGTACCTCAGGAAACCACTTCAGGAGTGACGCCAGTGTGGACCTTCTGCTAAGCAGCATCTGGAAACCTGCAGCCTATGCCTCTGTCGCTAACCGTGTAAGCACCTCCAGCCACGCCACCTGCCAACCTCAAGTCCGGACCTCATCCAAGCCAAGCCATAACCATCCTCGGAGAAACAATAAACCTTTACTCATTTTCAACTTACCTCTCATTATTCTGGGTTCCAGCGTCTGGGTCCGCTTCGCCTGAATATCATGACACCAAGTCAACAAAGGTGTAAAATTGCTTTGACTTTTCTCATTAGTGTCATTAGAAGACTTTGTGTCTTAACTTTTAAATAAGTTCATTATCAACAATAATCTTTGGAGTCAAGTAAAGACCACCTTTTCTCAGCTTTTCCAAGAAGGTGCTGGTCATTGGACAATCTTTTCTGGGTGTCTACAATGGCGTCTCTTCCTGGTTGGCCATACCTGCAAAAGCGGCATCAGGAAGCTTTGTGAAACATGTCTGAGGGCAAAATGAAGTGTCTGAGAAATGGTGGAAACAAATGGTTGAGCATGTGCGAATCAGTAATGATGATGAATATGTGTGTTCAAATAAGAGCCAGGGCCTAATTAAAGCCATGTTTGAACACCTGTGGACGACCCTGGTCTAACAGATGGTGCTGGAATAAACAAAAAAAAAAAAAAAACATTATCTGATGAAACACCTGTCTTCATCTACCCGTAAAATGAGTCTCTTGACTTCTTTTTGTTTGTATGCGCATTTAAAAAATGTCTAACGCATATAAGTGGCAATTAAATTAGATAAAGTCATTTATTTGGTTACTACAAGAGTGTCTTCTGTGTTCTAAAAAGCTTCTCACTTCGTTCAAAACACATAAACCACAACACCTTGGTGTTTCAACAAAAAAAAAAATTGAGTTTAGCACCTGTTTGCTTGGCTGAACTGCAGCACTGAGGTGATCTGATGCGACGCCGTGCTTCCTGGCCCGGCGCCGCCCGTCTAGCAGGAAGACACACAGGAAATAGGTTAGCAAAAGGGCTGGTGTGTACACAGGCTACACCCTCAGGAGTGTGCCACCACGGCAACTGTCTCTGCGGGAACAATACCACCTGTCACACAGCGCCACCGCACAATGGGGGCCAGATGGGGTGCAAAGGCTGGAGGAGGGAACAAAGTGCAGACTTAAGCATGGGTATCAAATCAAAGTCTTTTGGTGCCTTTATCCCAAACACCTACAGCTTTATAAGATCTTACATTACTGTCACATTTTGGTACTTTGTTTCTCTTTTCCTTTAAACATAATTGAAAAGAAACTTAAATTAGATGGTTGGTTCATATTTTAATACCTTTTTTTGAAGGTGAAATATTTGAGATGCTACCTGCAGTAATCTAAAAGATTATCAACAGAGTCAAGCAACAAAAAAAGTCATTTGTAAAATAATTAGTGTTATCTTCAGTTTTGTAAACATCCTAATCCCACATTTCTGTTGGATTTAGTTCAGCATGGGAACGACAAGCAGAGTAATTCCCTGAATACTACTCCTCATTTCACATCATATTTACTGAGTGTATTTAGATGGGATTTAGGAAAGTGCCGCTAAACATGCTTGTGTACAAATTCTTCAGAATGAGGGAACAGTCATACATGAATGATGGGGCTGTTGAGAACAGCAGAGCCAGGCAGCCACTTTGCAGACTCCTACACTGTGGTCTGAAGTATTGTAAGACAAATACAGATAAGAGCATGATCTTTCACATTCAGAAGTCTTGTGTGTTGAGGTTGTCCCACCACAGAAATGTGAGACTGGGGTTAAATGTTCCAACACTGTCGCAGTCAATAATCACAGATGTTTTTTTAAGCCATCAAGTGCTTTTTGTGCACATCAACCTTGCGCCGGCAGCCTCTGTTTTTTGATGTCCATCATATTTGCTGCTTGACACTTGTCCAAAAATCTGTTCATAAGTAGACGTTCCAAACGCAGGCGGACAGAGTTTTAAAGTTTTTTGGCCTCATTGCTATATGAGATTATTGACATGTATATCTCAGTTACGATACATGGAAGACATGGATTACATTGAAAGATCAGGTTTACTTATTTTGCATCAGCAAACTGATATTTTAGAAGTTTTTTTTTTTATATAAACAGAACCAAAAATTGTGAGAACGAGAGTTTTTTGTTATGCTTGTTTAGATGCTTTTTATCTTTGACACAGTTGCTTCTCTTGCAGTCATACATCCATCCTTGGTCACACTCTTTGGCCTGATTTTTATATTCATAATTTATTGTTTCATTGCCCAGAGATGGAGAAGAAAACACTTAAAATGATATAATTTTAAAAACTTCCGATCTTTCCATGTGGGTTCGGGTTCGCGCGTCCGTGTTTCTGGGTGCATTTGTTAACAAATATAGAGCATGTGTCAGTGTTAAAAGAGTGGGCGGACTTTGCTCTGTTTTTATGTGAATCAGTGTGAAATTAAACCCACAGAGATTGGCTGTTGTTTTTTCTAAAGAGGTGGAGAAGATGTGTGACAAAAAAGCTTTTCACCCTTGGGTTACTTGGCTGAACCAGGGGGTGTTAGCACATGGGTGTATATGTGAGCTAGGTGATGATGTTTTCTCCCAAAGCTAAAGCAGGGTCTGTTTTCACAAACACACCCATGTCTTTTTTGAGCCTTTTCTCATTGTTTTAGTTGTTTTTAAAGCACTTTCAATACTCCAAAAACATGTTTAACCCTTATGCTATCTTAGATGACCCCACCCTTACATTGACGTGTTCTCCCTACCATGACAAAGGTGGATAAAGGTGGAAAGATTTCATGTAATCCATGGACACCAGTGAAGATCACAAATCATTGAAGAAAAAAGGTTCAGTGCACTGTCTAGTGGGTCTAGATGACCCAACTACCAAAGTTAAAGTGCCTAGGATAGCACAAGGGTTAAAAAAAAAAGAATGATAAAGCAACACAAGGCCTGATCTATAGAAGCAGTTGGTTGATGTTTTAGAGGAAAACAAAATTCAGTTACCATTTTTTGGATTTTCTTTCTTATAACTTTTTGCACATTTAAACCCCGGTCACAAGTTATTGTAGAGCAGCCAGTCAGCCACTCCTATATTTTCATAGTTGAAACTATGGTTCGTAAAAGAACGGGCGCTGTTCATTGGAGATCAGAACAATCATTACCAATACCTGAAATCAAAGAAAGGCTAAAAAAACTGAAAACTGAAATTTATGTTGGCGAGACTCTGCCTTAAATGTTTCCCTGCTTTCAAGCCCGATCAATGTCACGCCCCCAAGAGTCACATACCCCACTGTGATTGGTTGGTTTGTCATCTCTGCACACAACACTGAAAAAGTGTCATTTATAAAAACTGGCGGGACGCAATGTTAACATTAAACTTTCAAATTAAGGCGTGGGCCGCAAAATATCATCTTGAAGGGCCGCAAGTTTGAGACCCCTGCTTTAAATGAACCCTTTATGTCTCCTAAATATCTCGAGCTGAATAAAATATTCACTTTTTTAACGACAAAACGGTTGAAATTGGGATTTCTTTTTCCTAGAAGAAAGAGTTTTTTTTTCATGACTAATTCAGAGGAAAATTAATGTTTGTGATCTCTGATGGAGAACTCTGCTCCAGTTTGCCTGTTCGTCAAAACATCACATTGAGTTTGACCATGAATTTAGAAAGGGATGGATTGACTAACAATCCTAAAAAAAGTGCCTTAAGCCATGCCTTTAGCACAGGGCCATTTATGCCATTGTTGTTGGAGTGAAGCCCTGAAGCAATCCTGTGCAGCTGACCCAACACATGACTGGACATCACACTTGTTGCTTGACACCAGTTGTGTGTGAGTGTAAGTAAGTGTGCGTATGTTTGTATGTGTGTATGTGGTGCACATTTGTGTGTGTTTGTGGCTTAGGAGTCAATCCTCCCAAACAGGACTCTCATTAACCCTTGTAGCTCGTCAGAGACCACCCAGATATTTCCCTGTGTGTGTGTGTGGGTGAGTGTGTGTATGTGTGTGGCCTGCACATTTGTATTGTCTTTTGTGCAATACGTCCACTCCATTCTGTCCATTAATGCAGCTAAGAAAACAGTCCTGAGAGGGAAAGGCAGAGGTCATATATCGCCAAGTATCACACTGATAAGAAGAAAACTTAACACAGAAATTGAATACAGAATAAATGAGAGTAGGATGATACCATTCTCAGTCCAAGTGCCTACAAAGCCATAAATAGCTGGAACACAATCTTTTGTCATTACTAAGGGATTACGTTAGCTCAAGTCCAAGAGCAAAGTCCCACCCTTATCATTTCCCTTCATTCATTCTATCTACATTTACCTTTCTGGTGGGTCTACTGTTCCACGCTCCACCTGCTCTTCGTCTTTGTTCTTTTTCCACTTTTATATCACCCAGAATCTGCCTCAGTCTACCAAGCTCAGCTTGAAGATAACATCACAAAGCCTTTCAGTAACCACTGGCCTCTCTCCACCTACATTCATTTTAGCTCACTTGCATCCCACCTGTGCAAGTCTTTCATCCCTTTTGATAGACTTTGTGCAATTATACGCTTTTCATCTCTCAACTGATGAAGAGCATTCGCGTTCCAACAGAAAAAGTTATGCGACACTGCACAACATGTTTTAGAATCTATAGAGATGAAAAAAACTCAAATGGATTTCAGACGTTTCCATATCATGTGAGATATAGAACATCAAAAACATAAGAACTTTTTACCAGCTGTTAAAAAGATTGATCCAATTTCTCAATAAACTGGAGGTTGCAAATGAAGCAAAAAGAAGTATTGATATGGTGCCTCTGTCGGCCTCCTCCCCCTCTCCTCTCCGCTTCGCTGCTGATTCTCAACACCTGCGACCACTTACCTCATCACCTCATCCGCCTTCATAAGGAGCCACAGGATCATCAGTCTTCGCCAGTCCGTTGCCCCTGATGGTGCATAGTTGGTCTTCAAGTCAAGCTATTGTTCGTTTGCTACGTCAAGTCTATGACTAAATCTGTCTCTCTCTACTCACCTTCAGGAATCCAGTACCACGAGTGGTCGCCTGAATCAGCTTCCAGCCGGTCTCGCCAATCTGTCCTCTCCTGCGGTCCCACCAGGAGCCTCTGCCACCTCAAGTATCCCAACCTTCGCCAGCATCTGCCTACGGAAAAATCCACCAGTGACGCCGCTATACCTCTGTCTCCAGTTTGGAACCGACATCCAGTCCTGCTCACGCTCTGCTCTCTGCTCCTCGAATTAAATCTCTTACCTGCCACGCTCGCCTCCCGCTGTGTTCTTCTGGGTTCCAGCATCTGGGTTCGAAAAGTGTTCTGTAGCCATGACAAGTATAGAGAAATTTTTATGTCTGAATTTTCTTCTGCGTTCAAAACTGTCGCATTCACGTGTAGGTATGCAAGTTTGGTATATATATAGTACGTTTTCAGGCTATTGAGCGCTTGTCAAAGTTTAAACCTTTTGAACCTTGACCGATGAGAGACTTGGATTTGGTAGTGACGTATGGATGACATCCAATTTAATACACTGAAGTGCCAACCGTTTCAAAGTTGATCATGGACTAGAATTTAATTGGGGTTTGTGCCCGTCTGGAATTCTATGACACCAAGTCTTTCATTTATTGGAATAGAGCTGTGGAAGAAAAAGCCTGGAGCAAGATTCACCAGATTTTCACCGCTTCAACATTTCACACCAAGCCTCTTCCAACTGTACATACATGTACTAGTATCGGGGAAGTGACAGTCCAGTGTTAACAGCGTATGCTAAAAGCCTATTCAAAAACCCGCGTCCAGTGCATTTTTGAACACATGACTCAATATGTTCAAAACCCCTTCATTAGTGGCATTTTTTATTTTGGTCTAAGCAAGAGTTTAATGATTAATGAGATCGTAAAGTTTCTGCTACATTTAGAAAAAAACTTTAAATGGAACTATTTCCCAATTGTACAATAAAGAAAATGTTAAATTGTGACAGAAAACAGAAAAGATCCTGCGTCCTCTTTGAACAAAACCAGTAGGCTGATCCAGTAAACTAACTGTTCAAACGCACTGTTTGACTTGTAATGAGATCTTGAAGCTGATCTGAGTTTTTCATGGACATTAAAAGCAGATTATCTTCTCAGTGTACTGATAAGTCAGATAAGGCTTACAGCAGGTTTGTCTCGCCTGCGGAGTGTTGTAGTTTTTTCATTAATTTTGACATGAAAGTAATACTGTCTTTCTTCATTCTTGCCTCATTAAAATATAAACAAAGACATTTTATATTTTAATGTAAGAGACAGATGGTTTTACTTTAAAGACTGTTTGTCTGCTCTTTCACAATTTTTAAGAATACATTCTAGAAAAACTTATCAAAAATCTGTTCAGAAAGAAAAATCCTGACAAAACTGTTTCTGTGTGGCTGAAATTGTCTATTGATTCTTTTGCCCTTTTGTTTCTTTTTTTTGTTTTTGGACTAATCAAGCAACAGATAAAATAAAAAAAAGTCCCACACCTATGAAATTTGTTCTCCGCATTTGACCCATAACCTGAGGAAGCGGTTAGCTGCAGACACAGCCACGCTCGGGAACCATTTGGTGGTTTTATCCCCCAATCCAACCCCTTAATGCTGAGTGTCAAGCAGGGAGGCATTGAGTCCCATTTTTAGAGTCTTTGGCATGACTCGGCCTGGATTTGAACTCACAACCTTCCAGCCACAGGGCGGACACTCCACCACAAGGCCACTGAGCTGAGCTCAATTTGTGTCATACATATTCTTGATTTTCTCTCCATCATTTTCCTCATGTCTGACCTTTTCCAGTTTTTGTTGAACCACTGAAAATGGGCAAAAACACACCTCTGTGTGAACAGTTTCCGCCTGTTAATCTCACAATCGTCACTTTAAATCATGTTCCTCTCCTCGCTGTCTGATGTCATTTTTTTCTGAGCATGTGAAATGTATGGTGTCAACCTGCCACTCCCAAAGCACCAAGGCACTTGGGTACACATTGATCTAGTGCCCAGCAAGCTAACGCCCTGGAGAACAGACAGAGCAGTATGTGAGCCCACAGGAAATTTCTTTGAGATGGAGTCAAACTGTTGAGTTTGTACAGGTGTGTAAAGGGTGTTTATGTGCATGTGCAAGTGCAAGTGAGTCTTTGACATCTCAAAGCCAAGTGAAAGTATCATTATTTCTCTCCACATGTTGTACATGTCTAAAACTCATGGGATATGTATAAAGATGGAATTGTGTCTTTATTAATGCAAAAGACAATGCAAAAAACTCTTCTACTGGTTAGATGATGAAAATAAATCAATTATAGATGTTTAACTCCCTCTCCCACTTTGTTATGAGTGGAACAGAAACAATATAGGCGACTTATAAAAAAGCTCGGACAAGGAAAGCAAAGACGTACATGGATCTAGTTGTTTATAAGTGGATTGTATCAAATGGAGTGGAGTAGGAACTCGTGGCCCAGCGTATTTTCTACCTCAAAATTACACTTTTTTCTTCAAACTGCATTTTTTTATCTGCACAGCAATTTCAATAAAGAAAAACTTAGAAATACACTTTTAGGCTTAATTTCTTTATATACGTCCTCCATTATCAGAACGACATAACAAGAAAATTTCAAAAACACACAAAAAAACCCCACAATTTTTATTTGAGTGGGTCTTGAAGTCAAAGAAATTTGCTCTTTTCAGCAACCTGCTTCTGGTGGTGATTTGAGGAACTCTAACACTTAGCACCTTCAGATGTGAGTCAAATTTGTGAATGAAAGGTTGAGGATCGGTTGATGCATAGGAGCTTTATTGGCCATCTTTGTTTGCTGGTCGATCTTCAACAGCTAAAGACAATCAGCATTCTGGGAAAATGGCTCTTAATTCCAAGTAACTTTAGTTGATTATTCCATTTCTAGTTTTCACTCATTTATTAATAATACTTGGTGGATAAAGACAATTTCTATTTGATCCCAAATTGTTGGCTGGATTCTAATAAGATTAGATTCTGATCAGTGTTTATCGGAACTTACTGCTCACCCTGCCTGTCTGATTCTTCTAGATATTCTTGTATTTGACCTCTTCCACAGGTTCCTCCTGTTCCTTCTGAGGATATGAGGCTGATATTAGACCAAGCTTAAATCCAGGAGGTCCAACATGACATTTAAAAATGTATTAACAACTAAGTCACAGTCACTATTAGCAGTGCATAGCCAAACACTGACTAAAATCACCTTGATTTTAAAAATGTATAATTTCTTGGTATACTAGTGACTGGAGGGCTCAGTTGGCTGCATGTAGGACTGGCGCATGGGAAACCAGGGTTTGTTTCCAAGGGGGCGCGATTAGATAAATCCAGTGTGGGTCCTTGGGCAAAACCCTTCACGCTACTGCCTAACAATGTAACCACAACAGGGCCCAAGACTGGGTCTCCCTGTGCCAGTCCCCAGCCCTGATAGAAGACAGGGTTGTGTCAGGATGGGCGTCTGGAGTAAACATTTTTGACAAACCAAAAATGCTGATCAGTGAAAGCGGATCCTGATGGGATATGCCACAAGATAAACAACATAATTTCTTGGTTAATTAGATTACCTTAAACAATAAAATTTGTTAGTTGATTATTCGGCGTAAACATATGAACATTGTGTCAAGAATAATTGCACAAAAACATTGTAAAAAGGCTTTAGTTTCAAGCAAAAATCTGAAATCTCTATGTGCTTTTGCAGCAGAAACTTAGTTTGGACTCTGATTTTTGGGTTTTCAATCTAAAGTCGCACAAATAAGACAATAACAAACTTACAAATTACCACCATCCTGTTGGATGCTGTCTTGTATCTGCACAGCTGGAAAGGAAAGAAAAGAGCTAAGTGTTTTTTTAACAGTCGGACTCGAGCAAATACACTTTTCAACAGCTTCTGTTTACACGCCCCTGGACAAACGCCTCTGCAACAACACAACCCTGAAAAACTGAATTTGAGGTCAACATCTCAGTCAGCTTTGAACCAACACTTGCCCACACTGTGGAAGTGACAAGACTTACTATTTGCAAGCCAATGCACACATGAGAAAAAGTAGTGCAAGCATCTGTGTTGTAATGTAAGACTTAAGAACTCAACCTTGTTTAATAACAACTACCGTTTTATGAAGTATTTCCCCCAAAAAAGGACTTATTAAGGATTACAGTTTTCAAAAGTCTATGCAATTTTGTATGATGTTACAGTTAGATGAAGAAATGTTTCAATAAGTGATAATGTTGGACAAGTTTTTACAATTTTTTTTTCCCTTTCATTTCTTCCCGCCAGAAAATATGTACCACACCACAAAGAAAAAAAGTAAAGAAAGTGACAGAGTGGAGTAGCATGGGTTCAGTTATTTGACCAAGGCTTAGAGGAAACAGTCTCATTCTTGGAACAAACAGATAAGTAAGGAAAGTGATGAATTCTTGATGCTTTCAAGGGATGCCTTGGGTGCATTCTAGCAAACATTTTGCTGCCTTTCCAGCAATTTGCGCAAGGTTATTCTATATATTTTGATTTAGTATTTTTTTTCAATGCTTGAGGTCCACAAAACCTATTTACTTTTCTATTGTTTAGATATCCAGGTTTACTTGTAAACACCATTTTTGTTGTTTTATTTGGTCAAAAGGTAAAGCCTATTTAAGTTGCTGCATAAATGCAAATCTTATTTCACTCTTTTGAGTCATGTTTTGCTCTGTTTTGTTAAGAACTAGTTCTGTGTTCCATATTGGAAAAGGTTGTTGTTAAAATTGGAAAAAAAACATTCTGAGTATGTTTTTTACCTATAGGGTTCATGTGTGGCAAACTCTTTAACACCGGACCGTATACATTCTTTCCTCCAACATAACTCTTCAACTCTTCACGCCATCAACATAATTCTGAAGTGGAGAAAAGCAGCCGTTCGCTGATATGCAACACTTTACAGTAGTGCAGTACTAACACAATCAACATAAATCAGCTGATTCTGTCATGGAGACAGCGAGTTTGCAACACTGTATGTTTGTAAAGTGTTGCATATCAGTGCAAAGCCGATATGCAACTTCATGCTACGTTCACACTGCCCTCAGCAAATTGCTTTAAATAAAAAGTCTAAGTAAACGTGTTTATATGCGCGTTTTGGGCTTCCTTGTTCAAAACTCGTACATTCACGCATAGCTAAGCACATATTTAAGACCATTTTGGGGCTTTACATAAGAAAAAAGAAAAATGCGGCCATTGCACTCTTGTTGAAAGTTAAACAAGGTCAAACTTTGACCAATCAGGGACTCTGACTTGGTAATGAAGTATGCATGCCTTTGAAAGCATTGAAGTGCCAACCATTCAAAAATTGATCATGGAATAGAAATGAAGAATTGCAGTTTGTGTCTGGCTGGAATTCTACGACACCAATTTTCCTCATATATTGGAATAGAGAAGTGAAAGAAAAAGCCTGGAGCAAGATTCACAAGATTTGAACCACCTGGACATTTTGCACCAAGACTTATCCAGCTGTAAGTGATGAATATGCGCAAGTAAACATTAGAAAAAGTAGTAGAAGCCTCTCCCTTCTTGTCCAGTGTGAACACCATGGGCCAAATCTCAAATCAACTCAGCATCACATTCTTAATTTCAGTGTTTCGGTGAAGCTCCAAAACAAGACAAGAGAAACCAAGTTTTCTTTGTGTAACAGATAACCAGTTTTCCTTTAAACCAGTGGTCCCCAACCTTTTTAACACTGTGGACCGGTATGAGATCACATAAAGTTTTCACGGACTGGTCTTTCAAATGTCGGCTGATGAGTAATGTAGCAACACTACGACGAAGGGGGAACAGAGATGTCACAAAACAAACTATGAGCCTTTATTTTGACATGCTTGAGATTGTACATCGCACAGGTGTCATCATCCTCTCCCCTTCCCACACTCATGGTGCAAAAAAGAAGTGCTGTCTATTAAATGTAGCTTTCTTTTTATTCCCGGAAGTCGAAAACTCTTCTGTCTCCTGGCTGGACGTTTGCCCCATTTTGCTAGCTCCTTGGTTTTATTTTAGTGGTAACCTATCACGTGACCGAGAAGAGCGCCTTGGCCTGCGTCTAGAGTGACATAGACGGATGTAACAGAGAATCAGGCAATTTTTCAATATAAAACATCTTTCAGATTCCGAAATAAATAAGACGGAAGTAGTGTAAGTTATTTATCTTTCTCTGCGGGCCCGGTACCAAGTGACCCACTGACCGGTACCGGTCCGCGGCCCAGGGGTTGGGCACCACTGCTTAAAACCAGACAACCAAAACGAGACCGTTTTTGCAACTCATACAATTCTTTCCATCCATCTTACAATATTTACCCACCAGCTGGCCCTCTACTTCCTACCGACCAGGACAGTCTCTCTGTCTCCTCTGGCCTCTGACCTTTCCCCCCCGGTATCACCTGCCATAAACAGGCTGAGTTTGAACAAGGCATTCTTAGTCAGGGTGATTCAACAATCTGTATCAAGAGGCAACACTGACTCACAGGAGGGGCTGGAGCCGGCCCCATCTCTGCTTTATGACCTTCATTTAGAATGTCAGAGAAGAGGGAGTGATGGCTGTGTGTGTGTGTGTGTGTGTGTGTGTGTGTCTGAAGACTTGTGTGTTTGAGCTGATTTAAAACTGGGGAAATGAGTGTGACGCTGTGGTGGAACCCAGCCGGCTCCACAGCTAGGTAACCATCAACTTATGAGTCCCAGGGACAGACAGACGCATAAACAAAGAGAGCAACTCGTGAATAAACACTTGATAGAATTTATATACTTGGAGAAGTCACAAATGTAATGTTTTTTTTTTTGGAACTTGAAACCTACATGAGAAACCATAAACTCTGCAGCAGGAGCTCACTGCTTCAATCTAAAGCTGTGTCAACAACTGTAATACTTTAAGAACTGGTATTAACATGCAAAGGGTTCATGCCTTAAAAGTCGTAGCATGTTTACTTTGGAGAAAAGGAACATTTTTTTATAACTCAACACAAGACATCTTGGAAAAAGGAAGCAAGCAAGAGCAGAAAACAGGAAATAGGGCATAAGAGCTTGTGTCACGACAACACTGTCACTTTTTTTGAGGCATCTCAAGTTTTTTAAGATGAGTCATTTAACCTAACAGGACACTGATATTGCATTTTGTTTACCAAATGCGAAGAAAATATATAAAATGCTTTGAAAATGATGATGTGACGAGGGGACTTTTCTACTTTTTCGGAGGTGGATCATAGAAAATTTGAACTGAACAAATCCCCACTCCATATACAAATGACAATATTCTGTTCTTGTTTGCTCTGTTCTTTTCAAATGTAAAGTTACATACACGCTGTTCTCGGCAATTCACATTTAAGCGGACACTTTCAAAGAAGCTGACACTTACAAAGAAAAGTCCAAGTACAGGTAAATTTGAGTTTCGGGCATCCACATTAAAAAATCTTGCATTCACGAGTAGCTACGCAGGTATCTATGACCGTTTTGGGGCTCTACGGGCCAGTGAACACACGTTGCAATTAAACCTGGTTGCGGTACACGGATTTGGTAGTGACGAATAGATTCAATTCATTTCAATTCAATTCAATTTGTTTTTACAGCCCAAAATCACAACAACAGTCGTCTCAATGAGCTTCATACCGGTAATTGGAAAGTAAACATAAAACTACAAGGATCATGAATACATAGAATTCAATAGGAAAATAATAAACTGAACTAACCAAACAGACTAAACTAAACTGGGTATTCCTGCCCTTAGACCCCCTTTCGTGGTAAAGAAAAACTCCTGAATATAACGGATTCCGGAAAAAACGAAGAAACCTCATTGGTGCCCACATGAAGGAGGGATCCTCCCCCAGGACGGACATTATCTAACCCTACAACTACATATTTAAAGTCCAGCAGATGAGCTTCATCCAGATGCAGGTGGGGGGACGGCCGGGTGCTCGAGACAAGCCGGAGACAGAATCCACAGCCAAGTGTAGGAGCAGGAGCTCTGGAATCTGGAAGCACCCCCATGGAGGGGAGTGGGAAAGAGGGACAGTACATGAATCGCACTGCACCAAACAGAGGCATGGAGAACTAAATGATATATCATGATCAAGAATAGAGAAGAGAAGGAGGGTAGAAGTAGACGAGAATAGAGGACAGAACCCCAGTGCACCATAGTTTCCCCAGCTTCAAACTTCTAGCAGCTTAGTAACAACTTTATTGTTACTGTTAAGTTTAAGTTTCATTTGAACATATTAACAGTAAGTTAAATATTCTCTGATTACTAGCTGGTCTGGAAAAAAGCCTATACAAAAAATAATGTTTTAAGCTAACTTTGAATGTAGAAACTGTGTATGGCCCTCTTACATGAGCTGGGAGCTTATTCCATAAGCCATGGACGTCGTCTCTTTTATTTCACTGAAGTGCCAACTAATTGAAAATTGATCATGAATTATTAATTGCGGTTTGTGCCTGCCTGGAATTCTATAACACCAAGTCTTTCATGTATCAGAATAGATTGGTCAACGTTCATCTGACTTAACTTTCAACATGTGTTTAATTGCCACACTTTTTGTCCGTAGAGCTCAAAAACGGACTTAAAAACTTGTGTCTGCGAGAGTTTAACCCTCGTGCTATCCTATGACCCCACCCTTACATTGACGTGTTCTCCCTACCATGACAAAAGTGGATAAAGGTGGAAAGATTTCATGTAATTCATGGACAACAGTGATGTTCACAAATCATTGAAGAAAAAAGGTTCAGCGCATTGTCTAGTGGGTCTAGATGACCCAACTCCCAATGTTAAAGTGCCTAGGATAGCACAAGGGTTACATAAGGAGGCCCGCGTACGTGCATTTCTATAGACTTTTCATTGGAAGTGGTCCCTTTAGCGTATGATTTCGAGCCCAGGGAGACATTACAACAAAGAAACTAAATAGGTAAAAAATTAAAAGGAATAATATAGATTTAGACCAATGATTACCATATTGTGCAACACAAACAGATTTTTTGTCTTTCATCCAACTTCTTGTAGGTCTTCTTTTTAGTCTTAACACCTCAGACGTATTTCATTCAACTCATATGACCTTTACGGAATTCAGTAGAAATTATTTCTCAAAGAAGACAAAATGTTGCATTTGAAATAAAACCTTTCGCCAGCAAGTTCAGATTTGTTTGTGTTTGCTGTTTCATCTTACCTGCGCCAGACATTAGATATGTGTCAGGGTTTCATTTGTCGTTGCGCAGCAGATGGTATGCACAGACAGGAGGAGAAAACTTTTAAAAATGTAACCCAACACGCTAAAATCTGTGCAGGCGTGATTAGTGTTTCAAAAGATTTGTAGCACCTTGAAATATCACCACACTGTTTAAGATTACATGATACTGTACTTTGAAAACTCAGCCTGCCAGATGTTTTGGGTGGGAGACCTCCACTAAAGAAACCTGATAAGTAAATAACACAACCAAAGCAGAACATTGAACTTAAACCTGTAAATAAAACAGGCAAAAGACCGTTAAATTATGTGTGTCAGCTCCATTTAAATATTATGCAACTTATTTTTTTTGTTCTATAAGTCATAAACCAGGGGTCTGCAGCCTGTGGCCCTGAAGTGGCATGCAGCCCTTTTGCTCCTCCAATGTGGCTATTTGGCTTCAACAATAAATCCTAACAATTTACATAAATAATGCGTTTGTAGTTAGTTAGTTACGTTTTGATATTCTGTTTTAGATTTTAACGTGTAAGATACCTGAACAAAATGGTACCCATACTGTTGCACACAAAGCACATAGTCTTATCTTCTGTCGCACATCAGTGTCCAGGTGTTTTTTAGAATTTTCAGAATTCTGGGAATTGTTTTTAGGGCACTTGATTTTTGAATTTTAGATTTGGACAGCACCAAAAAACTGTCAAACGCACTATATAGTGCATTATGTAGTACACTATGTAGTGAGTAGTGAAGGAATTCGGACACACCCTATGTGTTTTTACGTCTTATTAGGTTATTAGGTTGGGAGCTAGACACTAACACTTCTGACATGTAGCTGTTTCGGACTGTGTTTTACCTGATATTAACAAGGTTAGGAGTTAGCGTGGTCACAGTAACATGTATTTTAGTGGTATCAGTCTGGTTTGTTTACATGTTGCAAACAAGGTTAAGTGTTACAGGTATGATGAATACACACTGGCTAACAAGTTCTAGAGTTACTGTGAATACAGCTAATTAAGTCGGAATGACGGATTTTTATCCCTTAATCCACTTAATAGGTTCAAAAGTAGACCATTTATTGACAGTGCGCCTTATAATCCGGTGCGTCCTATAGTGTGGTAAATAGGGTACTAAGAAACCAAGTCATATTGCTCTTTTAGCATTAAAACCCATGCCTGTTATTGACCTCTGCCTGCCTGACCCCGATTTAGCTTTATGGACTTTTAGCTGAGCAAATATACCTGCTGCAATTGGAACCAGCCGTCTGCCTGTTCTGGGACAATGACATGCAATGGAAAATAGTCCACAATTGGAAACATACATTTTTTAAGAAAAAAATAAATCTATGCCTTTTTTCTTCTTCTAACTGTTGTGTTTTTTTGCCAGTCCCGGTTCAACAGTTAATTAGCTTGATTAAGTGCACCTAACAACCAGATAAAGTCTGATAAGGCTTCTTTCTCTTCTGGTTCCCTTTTTTTCTTATTGTCTTATTTCAGTTTTAGAGTTCAAAAAAAGTTACTTTTCTGTTTTTCTGTGCTCAGTCTCATTTTTTATGTTGCAACCGTAACAGTTATAGCTTTGTGAGAGCATTAAAGGTTAGCCACAGCTTTGCCGTTTCACATCTGCACAGACAGAGAGGCCTCATTTCAGGGTTTTTTCTGTCTTCCAATCCACCCAACCCCCACTGATACTTCTTCCTTGGAGTGTGTTTGTGAAGTGTGTTTGTGTGTCTTCCCTCCACAGCAAGAAGCTGTCATTGGTTGGCCAGATTTGTTGGAGGGAAAAAAAGCCAGAGTAGCGGGGAGAGTGAGGTTGAGAGATAATGCTGACTCAGGCACTTGGCCCATTGTTTTCCTCGCCTCGTAACCCTACACCTCCAAGCCACTGGTTAGAGAGCCCATTGGCTACCCACAAGTGCTGGAGCCAAGGGGGACTGCGGTATAAAACAGTACCAAAAAGTCTTATCTCTTTCTCCATTAGTCCCACAATGAGAAAATTGAGCCCCTAAAATCACAAAGAACACAGGGCCATTCAGTTTGAAACGTCTCTGCTTTATTCTCACTCGTGATGATAGTGCATAAAATAAAGAGCTTGTTCGTATGTATGTGCTGCTTTAACCTAAAATGTACATTTAATATGTTTGCAGCATTGTTAACTGAGCAGTGTAAAACAGAAATACAAGTATTAAGAATAAAATTATTCATTTTCCACATGACATTTGTCCACTTCCTGTTTTCATAATTATATTTATACCCTTGTTATATTGTTATTTTTTGCGAATTACTGTGACTTTTCAAATGATCATAAACCTGTACATTGTAAAGCTGTTTCTTTAACTTTGCAAGATCTACTGTATTCTCAAAGCCCTTCACGTGATGCCTGCAGTTGCAAACACACACAAAAACTGCAAACATAGTGCATATTGTTTTGGGCATGAAGGTGATGTGATATGAGGGGAATGCTTGCCTCAGGGAGACAGATTACTAAGTCACAAATCAAAGCTTGACAGGGGAGGAAAGTGAGAGGCTCCAGTAACAAGATCCTGAGTTAACTAGGCCATTTAGATCTTTGAGATGATAAATAGGTTTTGCCTACTGAGATTGTTTGGTAAGCTGTAGCTTAAAACTGAAAACCATGCACAGGCTGCAGAGCATATCTTAATTTGTTGCATAATAGGTAAATAGCAGGATTTCCATATAGTGTATTTGTGCACTCTCTGCTTTTGTATTTGCGTAAAGTAACTCTTAACCTTCTTAGTAACTCGTAAAAAAAACAGACTGATAACAATAAAATATACATTACTGTGTTTGTACTGTGTGCTAATTACTGCTTATTACCAACCTTGTTAGTATCACATAAAAAGAAAAAACAGTACAAGATCAATACATGTTAGCCACGTTAGGGTATTTAAAATACCTGTAACTCTCAACCTCATTGCAACATGTAAACAAAACAGAATGATAATGCTAAAACAAATATTACTGTGTCTATGTTAAGTCCCAGCCTTATTAGTAAAAGGTAAAAAAAAAAAATACATAATCCGGCCCTCTTACACCTTACTTTAGTGTATTTAACACCCAAGCTTTTTTGCAACTCGTAAGGAACAGACTGACAATTTGGCCGAGTACCATTTACCTCTGAAATCAATTCAACATCAGTAAACACAAGCAGAACTAACCCAATAATTAAGGCACTCCAGATTAGAAGGGACATTGTCTTAAAAAAAAGGCTTTTAAGTGAGCTTTATATTGCAAAAAATACAGTACAATCAATTTAATTTTTCTAAAGTTTATTGCAGTTTTCGTAAAAAGTGATCAAAATGCTCAAATCAAAGCTGGACTGTTAAGGATAACCAAAAACGTTTAGGCAACAAAGGTAACAGAAGTATGTCTACAAAAAAACTGAACAGAGTGGCTACTCTAGGTTCATGATTTTCTAATTAAATGCTATAAATAATTTCATCTGAGAAAAAGCATTTTGAATCAATAGGCAACAGTCCTGCTGTTTTGCTCCTTAGCCTAGGTGAGAAGAGTCTGTTTCTGATTCGGAAGTGGCTTGACACCAAAAAGCAATATTTGTAGCCCACATCTTGCATTTGTCTTTTAGTTGAGAAAACAAAGCAAAACAAAGAGAAACACTTGAAGCACAGAAAAAATTAACCCAACAGGTCTTACTTGGCTCCAGCCATCTCCATGGCTACAGGCAGCAGCAAACGTGGGCCTAAACCTGGTTATGCAGGTTGTTTTTTTGTTTTTGTTTTTTTCAGAGTAAAGTGGAAAAATACAATGTGCATGGAAAGTGGGCCTCATACCTCCGGACTATAAGCCGCTACTTTTTCCTGCGCTTACAGCCCTGTGGCTTATTCAGTGACGCAGCTAATTTATGGATTTCATTGGCGGCCGCCATGTACGGTTTTCGACTGAATTCCTACTCAACACCAAGCACAAGTCATTTGTTTTTAACACACCTCTAAGCAGCCAAACAGCATGGACCTCACTTCAGGCCCTAGACACTTCAGCCATGGTTCAACAAACTAAACACGCATGCTCAGACGATCCCAGAATCCTTTTGGTGCCATTAGACCCAACGCACGCAACGGTTTGGAAAAGCGGTCAGCTGCGTGACGGAGAGAACAGCGCATGCTCAGGAGTGAATTTACCTCAGAGTCATGACTCGGCTGGCTGCACGTGAATATGTGGGAATAACATCAGCCTTTATTATGTCGGGACACGACTGGAAACACAAATCCACATGATCGTTTTTACGGTTTCTAAGGACTGAGCGCAGATTCTTGTATTGAGCCTACAGCCTCCGTGTGAGCTGGAGACATGTCTCCTGCTGCTCGATCACATAGAGCTGCGGGGCCGATGGTAGTTTGATGGCTCCCACACGTAACAACGCATCTGCCTCTCATCCACAAAACGTACAGTATTAAGTCCGATTGCTCTGCACAGACACGATTTGCTTGTCCACCCGCACAATGGGGACGAAGCGCTCCTCCCTGCAGCCGCCTTCTGGCCAGAGTGTGTTGGCAAGATAGGAAGGAGACAAGGAGCCCGCTTGGCAAGCGCGGAGCACAGAAGCGTCCGCGATGAGCAACAGTGTTTGTTGTGGAAGGAAACTTCTGACGCATGCGCCGCGCTGAGGCGCGTGCTTTTCAGTCGCCGCTGTTTTATTTTACTGGTGTGTTTTTTTAACCAGCTCTGTTACCACCGGCACGCTGCTGCAACACAAGCGGAAGGAGAGTTGTTTCGTTCAATTTCTCCATGCACTGCCGTTACTTGCTCATTCTTAAACACGTACAACAGTGTGGCCCCTAAGACTCTTATATGGTTACTATTTGTAATTTTATGTATGATACCTAGATTGTCAATAAGTAAAAAACAAATAAATAAATTAATAAATAAAATAAAAAAAAACATAACTGAGGAACTTATGAACAGAATAGAGCTCCATGCTGTTTGGCAGATGTAGGTGTACTCAAACATGAGCCTGAGGTAAGGCTGACTCCTCCCACAGTGTGCTAATGAATCACATTTACTCTGGGAGTCAGGACATGATTGTCAGGATGACCATGTTGCATAATACATGCTACTTGTACTCTGACGCGGCTTGTGTATGCATAAAAGTAATTAAATACATGAAAATGGGTGCACTTTATAGTCCAGAATTTACGGTAAATGTTTTCAGACAACCAAAATAGTTTTATCCACAAAAGAAAAGTCAACATTTTTAAGATGAAGGTAAAACAGTAAAAGAGCAGATTTTCTTTCAAACTGCCTTGTATTGTACAACAAATATGAAAAGAAATAGAACCAAAAAGAGAGTTTGGCAAAGTAATGTGGACACCTGTCCTTTTAGCTGAGGTGCTATTACTTATGAAGCTTGAATTGATGATTTCCTTTTTTGTCAATATGAATATTAATATTGACTCAAAACCTGAGGGTGCAAGTTTTGGCAAAGCTTTTGCAGCTGTCTTTGTAGCTCCACCCCTGATTCATGGTGATCATGGCTCCAAGCAATTGGGATGAATTTTGAGTAACCTTGATATCACAACTCAAGCAACTTGGTTACATTCCAGAAAGTATGGAATCCAGTAAGATTCCAATCCAGTTAATGGACAATAGGTCTACAGTTGTAAACCAAATGTATTTACACATTTATTTGAAAGATCGGGCTGGTCTCTAGAGCTCAGTTGTTATCCTTTGCATGGCATGGTACATGTGCAACAAGTGCTGTTATAAAATGTCCTCACAGTGAAATGTCTCACACTGAGCTGCCAATGGTTTCATTACAAATTAGAGTCAGAGGAGACTTTAATTCTGAGTGGGCAGAAGTTACCAAATTTCTGTGTAATCAATCACTGCAGCTCATAAACATCCAGCGTCTTTCAATTCCCCAGATAGCTACTTCTGTCCATAGAGAGTGTTATTATAAGACCCAGCTGCTGCTTTTTAAACCACACATCCTTAAAATGCAACGCAGACACAATCGGTGATAAAAAATTTAGCCTCATGATAATCATTACACTTTTGTTACTTTATAATTTAACTTACAATCTGGATCTAACAAACATTCTGATTATAATTAATGAAAGCATTATATATGTGTTATTTGGTGTGTGATCTACATGATTACATTGAAATCATGAATGAAAGTTTGAAGATAATCAATAAGCACTTGATTTTGTTACTTGAAAAGAATCTATCTGATCAGAACCGGATTATGAAAAAAACTATGTAAAACTATAAAATGAATTAACTCAGTAGGGGTGGATTATATAAGATTGCCATTTAATTTCTTTTTCAAGCACAAATCAAGCACTTCCACTTGACTTTACGATGACATCACAAATGTGACTTAACTGTGTCTGTCATGGCTCAATGTTACTCCCTCCTCCTCCTTCCTGTGGCTGGACGCGATCAGCTGGACCTCCACTTTACTCATCATCTCCACCCTTCACATAACCTCCTCCAGGATCATCAGCCGTGCCGTCTGTTGTTCTTATGGTGCATAGTCTGGTCAGCTCATGTTTATTGTCTTAGTCTCAAAGAACCAAGTTTGGCGATTTGTCTCACTCTGCTTCAGACATTCACCTTTCAGGATCATTACTCTGGTCGCAGTTCTCCTAATGCCAGTAGCCGCCATTCCTGAAACTCTCCAGCCAAACGCCTTCGCCACGCTTCTTTGCTTCATGCTTCACGTCATCTTCAAGCAACGCCCATCCTACTGGCCTGCTCTGGACCTTTCGTTGATGGGCCCCACGGGCCGCTCGACTCTCGAGAAACTCCCCGCTTCCCAGATTCCATCTTGCCCGTTTCGCTCTTCCCCTGAAGGAAGCTCTGTTCAGCTCACATTCTGATTAAAACCACTTATACTTCTACTTCAGGTTAGGTCTCTTTTTCCGGTTCCATCGTCATTCCTGAACTCGCTCGTACCGCGACAGAACGAACTGGCTAAACACCTGACTCCAGCGACCCGAAGGACTCCCTTGGCCATGCCATTGCCTTCCGCTGCAACCTGTTGAATCGCCAGTTGATGCCTTTGACCCAAATGTCTTCTGCCCAGCAGGATTATTTCGCCGCCTTGACGGGCATAACCTGGTCTCTAATGGAACTGACCGACAAAACTCCAACTCGCCTCCGAGCTGCCGCCTCGTTTCGCAAAAACAATGCTACTTCCGCTTTCTCTGTTTACCCCTGAAAACGCCCGCTTCACAGCCGAACCTTTTTGGGGATGTTTAGCCTGTGGAGGGTTCCACTCCAATGTGACCTGATTTCAACAAGCTTCTCCCAGGTATTATCAGGCCGACCACGCCGCATTTCTCTTAATCGCTAATTCTCTCGCAGTAAGGCGCTGCAATGGGCTCCAAGCCTTCCTAGCCGCCTTCTCATCCCATCACTCACCTTCCATTCGACTGCTCCTGGAGTTCACTGCTCTTTTACCAGCCTCAAAGTAGGAAGATACCTCCGCCAAGCTGCTGAACAGCAACCGCCTGCAAATAACACCCCATGAATTTTCAGATCCCAGCCGAGGCTGGATGGCCGGGACTCGGCCAAGGAATTTTACTAGTCTTGGAATGAGCGTATTAAAGACCATCTATGTACCCAGCCAGAAGCGTGACACTTTTGAAGAGCTCAAGCATGGGCCGCCTTAAGTCGGACCTCCATCCGGAAGCCATGAGCAAGAAGTAAGCCATCACCGACCTATGCTAATCCTGTCACCACGCACTCCTCTGGGTTCCTCCTGCTAGTCCTGTTTTTCCTTCAAGTTAAAAATTGAAGAACCCATGCAAATCGTCACTCCAAGCTCTCGTTTGAAGAGAGGAAGAAACGTCGAGATGAGGGGTTATGTTTTATTGTGGGCAAGCGGGTCACCAGGTTTCACAGTGCGGGGGTCGTTTAAACCCCCGAACCCCGCTAAAACCACAGGTCACGGGGTAATTCAGAAGCCAATCTTGTTCCCAAGTTTCTGTATGTTCCGTCAAACTCTGTAATCATAGTAAGTTTTAGAAAACCAATGCTCTTATAGACTTGGGCTGAACATAGTCCATTGATTCAAGTCTGCTCACAAACTCTCTCTCTTCCTGTCGGCGAACTCGATTTGCTGTTAAAGCAGCAGGGTTAGGGGAAACAATTATCACGCATCACTAAACGCACCGTCCTGTTCTCGCCACCTCTGGTAAATCACCGTGAATATCATCACTTTTTTCATCACCCAATGTCCGCAGACTCTAATCTTCGGGTTTTCCTGGCTCCAGAAACACAATCCCTGTCTAGATTAAAAGGCCCTGCCACCAACTGGAGCACTTTCTGCATGGCTAATTGCCTGCAGTCGGCCGCATCTTCACACTAAAAATACCCGTCCCGGGGTCCAGTATGAAGCTTCCATCTTCCCATACCCGCCTGTTATCATGACCTCGAAAGCAGTTTTTGCAAATCTAGGCGTATGGCTCCACCGTCCTCACGACTGGCGCCGCCATATCGACCATTTCTAATGGAGCCCCTCTTCCTAAGAGTAAACTTCTTACAATCTGTCTGGGCCGAAAGAGCTCCATGAGGCTTTCACATCCAGGAAGCACTATCCTCGTCACATTAGACCTTCTTTCTTTTCCCCAGTCGCTATGGATTTTTTTTGTAGAGAAGAAGGATAAGACTTTTGGCGCCCATGTATTGATTTCAGGGAATAAACCAGATCACAAAGTTAAAGACAAGTATCTACTACCGTTACTTAGAATCTGTGTTCAACTCTGTTCAACAGGCTAAAGTCTTCACTAAATTAGATCTACGAACGCTATCACCTGAGTACGCGACAGCGCCGGTGGTGATGAGTGGAAAACGTGCCTTTAACACACCGCTGGGCCACTTTGAAATATCTCGTGATGTTTTTGGGCTCACCAACGCCCGCCGCTTCCAGCTTTAGTGAATGACGATTTCAGGATTTTTGACCGCTTTGTATTCGCTTATCTCGACGATATTTTGGTTTTCCCTCTGATTTAACTCAGCAACGTAACATCAATGCTCGCCAGTTTTGGGAACGCCTCGCCAACCAATTTTTGTCGTTAAAGCGAGAAATGTGCTCTTTCTTATGTTTTTTCCGGCCCCTTTCCTGGGGTATATCATCGAAGCAGGCAATATCCGTCCCGACCCCGCAAAGATCGAGGCTGTTGCTCAGTGGGAGACACCCCGCCTCGTGAAAAGCTACAGCAGTTCCTGTTCTTCCAATTTCTACCGCCGTTTATTCGATTATAGCCTTATCGCTGCCCCCCCACTAGGCTAATCTCTAACCAGCCGACTCCTTCTGCCTGGGACTCTGCCGCTGATGCCGCCTTCAATCGCTCAAGACCCTGTTCGCTTTCGCGCCCATCCTCATACAACCGATGTGACCAAACAGTTCATCGGGAGGTTGACGCCTCGACTCAGGCGTGGGGGCGCAAAGGTCTCAACGCCGAGGAGAGTACGGGGAAGCTCAAACCTTGCGCCTTTTTTTCTCGTAAGCTAAGTCCAACCGAACAGAATTACGATGTGGGCAATCGTGAATTATTGGCGATCAAATTAGCTACAAGAAGAATGGCGTCACTGGCTGGAGGGGGCGGAACATCAGTTTATCATCTGGACAGATCACAAGAACTTGGCTTACCTGCGCAGTGCTAAACGTTTAAATTCACGCTAAAGTGTTTTTTTGACTGGCGAACTGCCATTCTCATCATTCCGGTAGTCGCAACGCTGCTTCGATGTCTTATCAATTTAATTCATTCCATCACTGAAAAAGATACAGACTTCGACCATACCACGGCACGCCTTTAAGTTTCTGGGGAGTCTGACATGGGAGATTGAAACCAAGGCAATGGCCCAAGATGAGATCCCTCGGCCAGTTGCCTGTCCAAGGCCTTCTCTACGTGCCTGATTCTCAGAGCCGAGGTCCTCGCTCAGCTATACCTCCCCAATCGCCTGCCACGGGGTATTTATCAAGACCATTCGCCCATCGCGCCAGTTTCTGGCCTTCCTCGAACGCCGATGTTAAGGGCGGCATTATGCCTGCACCACCCAGCCCGCCCAATCTTCCAATAGACCCCCTCTGGTCTTCTGCAGTTCTTGGCCGACCTTGCAGTCAGCCCCTGGTCCCACATTGCAGTCGACTTCACCACTGGACTACCACCCTCTCATATTCGTTATACTCATCAGTCGCTGATCGGTTTTCTCCAAGGTTGTACAGTTCATCCCTTCCTCAGTTGCTCGGCCCAAACCGCTGGACGCCCCTCAAGGCCAACCATGTTCAGACATCACGGGATGTCTTTAAGAGTTGTTCTGGATCGGGTCCTAGTTCACATCTCTGTCAGAAGGCCTTGTTCTGAAGCCAGCCACGGCCGCCTGACCTCGGATATCAATTGTGCTGAATGCAGCTGATGAAACAAACGAAGAGCTGGAGGTCAGCCTCAGATGTTTACCCAGAACTAGGCGGACTGGTCAAAGATGCCTGGTTTGGGCCTAATACGCCCATAACAACCACCTCTACAGCTACGGCAAGACCCTTTAAAGTTCACTAAGTTACTTCCCACCTCAGCCTGTTTCAGGAATTGGATCTGGCGGTTCTCTCGTCCAGCTCCATCTACAATGCTGTTAAGACATCTGGTCGCAGAGACCAAGGCCGCTTTGCTACGGATCAGTTTTAGGGTAAATCGGCCAGGTAGCCAACCGCCACAGGGGTGAGTCCCGACACCAACCTGGCCAGAAGGTGTGGTTGTCCCGCCCAGAACATTCCAATCTGCTTCATCCCCAAGAAACTGTCGCCGCCACGATTTATTGGGCTCTTACCCTATTGAGCTGGTCATCAACCTCATGTGTTCGCTCGCTTCCCAGCGCCTTTACAGATTCATCCCATCGCCCATGTCTCTCAGATCGCTTCTCTGTTTCTGAGAGCCCTTTTGTGCTCGCCGCCCACTCTCACCGCCCGCTCACCATCGGCGGCCCCGCCACGGTCTCTGCTATCTTGGACGTCCGGCGTCGGGGTCGTGGGCTCCAGTTTTTGGTAGATTGGGAGGGGTATGGTCCGGAGGAACGTCATGGATCTCGCGTTCCGCTCATCCTGGACCATACCCTCATCGACGACTTCCCCACGCCATCCCATCATTGCCCTGACCGCTTCTGGTGGCGGCCGTTGAGGGGGGGGTACTGTCATGGCCTGTCAGTTACTCCCTCCTCCCCCCTCCTTCCTGTGGCTGACGCGACCAGCTGGACCTACTTACCTCATCATCTCCACCCTTCATAACCTCCAGGATCATCAGCCGGTGCCAGCTCATGTTCTATGGTATAGTTCAGTCAGTCTATGTTTATTGTCTTAGTC
Source organism: Oryzias sinensis (assembly GCA_037389245.1). Classification (NCBI taxonomy): domain Eukaryota; kingdom Metazoa; phylum Chordata; class Actinopteri; order Beloniformes; family Adrianichthyidae; genus Oryzias; species Oryzias sinensis. Next base: position 19,953,506 of record CM074499.1, on the reverse strand, counting down.
CAAGAACCAAGCTCATGATTTGTCTTCACTCTGCTTCAGGACATTCACTCAGGATCTACCTTGGCCTCCACGCCAGAAGTCACGCCTATATTCCTGAAACCTCCAGCCAAACGCCGCCACGCCTTTGCTTCAGGCTCACGTCATCTCAAGCAACCTCCATCCCACGCCTGCCTCTGCCTGACTCCGCCATCTCGTCAGCTGTTCCACTCTCGAGAAACTCCCGCCTCCAGATTCCATCTGCCTGCTCTCGCTTCTCTCCCTGGAAGGAAGTTTTCTCTGTCTAGCTCACATTCTGATTAAAACCACTTCATACTTACCTTTGTGTCAGGTCTCTTTCCGGGTTCCATCATCTGGGTCATTCCTGAACTCTCGTTCGTATCATGACAGTCTTTGTTTTTGTTTCTATGTTTTTCTTTTATCTATGCATTTCATCATTTCTGTAATGAGTTTGATAAATCTTGTGATTTAATATATTTAGAAATAAATTCATAATTATCAAGCTTGAAATAAATAATTAAACAAATAAAAACAACTGGGCAACCAAATAATGCGAAGTCTAACGCCACTGGACTGTCCTGTTGTGAGACCAGTAATCTGGAATGACAAGATGAAGGTGCGATAATGCTTTAGCATGTTAGAAAGATTTGGGGACAACCCCACATTGCAGAGCCAGTTTGCTGTGAAAGAACTTGACTTGCCTCACAATCAACTTTTGAAATGGATTAGTACACTCCACGCAGCCTTTGTCTTCAACATCAGTCTTGACCTCATGAGGGTTGTTGCAAAATATTTCCATTAGCACCCCTATACATGGTAACGTATCTTCCCAAGAAAAGCTAGCGTTTAATGGCTGCTATGACATTAGAAATCCTTTCCAGCCTTGCATTGGATGCATATGATAAGCATTAATCTTTATATGTAAAAGCAGGATAAATTGATTGGTTATTAGGTTGATTAATTGTTAAGAAATTCCTATTATAATACACTTAAAACTCTCAGAAGTGTATTTTGCATGATAAAATGTGACAAAACTGGACGGAAAAGACAGTAGGTGGTTCACGCAGCACTGCCCTCAACAGAGAGGGCGACGAGCTCATGTTTGTTCTTCATTTGTATTACAGCTTTTATTAAAGCCATGTTTTAGTGTTTTATATCTAAGTGACAGCAAAATGGCAGATGCAATCTCATTAAAAAAATGATTCAGTTGACTTTTATTTAAACATAAAGAAATAATTAAAGGATGATCAATGCTGAAACCAACATACTCTGCATGAGACTGAGTGATCTTCTAAAATTGCAAGACACGGAGTGACTTGTATGCTAAAGTCGGGATTTTGTCCAGAATGAAAGGCAATGGATCCACTTACAAGTAAAGGCGTTCAGTGTGTGTGTGTGTGTGTTTGTTTGTGTCAACCTGTGTGTGGGTGTGTGTGGTTTTTTTGGGTTTCAAGCCCAAAAAATAGTGAAGGGTTACGTAACCCTTTTCCATTAAATATTTATCAAGAATAGCTAATAGCAAAGATTTTGTAACAAAGTTTAGTCATAGATCAAGTATAATTCCGATAATTATTATGATTTCAAATATTTTGAATAACAAATGTCTCTCAGTTAGGGCTTCAATAAAACAATTAATACCTAATAATAATTTGATAAAGTTTAATTTGAACTGCTATTTTAAGATGTTATTTTGATATTTGCGAGGGGGCAAGGGAAAAACTGCATTTTAGGAGGTAGTCAAAACAGATTTGGTATTTTCAAATCTTAAAGTGGTTAACTTTCAAGCATTTATACCTCTTGTTTTCTGTAGATTTGGTCTCAAAACATGTACATTTAGTCTGAAGCTACACATTTTATCATTCTGTTTGAAATATAGATGAGTGGGACATCAATTGCTCTCCAACTCTAGAATGACCCCTATAAGCCCCTCATTTGTTTTAAATCTGACTCTGCATCGCCATACTGATAGACAGACTGTTAATAGCACTAAGATTATGCAATAACAACACCAATGAAATGTCCAGTGTAAATGACACAAATTCGTCCATTAAATAAACAAACAACCCAACATAAAATAAATAAACCAACAAACAGATAACAAATGAACTCACGCAGCTGCTTTCACAACAGTAGCTACATAGAAGAATTGCATTGTCCATTTTTCGGGTATGAATTCCATTCTTCTTTCATTGTTTATTTATAGATTTCCTGATTTGAACTGACCAGCAGAGCCACTAACTAAAGGAGGAGTTTTCCTCCAACCTATAAATGGCAGCATATTTGCAGAAGAGCATCACACGAGCTGGAATGACCGACTCCTAATCGGTTTGACCTGTCAATCACCTTCTACAACAAATTTTCTTCCTGTGGTTAGCTTTCGAGGATGGCCACTGTGGACTTCAGTAAAACCGATCACAAAAATATCAGAATTTTTTTTAATTCCTTTTTTTGTTACTGATATGGTTTTGCTGTGACTGACAAACTTTTTCTGGTTAATTTTCTTTCTGTCACTTGGACATTTTTCTGCCAACGCAAATGCCTTTGGTTTAGGAAGAAAAAGCAAAACAGCCCCCAGAAACAGCTTCACTGGGAGAAAAAAAATCCAGTTACTGAAACTATGCCTCTGCTCCTCCACAATCAACTTTTTTGGATCCAATCCCGTTTTTTTTGCTTCCATTTTTAGCTTCCTTTCTCTTTACCTTTTTTTGTCTAAATGCCTTAAACGCCCCTTCCTTTTGTCATCTTCATCTTCCTTTTAAAGTGTACCAAGCAGGACCTCTCTGGGGTATTAAATGTCTTTATTAATCTGCTCCCAACCCACCGGTCCACCCTCTTTGGCCTCCCCCTTTCTCTCCTCCGTAAACCCGAACTATCGCTACAAACTTGGCCCCTGTCGACTTCTCTTCAAAGCTCCCGGCATGCGGCTTCTGCCCAGCTACCTGCTGTGCTGCAAGATTACGCACAAAAGCCTCCAGTGGCCCCCGCTGCGTTAAACCAGGCAAGCTCCAACACACTCGGCTGGGCCACATCTGAGAGGGGGAGTTGGAAGAGGGGGTCTGCCGGATCAGCAAGATGACAGAGACAGAAGTGGAATGGGGGTGAGGATGGCAGAGAGAAGTGGATGGGGTGGCGGGGTGGGAGTTCATGGGCCAGCTGTGTTGTGGTTTAGTGACCAAAATCAAAGACATGCTCTGTTTGAGCAGCACACACCAATGCATACACCTCCATGTGGCTCATTTGTCCCAGAGAGTTTCAGGATTTGCTTCTCAAAAAAAAAGAAAAAAGAATTCTCTACAGCAGAAGGCAGGTACAAATTTGCCCCCCTCACAGAATAAACACCCCGCTATTTCAATTTCAGCCATGACTTCACATTGACTGCGTAGATGCAAAATGACACGATAATGAGTTAGATTTTTCATTTTCTGATATTTCATTTGTTTGGTTGTTTGCCTTAGTGGTAGTGTTGCTGCAGCAAACAGCCCTAGCTGCTCAAATGTGGATGTTGTCTTCTTCTGCAGAAAAAGAAAATAGGTAATCTGCAAAGAACTTGTTGACTTACTGTATGTTGCGCACTGTAAAGCACAACTTAAAAGCTGTATTAAAAAAACAACAGTATGCCTCATTATTCAGGGACCCTTACATATAGATGAATTCTGGTTGTATTTACTGATGTCGAAGCAATTATGAGAGGAACACAGTTAAAACATCTTTTCTTTTTTTTTCTTTTCACGTGTTAAAAAACAAGGTTGGGTGTTATTGTGAATACGCTAACATGGCTTACCTGTAATGGTTTTTACATGTTTTTTTACATGTTACTAGTTAACGTAGTTACAGTAGCATTTGTTTTGCAGTACTGTTCTGTTAATTTTTTTATGTGTTCCAAACAAAGTTGGGTGTTAAAGGAATTGTGAATGTGCTAGCGTGACTAACGCTTCTAATGTGACTAACGTGTAGCGTGTCACAAACAAATTATAGAGTTAAACACAAATAATAATGTCTGGCTGGCGGATTTATCGCTGACTCTTTTGGTTCACTTTCTGTGCCTTATAGTTTGGTGGGCCTTATATATGACACACATTTGAAAGCAGAAGAATATTTTAAGGTAAAGTACGGTAAGTTAGCTAGATGGGGCATTTTTTTCTCTTTTTTAAAACAGAATCTCAGCTATTTTAATACAAATTAATGATTCATGTATGGGTATTTTTTAGGACATACTGAGACCAATCAAAGCAATTAGAATTGGTGTGATTGGGTGGGAATGACTTTTCAGGCATTTGGCTTGCTGGCTTTCACAGGACTCTTTGACGAAGGAATATATGCTTAGACAATGTAACAGTTATCACAGCTGCTGGTTCAGAGTCCAGTAGGGCCCACAGAGTAAAACCTTTTTGGACTTCTCTATAACTTTCTAACCATTTAAGAATCTGTAATTTCATACTCCTTCATCCGTATTTATTAATTTGCAGTTTTTCAATTTTTTGCTTTTCTGTTCACAACATTTATGCCTCATCTTTGCTCCCTTTGCTCTGATCTTTAGGCCAGACACTCACTCTGTTAATGCACCATTCCAGAGTTCACCTGTGATTCACTGAAACTTGTATTTTCTGTTAGGTAGACTAAATTCAAAGAGCTTTTCCACCTGTTCAAGCAACGTGGGGCTACCTGAGAAAATACACAAACTCACTGCTCTTTTCATATGTCAATTCATTTATTTCAAATCATAAAACATGTAAACCACTGGGTAATTTTACCATGATAAAAAAAAAAAATATTTTCAAAATCAACACATTTCTCTGGCATTTTAAAATTTATTTCTGTTATTTAATTGAAACTTTTATATTGAACCAAAAACCATTTCTGTCACAAAATCTATTCCAATCGATCTATAATTAATTGTTATATACTTGTACTATTCTGTGAATTGTTGGAGGTTGAGAGTTTGAATCCACATGAGAAGGCTGCTCTTGAAGGGATCCTTTCACTAACGCAAACAACTAACTAACTAACAACAGAGGGAACCATTTCAATCATGTCAGCACACACCCTTCAGCCCTGAGAGCAGATCTAATCAGCCTGGAAAGTGAAAACATCTAAGCCGCCATATAAAGGAGATCATCAAGTATCGTCATCTGTCATGTGACTAATAACTGTCAAGTCAGATATTTCTGGCAGGCCTTATTCTCTTTATATTTTCTGACTGGTAGTGGCTTTAAAAAAAAAAAATTCATTAACTTTTTTGGTACTAAAGAAATGTATTCACTTCTCTGAGGATCTACTTGTATTCATGACCAAATCCATGCATCCACCCTTTCCTCAGTTGTTGTTCTTCATGTGACAAACTCCCTCCAGTGTAAAGAGGCTGTTTGTAAAACTACACTTTTAAAGCGGCCTCCCCCTACTCCGCCTGTTGCAGAGCTCTCTTTGTTCACCACGATATGAGCCGAGGAAACAAAGACACCATTGCCATACCACAGGTTTTTTTTTTTTTTTTTTTTGGGGAGGCGTATGTCACTTGAAGCCGTTGTTGACGTGTGCGGGGCCAGTAGGACAGGAGAGAGCCGAGGCATAACCCTCATACAACCTTTTCTCTCCTTTGTAAACTGTCTGTCTTCACACTCAGAAGTTTCTTTTAAAAATCTGTTTTTAATTCAGTCATGGATCAGTTTGGTAAAATTTTCTAGATTTTGGATTGGTTCATACCAACCAACACAGCACAGAGTCTACGTTTTTGGGTTATTTCAGATAAGTTTGCTAAGATATTACTGGATGTCAGGTGCTTTATTTTGTGCACTGCATGAAAAACTCTCTCTAAAGCTCTTTTTCTAAATGTGTTTTTTTGTATTTAATACTTTTTAAATCTTAAATGGCTTATCCTTATATCTTTTCCACCTTCCTTGAAGACCTAAAGTGCATTACAGTCACAGTCCCATTCAGTCCCATTCACACAAACATTTACACGCCGCTGCTGAAGACTGCAGGCGCCAACCTATAACCCCCAGAAGAGTCTTTGGGGATCAGTGTCTTGCCCAAGGACACCTTAACACATGGGCGGGTACCGTACCTCTGATCCTCTCATCAGACGTTGACTGCTCTACCTCTGCACCACGGCTGAACCTTAGTTATAGTTGTTCGTAAAATGGATGATATTTAGGGGGAGGAAAATCGTCATAAAAAATGTGTAATGCTAATCTTTTTTTTTATTTTATAAAACTATTGACACTAGTTTTATTATTTAAACATTATACACTTCTCCTCTTTATGGACATCAAATATTCTGCTGGTGTGTTCTTGTTTTCTGTTTGGAACATCTCTGTATCCAAGCACCAATGGCCAGCATGAGGAAGTCTGAACTACCTTCAACCAGTGCAATGGACGATTTCCAACCTAGACCAATCAAAAGACTTCTGAAGAACTTTAATAAAAGTGAAGGCTACCAAAGATTAAAAAAACAAACACACACAGTAGACAATGGAGCAAAGCTAAGGAAAAAAAATGTGATTATCAATAAATGTGTTCAACCTCTGGTAAACAGCCGATGAAATTAGACTTTTAAAAAATGAAACACAAATACAATTTAAATGTTTTTTAATTCTTAATTTAACTTTTTTCAATTGAATCAACCAATAACCAATTGAAATGCAAATTAGTTCAATAAAAAAACAGCTTAAAAAACCAACAGACTAAATGACAATCTTCATGCAAACGTGTTTGCTCGTAGACTAGCTTTTTTTTGGTGATTTCTGCACATACATTTTGAACACCTGAAATGGCAAGTTGCCTGTTAGAAAAATCCAAACATAATAATGAATTATATTATTTATGTATGTCCTTTTTATATAACTATATAACCAAAAAATAAAACTCTAAACAAAAGGTTACAATTTTGAATGAGATTTTAATATTGGGTAACTGTTGCACCAGTGGATCCAAACAGTGCATATTAAATTCACACGACGCGCTGGTTTAAATTCCATCGTATGCCTTTCAGTGTGGAACTTGTACTTGCATGCCTGTTTGTATTTACTTCTAAAATCCCAAACATTATTGATTTAACAAGATGTCCCAAGATAACCTCAACCCATGATTATTAGTTTCTTCACCCACAAATGTTTGTGACTTTAAACTGAAAAAAAAAATAAAATCATGCGATGAGAGTAATTTATAAAAGCTGTTTAAAACTAAGTCAACTAAATAAAATCACAATCCAAATACCTTTGATTGTCACTTTACACATGTACAATTAAAATAGAGCCATCAGGCTTAGGTATAGTGAATACAATAATTAAGTATTGCATTGAACATGTTGTCTCTTGTGTTTGAGGATAATGTAACATGCTGGATACCAAAAAATAATGGGTTGAAAAATAGTCTCAATAAACATTTTCCACTTTTACAGTTGTGCAATCAAAGAATTATTTTAACACCAGTCAACCATGAATTCATTTCATATATGCTTTTTTTTACGTGTGGCAAATAGATTTAGTTTAACAGGTGTGAAATTGAAAAAGATAATGCAGATTTCCATCAGTCAGTAATCAACAGCTTCACACCCATTTCTTTTGCGCTTGTTGTAGTACCTCTTTTTAAAAAAATTCTTTCCAAATACTTAAAAAACCCTTTTTTGTTGCATTAGTGCAGACATTTTAAATTATGTTCATATTTTACTTGGCTGCATTTAAAATCAGATTTGTTCTTAGCATCTTAAGATGGCTAATTTATCATTATGTTTGTCAAATTTGACATTTTAAACATTTGATTGACAAAAGAGTTAGACATTAGAATAAAAGATGTATTTGTAAGATTGTGTTTTAGTCATCTTGTAACTGCACCAGAAGGTCTGAATGAATAAAGCTGGAGCTTGTTTGAGGGCCATGACTAGTCTGGATGTGTAGGCATCACAATCCTGCCCTTTGACCTCCATGACATCATATGAGAGGCTGTTGTGCGTCTTTTGTGCACCACCAGGGTCAAGATTATTCAGTGGACAAGTAAAGAGTTAGTGTCTGACAATAATGTGTTTGCTGAGAGGCTCCGCTTCCTGCTTGAATCTGTGGTCAAAGTTTCTGGCTTTGTCTGGGACAGTGAGTGGGGGAAACAAATAAATGCCTTTTTTGAACATTCTGGCATTTGTGTGTGTGTGTGTGTGTGTGTGTGTGTGTGTGTGTGTGTGTGTGTGTGTGTGTGTGTGTGTGTGTGTGTGTGTGTAATTCGCTCACAAACCCACACAGACCTATGCAAAATAGGGTTAAAATGCAAATACCAGACAGTAAGGGCATTTATATGATCCTGATTACATTTTATTTTAGATTACTCAAACATCTCGAAAAAAGCCCTCTAAGTCAAATAATTGACAGAAAAAAATAATTTTATTGTAATTAGGATGTTTTTTAAGCACAAAATATCCACAAAAATGCCTTGTCATTATTTAAAAGAGCTAAAGATCCATTAGGGTTTGTTTGCCTTTTACACCTGAGAGAATCTTCTCCACAACAGAGCAGAGCAATACTGACAGAAGAAACCAGATCAGCTCCTCAAAGATGAGACACGGGTTTTCTAAATGTCAACCTTCACTGTGATTAAAGTTTTTTTTTTGGTTTGTTTAGTTTTTTTTACACATTTTAATTTGGATTTTGTATTGTGGTTGCAATGTTTTTGTTGCATCACTTCAAAATTGTTTTAAAAGGAAAAAGCTAAAATTCTATACACCAGCTGTTAAATTGTAGTATTGCAGTAGTTTTTGTTTTTATTATTTATTTGGAATGTTTTATCTTTATAATATGCACCTTTATAATATAACGTGCACGTTTGGTTTGTTGTGCTGGGACACTCAATTCCTTCACAGTCAAGTAGGCATATTTTTATGGAAGTTGGAGGTTGGTTCGTTTGCAACATGACAAGAAAAACAAAAAGGATTCCTACACTTTTCCAAAGTGTGAAGTTAAAACCGGATACGATGGAAGAAGTGAAACATGCAGCAAAAAGTGAGTATGAAGATGCACAAGCTGAAATTAGTAGAGGAGAAGAAGAAAATGGGAAAACAAGGTGTATTTCCTGCATTTATCAATTTCTTTAGAACATTAATCAATTAAAATATTTTTTCCACAAAATAACATCTACATTCTTATTTACAGTCAAGATTTATTCTGGACTGCATTTAACTGCATTAGGGGTGTGAAATTTCATTTTAACAAGGATTCACATCATAATTTGTGGTGAGGGAACGTTATTAGAACATTTTGTGTGGTCACATGTCTTTGCTAAATTCAAAGTGTTTCAACACTGAATGATGGACTGATCGTGTTTTGCTGTCATCACAATTGTGTTGTACGCTTTGATGTCACTTGGTTCTTTTTAACGCTAGAGTAAAATAAACCTACTTGTCTCAATCCGGATGATATTTTCCAGCATCGGTTATCATCAATTTATTTCCTTTTGTAATGATTTTATAATGGGACAGTTCAATTTGATTCAACTAACAACTTGAATCACACAGATCAATTTGGTTGGATAAATCAAATTGATTAATCATTAAACACCTATTCTGCATTTACTGCCATTAAAAAGATTTATGTTGTAACTTTAATAGTACAGGCAAAATAAATAAATGAATAAACTTTCACCCCTTGTTATATGTGGTTTAAAAAGGTAAAAGATGCCTGAGCATAATGAAGATTGACACGCTTGGTAACCCAGTTTATGACCAATTACACTTCCGTATCAGAGCCACAAAAGATTATTTTACTTTTCTATTCTGTTATTTTTCTATTTCATTATTAGTGTTTTTTTATTAAAAAACGCTAAACAATTTCAAACATTTTTCACATACAAAAAAAATAACCAATTCTCTGAAATATACAGTTCACAAATGTGTCTAAATCTGTGATAGTGATTGGTTTTAAACGGCCTCGTTTCAGAGTGGACTTTTATTATGGCCAGTCTAAGGCGCACCTGTGCAATAATCATACTGTCTACTTAGCATCTTGATATGGCACACCTGTGAGTTGGGCTGGATTATGTTAGCAAAGGAGAAGTGCTCACTAACGCAGATTTAGACAGATATTTGAGAGAAACTGTTATTTTGTGTTTATAGAAAATGTTTCAGATGTTTGGGTTCATCTCATGAGAGCAAAAACAAAAGTCGTTATTATATTTTTCTTTAGTACAATAGCCTTTTTAAAGACCCATCTCAATGAAAATTGAGTTTTTGGTGTTTTTAACATAATTCTGAGGCATTTTTCTCATGATGGTAGACAAATTTAAAGAACACTTGGCTAAAAATTGCATTTCTGACTATTTCTTTCTTGAAATCGTTGTGAATCAGGACCAGATATAAAAATGCTGTTTGGAGAAGAGCGTATGTGTGACATAAAGAACACACCGGGGGGGCCACAAGCTCTGAGCTCTCAGTACCGGAAAACTAAAGGTCAGCTGGGTTGCTCTGCGCCAACGCTTCCACCCACAACTCAGAGGCAAATTTGTAATGAATAACTCCCACTTTGCGGAACTTATGTCCTAGAAAACAACATGTTGTATGATTTGGGCTAAAAACCTCATAATCATAATTTAAAGACCATGGGATCACTTTTACAATAGATCAAAAGATGATGGGAGTGGGACGTTGCAAGGTGAGCATGTGTGTGCAGTTTCCCGTTCTGCCAACTTCCTGCTTGTTCTGTTTCTGCTGCTGATGACTATTTTCTCAGTAATCTATTTACATCTGAAATGTTTGTTTTTGAATGAAAGTCAGATGTAAGTATCTTCTAAACTATAACTGTTATGTTATGCATAGTTCTTCAATTTACCTAAATCCTAGTGGCCTAACCTCATTAGGCAGTATCTTTGTCTTGTTCCAGCTGCTTCTAAAAAGGATTTTAAAATCCTTCATGGTTTTTAAACTAAAAACAAAAACAGTATGGAAATAAAAAAAAAAACAATTCCTGCAAAAGAAAAAACGGTTGGGATTATTTCTTTGCCTCTGTTTGTCACAAACACACGTGCACATTTGTATGCATAAGCAGTATTTCAGAGCAGAGGCACGAGGAGGTCTCAGTGGTTTCTCCCGGCCCCTTGAGTCAACAGGGCCAAGAGGTCAAAGGCCAGAAAAGATAGAATGCTCAGGGAAAGAAAAGGAGGGAGGGGTATTGAGTGGGGGAGTGCTGTACCGCGATGGGGGAGGAGGACACGTAAACAATTGGGTAGAGCTTGGCGGGAAACCCAAGAAAGACCAGGAAGGCCTCCTTTCTCAGTCAGAGTGTGAGTCAGAAGGGCTGTTCCTCTCAGCCCGGTGACCTGAGTCACGCTCAGATGCCCACACACAACTGAGCAGCTAAGGCACGCACAGACGCACACATACCCACACTGTCACATGCACAAATCCCGCACATGTACCTTAACTCCCCTCCTGCCAAACAATGGCCGCGCCCATTGTGGTTTCATCCCATTCCTCCCTTTGCCCTCCCCCCTGACAACACTTGTGGAGGTGATGTCATCTTTCCATTCCCCTAATGGCATTGCTGTGGTCCAGTGACTCAACAGTTAGTGTGTGTGTGTGTGTGTGTGTATTGTAAAGTTGACAGATGAGGTCAAGGTACTTGTTCTTAGGCTGAGGTCACCGACTGTCAATGACTGATCCTTCTTAAAGCATCTTAACAAAATAGCTCTTTGAATGGGGAGGTGGAAAAAAAACAAATGGTACATTGAGTGTGCTTTAGTGTGTAAATGTATGTAACTGTAAATGTTGTCAGGGCATGAAGCCGTCACACACTCGTGTTATGGGGCCTCAGCAAACCCTCCATAAAATAAATCATAACAAATATTTTGATTCTTAACCCAAAGCGACCCAATAGCGGGTACATTTTTAGTGTCTGAGATTGGAAGAGCTCCAAAAAAGTTCTAACAGCAAAAAGAAGTTTCACATTAGCTTTTATTTTTCTTGACAAAAAGTCATTTTAAAGCTAATTAAATTGTTTTTAGAGCAAACAATGAGGAAATCACGAGGAAAGAAATAGAACATAGAAAAAATGGTTTCAGGGTGACGAGTGTGTTTGGGTACAAAGATAAGGATAGCAGATGAGTAGGAGAAAGGGATGGTTACAAGATTGCACAAAAGGTTTAGCTAAAATATGGATGAATGGAATGAGAGATAGATGATTGGCGTCTGTGTGGACAATAGAAAAGAATAGATCCATTGATTCACTTCCATTCAAACTTCCTTCATCAGTCCCCACGGGTGGGATCAGAATGAAATGCAGAGGAAGTATGTCCATAAGGAGAGCATGTGAGTAGGAGGAAGGAATGACAGGATGGATAAGGAGGGATCGTCAGAGCAGATGATGGGAGGTGGGTGGGGTTGAGGGTATGAAGAGAAACAGCGCCAGATGATTTATCTGTGTTTAAATAGGGTTTAAATATATTTGTCAGGTGTTTGTAGATCACCTGTCATGAGGTGATTACAGGTTGTTACAGAGTGATGACAGATGGCTGTCAGGTGGCTGAGGCGTGGTCATGCTCTTAAAAATGTAGTTTACTACATAGCTTCACCTTTGACATGGTCAAAGTGGATTTGACCATGTCTCATGGATTTTGAAGGTCTGTGTGTGTTGACTTTAGTGCCATGACATTAAGCCTGTTTCTTCACATGCTTGCTGAAACACTCTGTAGGCCTTTAATTATAGACACACCCAGCATTTACTTTGCTAAGTGCTCAGAGGAATCCAATTCAATCCCCTATGACTTACTATAAACTAAGAAATTTTCATAAGTATTATAGTATGCAAGATCCACACTCACATTTTCATAGCTACTACAGCTCCCCACAGTTTTTGAAAGGAGCAGGATGTAAACAGATCGCCACTACCTCCACTTTAGTCAGATAATTTCAGTCCAAGGCCAAATCAAACATCCTCTGGACTCTGGCCTGGGAAATGAACTCACTGCTAAACCCATGACATGGCCTGGTGGACATGAAAGCCCTCATAGAGCAGGCGGTTCTGCGAACGCGCCAAAGGAGAGTGGCATCGGGCCCATGCGGATGTGGCAGGAGGCTGTGATGTCAGCGGGCTCTCAGGGAAACTTGGCCAGGCTTTGTGGCAGCCGCAGATCACGCGTGCTGCTCAGTGCCAATGCAGGTGCACATCGTGCACAAAATGAGATGCAAGAAGCTTGGAAAGATGTATGGCATGTTTCCTATGTGTACAAATTCAGGAGTGCCAGAAAGAAATGCATAAAAATATTGCTGTATTGAAGTTTAGATGCCTTTTTTTTGTAGTGTTAAAGTCAGACGGTAATTTGAAGAAAAATAATTAAGCCTGTGCCACAAGATCAAACATCGTCAGAAACTTACATTTGGTTTAGAATGAAAATGTTTTTAAACCCTTTGATAAAACCTCCACAAAAATTCCAATGTCATTTTTTAATGAGATATGAAGATAGAATCAATTATGATATGTTGGGTGATTTAGAAAGTTTAAAAATATTGACTAGTGTTCAGAAAAAAAACACCTCATCTACCCACTGTCTCACATTTTCCACACATTTTTAATATGGTGTAACTGTATTATAAAGAGTTAATTATCAATAAATTTTGCATTCTTTCAAAAGTGTCTTTTGTGTGACAATTTGCTCTATTGACACAAACAGCAGTTATTAATTCTCCTCCATAACCATGTTTTTAAACAGTTGGCACTTCCGTGAATTAAAAAGGATAAGGATAGTAACTGGTTTAACTAACGTATGTTTAATTGCTGCATGTTTTACATGTAGAGCCCGAAAACAGACTATTAAAGTTGTGTAGCGATGCATGAGTTTTGAGTGCCTGAAATGCACATTTACACAGGTTTACATAGAATTAATAATATGAATATTAAAATATAATTTCAAAAATTATTGGAAGTGTCGGCTTGAATGTGTGTTGCCCATAGGTGTGTGAACACAAAAAAATTAAGCAGAAACTATACAAAAACACTGTTCCATGGATAAACTCTGACATCATAAAACTCATGAAAGAGCGAGACCAAGCCTTAAAAAAGGAAAGAAAACTAAATTAACCCATGACAGAGGTCTTTTTTGCCATACTGAGAAATAAGGTGTTAAGATCACCCCTTGTGCTATCTTAGATGACCCCACCCTTACATTGACGTGTTCTCCCTACCATGACAAAGGTGGATAAAGGTGGAAAGGTTTCATGTAATCCATGGACACCAGTGAAGATCACAAATCATTGAAGAATAAAGGTTCAGAGCACTGTCTAGCGGGTCTAGATCAGTGTTTTTCAACCACTGTGCCGCAGGTGGGAGATGGTCAAGTGTGCTGTGGGAAATTGCCCTCATTAACTGATCTGAAAACATTTCCCATCTCCAGGATTTCAGCTCTCTGTTCATCCAAACAGGCCCTGATAAAACACTGAGGAGTTAGGAATATAAAAGATCGTAAAATACTTTTTCTTTGCGTTTATTTTATTTTATTAAAGACATGTTGATAAGAATCACGGTACCGCGATTCAGCTGCACCTTCGGCTGTATTTTGGAAAAGTCCCGCCCCTTTAACTCTCTCCACCAATCATTTTTGGGGGGCTTAATCACACGTCATCAGTCTGACCAATCAGAAGTGGTTAAAGTATTCACTTCCTTGTCCCGATTTAGCTCGTAAAGTCGCTCAGTTCTAACAAAAATACCAGCTAAAGCTCGTCTTTAGCGGTGTAGCTTTCCACAGGTATCAGACCGTAGAACAAGTGAACAAAACAATGAAGCTCCGAAAACCGATCTCCGGCTGTTTTATGCACTACATCTCCTATGATGCATTGGGTTGTGAGAGTGACAGCACACAAGGAGATCTGTTGTTAAACGTCTTGAAACCAACGAACACACATCAAACTGTTTTTAAATCTTCTAAATTAACTTTTATTGCATCTTTTAGAAAAAAAGCAGCTGCAACTTCCAGCTTTTTCTGCAACAATTATCTCCAAAATGCATGTGAGATTGTGGAGGGGCTGTAGATCAATACAGACTAGGACTTTCTCCTTTTTTTTTTTTTTTTTTTGGATGCTGGTGTGCCGCGGGATTTTTGTCAAGGTTAAAGTGTGCCGGGGCTCAGAAAAGGTTGAAAAACACTGGTCTAGATGACCCAACTCCCAATGTTAAAGTGCTTAGGATAGCACAAGGGTTACAAAAAGCAGATTTCTTTCCTTACAATAACTGAAAAATTACATGGAAACACTAAAATAATATGGAACCAGATAAGAAAAATCGCATGTGATCACCCCAAACGACAAAACACTGTAGAAATTAAAATAAACA
This sequence comes from Oryzias sinensis, assembly GCA_037389245.1. Classification (NCBI taxonomy): domain Eukaryota; kingdom Metazoa; phylum Chordata; class Actinopteri; order Beloniformes; family Adrianichthyidae; genus Oryzias; species Oryzias sinensis. The sequence continues at coordinate 19,938,216 of CM074499.1, read as the reverse complement.
GACAACTAAAAAACAAAATTCAAGTCATAGCAGAGGCATTCAACCATTATTTCATTGATTATGTGGCCAACATAGCGAGATGTTTCACACCTGTGAACAACTACACATCTTCAATAGACGCAAGCCAGACAATTTTCAGTTTAACAAACAACACAGAATCTGATGTATCACAGACCATCCGGATGCAAAGATATTTTTGGTTTGGACACAGTGATGCTTAATGACCTCTGCTCATCACTTGACATGCCCAATTTCCAAAATTATCAATCTGCATTCTTTTGACAGTTTTAAAGATTGCAGAAAAACTGGTAGCTAAACAAATTATAAACCACATCAACACCACACTCTATTCTCTCCATCCTATGCAGTTTGGCTTTAGAGCTAATTATTTCACTGAGACTGCTACCTGCTTTTTCACTGAAAATAACATGATTTTGCTGGGGGGGGGGCTGTTGGTGCCATTTTTCTGGATCTCAAGAAGGCTTTTGACACTGTTAATCGCAAAATCTTACTGTCAAAATTATGCAGTTTTAACTTTTCTTCTGATGCACTGCAATGGATTGACTCTTACTTCACTGACCGCTCCCAACATGTCAAAGTCTAGTCATGTAAGTCTGCAGCTCTCAGTCTGCCATATGGTCTTCCTCAGTTTTGGTACCTTTGTATTTTTTACTTTACTTTAATGACCTTCCATCTTGTCCTGATGTTTCTGTGCAGATGTATCCCTTGTGCTATCTTAGATGACCCCACCCTTACATTGAAGTGTTCTCCCTACCATGACAAGGGTGGATAAAGGTGGAAAGATTTCAAGTAATCCATGGACACCATAGAACAAAGGTTCAGAGCACTGTCTAGTGGGTCTAGATGACCCAACTCCCAATGCTAAAATGCCTAGGATAGCACAAGGGTTAAACTGATGACACTTTGGTCTATGTTCATGGCAATAATTCCTCTCAGGTGGCTGAGAAGCTCACCAATGCTATGGTTAAAATCACGGCTTGGTTGAAGTACTCTTGCTTGCAGTTAAACACATCCAAAACAGTTGCAATGTTTTTCACCAAGTCCAATAATAATTTCACTACTGAACCAGATGTTTTTGTTTCAGGAGAAAGGCTGCAGATTGTGTCAGAACACAACTATCTGGGTTTTATGATGGATTTAAAGCTGTCTTTCAAATCACATATCTAAAGGGTCTGCAATAGAATCAAATTAAACCTCAGTAATTTTAGACACATTCACCATCAGATGTCCACACAGTCAGTAAAAATGTACATGCACGCCATGATTTTCTCACATATCACTTAATGTTTACCTGTCTGGTCACAGGGTTGCAATACATCCTTAAAACATCTGCAAACATCATACAAAACAAACTTTGGATAAGAAAACATGGATTACTGAGTTGGAAAAAACATGGTCAAATGTTCAAATCTCTGTCTCGTGTACAAAATCATTCATGGCTTATCATCCCCTCCTCTTCACCAGTTTGTTAACATCCAGACAGCAGATCACAACAGAACTCAGAGTGCAGTCAGATGAGACTGTATCATTCCCTTTAGAAAAAGTGTTTTTGGTCAGACTGCTTTTTCTGTTAGAGCTGCTACTGAGTGGAAGTTCACCCCCATAACTATTAGAAATCAAAACACATGTATTCCATTTAAGACAGTTAAAGAAATGGCTCATTGACATCACAGCTATCAACACTGAGTAAACCTCCACTCACTGATCCCCGGTATCTTGTCTTGCATGTGTGTATATGCTCATACATTTGTCAGATTTTGGATTATTTCATTGCCAATTTGCTTTTAGGTTAATTGCTAGTTTTACTGGATGCATGGTTTAATATATGCACGTAATGTTTTGTAAATATGTAATTTTATTTTGATCTTTTAGGGTGATTTTAACATCTACCCAGGGACTGCAGATGAAAAAAATAGCCCTTTAGCTAACTCTGGCATATTGACAGAAATTTTTATTAATATGCGCTGTCCCTGTAACAAATAAATAAATAAACCTTAAATGTGGCATAACTCTCAAAATACACAACTTTGCCAGTAGGAAGGAAGGCCAAAACCATTAGAGGGTGATAAAGCCACAAATGTACTTCTTATTAAATAACATTTTGACAGGTCCGCCTGTCTCTAATGTTTTTGTTTTATTTTGTTTTTGTATGACCTAAGTGCACAGATAACGGAGGGACTGCACAATAGTCTTCGGGAGTTGGACATTTTTTTCCTAATCCACAGAAACTCACAACTTTTATGATTAAGAGTCGTTTTATTTCCAGTAAAAGCTGTGCTCAATAGAGATGAAACTGTGTTAAATCCTGAACCGAGCCTTGACATGTGCTGCAAACATTACACTGGACACCAACTATTTTGTGTTGAAAGCCAAATCTCTGATTGCACACTTATGTCATACAAACTGAGCCAGATTTAGACTGGATTTGGTCCCAGAAGGAAAGACGAAATGAGAGTCATTAGAGCAACACCATAACATGATTTATGTGAGATTTGAATCTGTTGCTGTTTAAGAGTTTCACACAGTTTGACATTGTTTTTAAGCTTAAAAGAGTGAAATCTAGGATGATAATAGTCTTTTCAAGACTTTTGCCCGACAGCACTACGGCAGCTGCTGTGTCACAGAGGTCATGACATATTAAAAGCATTCAGGGGGCAGTTTCACAGTTTTCCAAAGGAAGCGAAAGTCATGGGTAGTGGCAGTGCATCCGTGTATTTGAGTTGCAGAAATGTTCTGCCAGTGATTACTTATTGAACATGAAAGTTTTGTCTTTTTGTGTTGTCAGGTTTAATTGTAATTGGGTCATCCTTGGAAAATCAGCATTTGCCAAACACTCGCCTTATCTTTTTAGGTTATCTCAAAGAGTCATAGCTTTTTTCAGCTTTCTCTCATTCTTTGACAGAGCCTTTTAAGCTTGCAAATGACTCAGTGTTGCCTGTTTCTCCTATGCACAATGCAAAAACTGCACCCTAAGTAAAGATCGCCTTATTTTCTGTCTTGCAAGAAAAATAATCAGTGACTAGAATTTTTTTCTTAATATAAGAATTCTTGGTAAGAGATTTTATTTTTATCCCATTGGCTGATATGATGTTTTCTTTTTGCTTATTTAAAGAAAATATTTAAAATTTTAAGAATTTTTGATTGCTTTCTTCATGGCCTGTTTCTGTAGTGCACACATGTTGCTAGCCATGCACTAGCCCTCTGAAGGCGCAGCTGCAACTTCATATGAGGAAGCCTTTGACCTTTTGATCCCTAATTGGAAAGTGCACAGTCCATTGAAGAAGCAGCCTCTCAAGGCATCTGCCGGACACACACGCTCAAAGGAGAGCACACTCACTGGCTAAATCTGTCATGCACTGTGACGTATCCACGGCAACAGTTTGTATATCGGAGGCATTGTTTAATCAAGACCTATCTATTCATTTAGTTTGCCTCAGGTGGGAACAATAGCAGGAAACGTGGGGTAATGGCTGACTCATGCAAAGCAACTCCAAGTGTGTCACAACCTAATCCTAACAATGTCAACTCACTCTGTGGCTTAAGGTTGAGGCGTCACACATGCTGACTATAGTTATTTGTGCAGTTACTGGTGTCTGTTCACAAAGTTTAAATAAATTTGACCTCATACATTTTCTTCCAATAATAGAAACTGGTTGAGGCGTCACATGCAAAGAACCTCACACAGACACATTCAAAGATTTGTAGTCAAGTTTTACGATTTGGGGAAGGTTTATCTACTTTTGTTTGGTTTGGCACGGAGCCTTTTTCATATTGACATGTCAAGATTTGTTTATGAACTTGTTCTTTTTTTGTCTACCAGAACCAAAACACGAGCATCATGTGATTTTGTAATATGTAGCCAAATTATAGAGTTGTAGGCGGTTACACAACAGCACTTGTGTCTTTGTTGACCTAGTTACATAAATCTGTTTTTGTGAAAGTTTCTGCTCCTGGCTACAGGCACAGAAATGCAAACGATGTGTTGTATTAAACAAGCATGTGTTTTGGTCTGCGCAAGATGTGGATTGTGAATTGTTTCACAGTAGAAAAAAGGGTAGAAATAAATCAACATCGCCCCCTTCTGGCATGGAAAACACCAAAACAAAGGTGCAGGGTAATACTTTTTAATAGTTTCCCTTTAATACAGTAAAATATAAGTATTAATATGAAGCCATATTTATGCAAATGAAGCAACGGTTTGGTAAAAATTTCATATAAGTTTTAACATTATATACATTAACATTGTGTGGGTGACAGGTCCAAGCGAACACATACACACGTAAAGGTAAGTAAGGGTGAAGCAGGTGAAATGAAGGCATGTCTTACAGACTTTTCATTTTCTCCAACCCAAAACCTGTGTACTGTGCATGTTAGTGCTGTTCATATCAGTGAGCAGCCTGATTTTTAGAAATTAAGAAATTAGACAATCAGGTTTGAGTGGGCATCATATGGCACTTTTTTTTCCTACCATCAGTAAGAAGCTACTGCACCCACCACGCTAACCACTAAAGTCTGGCTCTAGGGCACCGTATGACAGCATCCCCCGTACGTCATAACTGCGTCCAACTTACATTAACCTTACAGATATTTCACAATACACTTACCACACGCACGACAATGGTACGTTCCATTTTCATGACATCCCTTGAAGTGGATTCATGAGCCACAAGAGAACTGCAAGACACACCTGTGCTCCCTTTAAGATGCAACCTGTCTACAACCTTCCACGGGTCCCAATATCAACCCCCATACGGGTCCACGTGACTAAGGCATTATGGGAACACAATATCAAGCAGTTGGTGCTTGTAAGCATTGCAAAGAAAGCTTATATATTTAGACCCGACAGTGATATTCTACTGATAAAACACGAGCTCAAGCAAATGATCATTACACAAAAGTCCCAGAACTCAAATCCCAAATCCTTGAAGTCGACCTTCATGTCTCTGCATGCAGGTGCAACTCAGGTTTGGGTCTCAAATCCAGTCCTCACCTCAGAAATGCACACATATTCACACATTCAGAGGTCAGGAAACGAACCCCATTAGTTTCCCATTGACTATGAAAAGTGGAACCGAAACAGCAGAGCCACTGTTTTCCACAAAGTGGCCTTTTAGCCGTGCACTCCATGGGCAATCCATAATCACACATAAATGGGTTCAGATCTATTTCTAAGGATATCCATTATAACTGTAACCTTAACCTTAACCATTACCAGATATCATTCGCCCTTCACGCCCTAACCCACACACCAATTACAAGCCAGGGCCGTGTGCCTCTGCATCAAGACCTGCCTTTGTTCAGCATTTACATATGGTCCATGCAGACTTGACGATTAAGCTTGAAGTGCACCACACAAGGTGGAAAAAAAAAATAGTAACACACACACCTTCTTGCACTCCCACACAAACACACATGCATACATCCAAACAAAGAAGCAGCTCTCTTTCACCAGGGCGTGGCTGACCAGAGTTTTGGCTGGCAGGCCGAGGTGCTTCCTGTGTGTGTTTATTTGTGCGTGTCCATATGGAGGGGAGTGGTGCATTCACCCTCAGTAAAAATTGATTTTACTCTCAAATTACTTCACTTTTACTATAAAAGAGATGAACAATCATTAGAGGTTACCAAACACAGTTTGTTTGGACTGGTTTCCTCTTAACAAAAAAGATTGTTTTTTATCACAATTTTTACTTTACTGAGTTTCAACTGCTTTTGTATTTGTTTTTATTATATATTTTTGCTCTTTATTATTTTTGCCTCGTGCGTGTGAAGTTAAGAATATGCTGAGTAAAAATTATTTTTTACTTTTTACGGAACAATGTACGATGTTGTGATGTCATGATGGTTAGTGGGATTCCCCAACTAACACCAAAGCTAAGCAGCCACCCAAACCAAAGGAACTGTGTTAACTTCACAGACTGAGTCAACTCCAAAAATCCCAGCTGGTGTTGATAAGTTGGTGCAACAAATCAAGGTCTCCACCAGTGTACAGAATCATCGCTTCCTGGCTTCCGAGTAGCATCCAACCAGGTGACAACCCCCCACCAGAATCCCATTTTTTCAATTTAAAGTGTCGCAAAACAATAGAACGTTATTATTTTCTGTTTGAAAAGTCAAGTCAAGTCAAGTAACTTTATTTGTCAAGATCTACAATGTTGACACATACATAGAAATTGAAATTGCGTTTTCTCTTCATCTTCAATTAAACGGGGAGACACTTTCAAATTACACAAATTGAAAAAAAAAAGTAAACAAATAAAGGGTTATAAATATAAATTACCCTCACTACTAATGAAAATAATATGAAGAAAAGAAACAAAATGAGTAAAAATGTTATATATCTCGGGGAAAAGAATACAATTAGAAAATTCTGGAAACTTATAAGTTAAAAAATGTGGCGGCTCAAGGGGAATGTACAGACAGTCTTGACTTTGTGATGTTGTTTTGGCACCTTGATGCTTTTTTTCTGCTTTGTGTTTGATTCATTGGGAAAAAAGAAGTGTATGTTTAATGTGTATAGGAAAGTTAAATTGGAGGGGAGAATTAAGGAGATTTCTCTTATACTCACTCCTTTTTAATGCACTAATGTGCATTTGGCCTAACATTGCTTAAAACAGACTTTGAAATTTAATGTGAGGCTATCATCTGAGATTATTATCAGTTATTGTTTTCTATAAAGTACTCTGATAGAACTTACTATTATAAAAAAAAGCTTTGAAAGTGATAAATTAGCATTTGGAAAGACAATTTTATTAGTCAGTGACAAATGAAGGCCAGCTACAGACTAACAGCACCTCCTACTGGTGAGAACCGAAAAACTGACTATTTTGGAGGAAAATGTTTAAACTTTCCAATGACATATTAAGATATAATTTCAGGAACCTATATTAACTTGTCCATGAATAAAAATAAAATAAAAAAAGCTAAAAACAAAAAAACAAAAAACAAAACAAAAACTATATTAACTTGTCTTTTATAATAAAATATCATTAATCAGCTCACTATAGTAAATAACCACTGATGATTATATAGTAATATACTAATTAATGATTAGTTACTGGATACAAACATGAAAATAAACCTTTCAGGATAGTTTTTAAAAATACGTTTTCCATAAATAATCATTTGTTTTTCTCTAAATAATAAAAACTAAAAGTAAAAAATCAAATCAAAATGTCTCCATATATTTAAAGCTGATATAAGAGTTAATTTTCACTGCAGCAAGTACAAGTATGAGTGCAGCAAAATTGCTCTTTTTTATTTAGGCCTATTGTTACTTGTAAATTGCTGCTAAATGTAGCACCTTTTCTGCACTATAGGGCGCCCCGGATTATAACGCGCACCGCCAATGAATGGTCTATTTCTGTATTTATGTCATTTAACGCGCAACGAACTATAAGGCTCATTAAGAGAGACAAAAAAGTCAGGGATAAGTCTGTCAGTCCGTCAAACTTTATTTACTGTGTTCACAGTAACTTCAAAACTTGTTTTTAAACACACTACAGCAGGGGTGGGCAATTTCGGTCCTCAAGGGCCGGTGTCCAGCAGGTTTGACATATTTCCCTGTTTCATCACACCTGATTTTAATTAACAGTCATCCTCCCCACATCACCAAGGTCTCTGTTGATGACACAGTCATGTTAGTCATGGTTGTGTTGAAGTCAGGAAACACCAAAAACCTGCAGGCAGACTGGCCCTCGAGGACCAGAATTTCCCACCCCTGCATTACAGTCTTCCCCCGCATATTTGTGTTTCAATATTCGCGGTTTCACGTATTCACAGGTTTTAAGTCAGTCTCCTCCGGTTCATCACAAAAACTCAGCTCAGGGCGCTTGTATGAGACTTCTGGGTCAAAAGGAGGTGAGGTGGGGGAGGAGGCAAGCGGACATGAAGAGCACGCTGACCCGTCGGCTTCCTTGCTGCCTGCTAAGGAATATTTCACAGCTCTTTCCATCGGTTCCTGAATCGCTATAACCGAACTTTGTGCATCTGCATGAAGTAAAGGCATCAGCTGACTCAGGAGTGGCCTGAAAACATCCTGATAGTTGAAGAAGATAATCGCAGAAGATAGCTACAATCTGGAGCAGGTGTTTATGATGGATGAAACAGGCCTTTTCTGGAAGAAGATGACTTAACTGATGAAGGGGGGAAGCAAGGGCTCAACAGTGAGACAGTGACACTCCTAATGTGCGTTAAAAAGTATGCTACAAAACAGTCTATTGCTCTGAATAAAACTCTTTATGTTGAGCTATATTCCGATGTTCTTTACTAAATGTTTTACAAAGCGAGAATAAGAATCTTTGACGGTCATTCTTCGGCCGGCGGATGGGGGGGGGGGGGGGTATGCACAGATTATGGGTATTTGCGGGTGTCTCTAGTCCTTAACCGTCCCGAAAAAGGAAGAAATACTTTACACTATGTTTGAAGTGTTAGACTGGTTAGCATCTTCAAACACTTGTATCTCCCAAACCTGTTTGCAAAATCTTGAAAAAACAGACTGATGCTGAAAAAAAATCTTTACTGTGACTACACTAACCCATAACCTTGCTAGTAACTACGGATGGGCGATTTATTGGTGCCAGTATTGGCATCAACTGATATTTACATAATAATAGTTTATTGGTATTGGTTAATATTAAAAAGTCCACCAATATTGTTCTGAGTGTAAATGCACTTTATTTTTTACATTTTTACTTGTTCTTAATAGATTGGGAAGCTTATGTTTACAGTCATAGTCAGTAATTGACTGTTTTCTGGTAAATATTATTTTCGATAGGGATACATGTTGTTCCTAATAGATCCCTGAAAATGGAGAGCTTATGGTTTACAGTTATGTCCAATATTCAATAAATGGGGTGAATGCATACAGACCTATTTATATTTTCAGTTGTAAAGTGATACTTGTTCCAATGAGATCATTTACTGTATGTTAAAAAGGTCAAGTGCAACGTGATTGGTTTATTCTAGACAATTAAATATCGGTAAGGGCTATTGGCCACAGTTGCAGGGGGAATATTGGTTGTGTTAGCTGGATTATTGTATTCACAAGGTCACCCAAACTTGATTGCAACTCGTGCAAAAAACAGACAGCCATTTTCACAGAGCGCCATGTAACTATCAAGATTACGTGAGTAAACGCAACCAGAAAATACCCATATATAAAGTGCTCTAGATTATATGGTGCACTGCTGTTTTTTGGAGGAAAAAAAACGTATTTTCCGCCATACAAGGCGGAAATACAAGTATAAAGCAGAGTGACCTATTACAGAAAGAGAACCAGTTTGTTGTTTTTCTTTTTAGACCCCAAAAAAGATAAGCACTGACAGCAAAAGCTTCTTGTAATTAATCATGGGGAGCTCTGATAAACTGTCACCCAAGATGGAAGGTGATTACGTTCAGCACTAAGAGCTCAGTGATCCGTCTTGGCATGGTCAGGGGAAAACACCTCACGTAATCTTGCACTCACATATGAGCTTGCCTTTACTATGGGACATTGCAGAAGACAGTGAGGCCTGATAAGAGAGGCCCACATTTGAGAATAAGCACACAGTGACACTGATGTCACCAGACACAGATTAGGTAGTGAGTGGTTGGAGGGAGCGAGCTGACACTCAGCCCACAGATAGATAAGGTGTGAGTGGACTCGAACAAGAGTGTGCACACTGGACTTCTCCATTTTTTTTTTTTGGCAATGTCAGTGACTGGTGAATGCCTGACATCCAATGTAATTGATCAAGAAAATATCCAAATGGGTTAAGCCCAGGACCATCAGGTTTCTTGCAGTGTGCACGAGGACACAGATTTACAAAGAAAGACTTTTCCGAAGTCTCCATCATACTGGAATTATTACGTTGCTTAAAATGTCTTTGAAAACTGTCCACTGGAAGGAATTAAGATAACTGGATAAAACTCCGACAGTTGCCAGTTGAACAGGTCGAACAGTTGAACTCCCTTGGTACATGCTTATTATAATGCCTGGAAGTCTGAGGGGTCATTACGGCGACAGATTTATTCACCAAGCGTCACAATTTTAATTTTTTTTTCTCTGTAATCTATAACTTACTGTAACCCACAGACTTCTTTACATTTAAACACAACATTCAAATCTAGACCACACAGTAAACACAAACCTTGGCTTTAAAATAGCCCATAAGACTACCAGAAATAAGACAAAAAAAGCATCAAACATTTTTCATGCACAGTCTTGTCAAACAACATTTACATAAGTTGTTTGATTTGCCTCAAAAATGCTGCATTTTATGAGTACTTCAGTACTGAACAGTTTAATACATACAATAATTAAGTTCATTTTCTGGGTTCAAAATGCTTCAAACATCTTATAGTAAAATATTTAACTTGGGTTGCGGCAAATTTATAAACTCCTGAATGTTAAATTTCTATACATTTTACACGCCCTTTGCTCACTTTGCAAAAGAAGTGCATTAAAAAATGTTATGGCTAAAATCAAATTAAAATAAAAATAAAAAAAAAGCCAAAATTTTTATGCCAACCACTCTCTCCAATCATAAAGGAGCTTGTTGGGATTTCACATCCCTGCCACTGGAAAGGGGGTCAAATGTTTTTCAGTTCATAAATTAAATAACTTGCATTAAAGAATATGAAAAAAAAGAGGGTCAGCAAGAACATGTAACAGAAAAAAGGTATCAGAGAAAGAATGGTTATGCTGACAAATAGGACTGAAGTCGTACTGAAGTCTATGGGAGTTTGGCTTCTTGGAGGAGTCACTCAGTCCAGTTTCTAGACACAGTCAATAGGCAAACGACTTCGGGGGGGACATAAAATACGTTTTTTCTTTGGGGGGGGGGGGTTAAATGGAGTATAGTAGTCATAAAAGCAGAAAAATAGAGTCCAAAATTCATGACAAAACACATGATTATTTATATCTATGTGAAGACATTCTTGAAGAGAGAAACTCAGGTCAAATTAAAAAGCCAAACTTTTTCAAAGCCTTCTTTTTGTAATTGAATTCAGGTTTCAGTCACAGAACTGTTTTTTTTTTCTCGTTATGCTTGACTGCATATAAACAATAAAAAAGAAATGATGTCCTTGTTCCAGTCGAGTCAAAACGAGTTAATATGACGGTTTTGTCCCAGGAGTCCATAAACACAGTGTGTTCATCACAAAATACATATGCAGTGCAAACATCAAAACAGCTTTCCAAAGCCACTCAGTGCTTTGTCGGTCATCTGTCATCCATTGTTGTGCTCCTAATCCCACCATTGACAGTAAGGTTCATTTTCCATCACTGGGGACTCGGAATTAATCAACAATCTTAAATTAGCCCAGGGCAATTAAAATGCTCAGCAAATAGTTAATTAATTGACCTGCATGGTCATTAAACAAATAATGGATACAACTCAGGATCAATGGGCACCGCTGACCCTATAATGTTTGGAGCAGATGTGCTGTGACCACTTAGGGGAAACCATAAGACAGTAGAGAGGAACTTACCCTGCTGGTTCTCAGACAGATGGACACAAACTGGCCCCCACCCACACCCCCCTATTCCTGTTGTAGTTCCTCTTAAGCGACCGTTTTCTTTTTTTAACCCCAGGGAAGCTGTTGAAAGCTTCTCCTTTTCATCACAAATATCACTGTTAGAATTTGTCGCTCTATTTTGAAAACGTAAGTTATTTCTCATGGCTCATATTTAAACTGCAGGGTACATAAGAGGGATTACATGTGCCAATGACCTACATAGCAAACTGACACATTTTTAGTAAATGGGAAATGTCACAGTTTTGATGGAAATCTTTGGTGCTTTTATTGTGTTGTGAAAAAAATCAAATTCTCATCGTGCATTTGGGTTTATGCAACATTAATGATGCTCTTGTTTTTTCGATGTCTGCGGGGAACATGCACACGTGTGTTCCCATGCGTTAGAGTTAACTAAAAACCAAAGAAAATTGCGTTCTAGCTCATCCACCCTCCTCCACCATCTTTGCCAGGTTTTGAAAATGCTGCTCATTTAATTTCCCCAGGCCCCCCCATTCCACAGTAAAACACAACTCCCACCCACATGTGCACACAAACATCCATGTCCTGGAAAAGGTTGTTTTGTTTAGTGTCTTTTTTTTAACTAAAAATGGCATAATCAAACACTTTTAAAGTAGATCAAAAGAAGATCAGAGTGCGCCTTTATACATCTTGTTTTTACAAAGTTACATTCTTTAAGCTTTTTTTGTTTATTGTCGTAATAGTTAGAGCATTTTTGTATTAACTGAGTCCTTTAGGGTGGAAGTGTTTGAAATATATGAAAAAAGACATTATCAACTGGAAAAATAAAGTGTCCGAGTTTAATTTAAACCGTGAAAGAAATTTGATAAGACTACATAACATGTTAGACCGATGTTTCGGCAACTGTTTTGATAGACTGTATTACAAGCTACAATATTTAAAAAATTAACTGATTTGGTGAATATTATTAGTACAAAAATGTTAAATATTCTGTTTAGCAAATGTTTGCAGAGGGAGTCTTGAGCTAAACACAACAATGAAGGATCTCAGATTTGAACTTTGGGATTTAATTTATTCAAAATACCCAAAATAGTAAGCCTCATATTTCATAACAAAAATGTAATGCTTTTCCTAAAGACAATACAAAAGATCTTTTACATTTTTAGACCATAAAATATCAAGTATTAGTGCAGGAAACCTTTTGTTCTTTTGGTACTTTGTACTGTGTCACAACAGACTACAAGCTTGAGTTAAAATATTCTGACTCAGTTTTTATCTGCTAACTGCTCTGAATAATTTTCAATTTGGACTAGTTTTTTTGATGGAAGGCTACAAAATGTTTTGAATACATTCAAAGATTTATAATATTCCTCTCATATCATGACGTTTCTGCTCAAATCATAGCAGCTTGTTTTGCTGAGGTTTTTCAGGTTATATAAAATTTTACAAACAATAATCTAAGAGAACAGCAACAGTTGTAGCAAACCCTTTAAATCTAGTTTAACACTGACTCCAACTGTCTCCCCTTAAATTTTTATGAGACAGGGTTCAAATACATTTAATGGAACCCTGGACAAGCCATTTAAAATATATTTTAAAATATATTAAAGAATTGTTCTCTTATATTAATTATAAGTGACCTCTGAATAGGTATTTTGTGAGGAACAAATGTTGTGGCCACAAGTTAGTAGTTTTCGGCGCACATGGTATCTTCTATTACTACTATTACTACAAAATACTAATCTGTGGCCATAAAATGCTAATTTGTATGCACAGAATAATATTTTGTGAGCACAAATAAGTCATTAAAGGGAGCAGTTTTTTTGTTTTAATGTCATGGCCAGGGCTGTATTTTTGAAAAGGGTTTGATGCATATTGGTAAATAATATGACTGCAGGCAAATTTGGTGTTGCACAACTCTTGAGATTTTGACAATAGGAGAATTTTGCCCATAACTTCACTAGGAGCTCATATCCATGCATTCTCTAATCAATGGGATTCCATTTTTTGGCACCATTATTTTTTCTGATCAGTCAAAATGGAGGCCCAAAATCCAAGTTTTGTTTACAAAATCCTACAATCCTAGATTTTCCAAAGACAACAAACCTACGCTTCTTCAAAATAAAAGTCTGACAATTTCCTAAATCCATTTACTGTTTTCATGGATTTTCCTAAAATTAATGTCCACACTGCTTTTGTTTTGAGCTGCTACTGTCAAATCCAATCTACACGTTATGAATATGATTGAATTTAATGATCACTTTGGTGGTGATGTCATTGCTGCTTTGTCTACCCAAGCAAAACACAAATATAAACACACACACATTGGTAGTACCGGCCAGCTGTCCTCTTTGGTGCTTTCAGCTGATGAAGCATGAGGGAGCTAGGGAGGATATGAGGGGAGGGGGCCAGGGGGGGTGGGATAGGGGTTGGGGGTAACAGCTGAGCAGATGAAGTAGCCCCTCCAGGCTTTGCAGGGAATGGGCTTTTTCCCAGCCACCCGCAGCAGAGCAGCTGCTCAGGCACCAGCTGTCCTAATGGTCCCATTAAAGAGACCGGGGAGTCCTTCACTGAGGTGGCTGGATGAGGAAGGTCCTATAGTGGAGCTTTTACTGTATGAAACAGTTGACGCTGTTGCCCCAACTCCACCATCACAACTATTGTCACCACTCTGCAGTCAAAACAAGTCTGGTTTGAACCCCTAAAATCACAGATTTTACCCAAACCCAAAAGACAGGAAGTAGTATAACTCTTGTGGATCTTCAGTATTCTTCTTTATTCATATATGTCTTTCTTGCTGGTCATTTCAGATAACATTTCCAAACAATTGTTGTGGTTTTATGAAGTTGTTCATTTGTTCTACTCTCAAAAGCGCAACGTGAAAGTTCAGTCAATGGAAGATTAACCTTTTTTGACATTCCCTGCCTTTATTGAGCTACCCACATCTCAATGTGCCCTTACTCTATTCTATTTAACTTTAATATCAGTTCATTTTGTACCCCAAAATTCTTTGAAGGCAGAAACTTAACCTTAGAGATTACTGGGTATTACATTAATCTTAGTATTTATGTATGTGTTATGCTTGCGTGTGACTGGGATAGTTTGGATGACTGGAGTGAATGAGTATTTAAATAGTTGTGTTTCTATTGACTATGAAATTGCGTGACTTGAATTTGCGATTATAAGTTTGCCTAATGGTAACACAACAATTTCAAAAAAACTAGCATTTATGGAAAAAAAAGTTTTGCACTTGGAGGAGGTGGGTTTTGAGGCATGTTGAAATTGAATATTCAAAACTGCAATGGAAACACTTTTTTTCAAATGTTGTTAGTTGCGTGACCGGATGGCAATTCGCTTCTTTGTAGAAACTGGGTGCACAACGGGCGCCACATGAGGTCGCCATAGCATAAAACTGTTCATCAAATTGTTGGATTCATAGCTCCTCTGTAAAAATCACCCACCACGATTTCTCAAAATCAATTCATCGTGTAAGGAGATAGTGAGATGCCGACGTCTCCTTTGGCAGATGATGATGAGCGCCAGTGTCGTGGCAGAAAGTTGAATGTATCTTCTGTGAATCATTGTTCTCATCTGTCCCCATGTTTTTGAACATCTTATCGCGTAATTTGGTTTGTGTTTATTATTATTTATGATTTAATGGCGACAGTGTGATTGCAAAATTGTGGGGGGGGGTTTATGTTTCTAGAATTCCGATTAGGTTTTGTGCAGTGTAATGGAAACGCAGCAAGTTAGTGCTCTCTGTTGGTAAGTGTGAGTGTAATTTTTCATAAGCATAAGAGTACATGTCGCCTTTTTTCAGTTTCGCAAGGGCTGCAACTTATTCTTAGTAGTGATGTGTTTGTGATTTAAAAATAAACATTTATTATTTTCCTTCTTACAACTGCAAGAAGACATTCTAGGTGTGTTTATCATTATTTGCTACTGACAGCAATACAGAATGCAGAAGAAGAAGAAGTGCCGTCCAAAACAAACATGGAAGAGAAAATGGAAGAGCTCCCATTAGTCTAATTTAAGTTGTCACTTGTATGGAGAGGAAAAAGTTGAAATTTCTCTTCCACATTAGACCACATGGCAGAGTAAAGATCAATTATGGTAAATTCAGAATCCATTCAGTGGTTTAGCGGGTGTGACCCAACTGTGGAATTGGTAAATCACAATCTTCCAGTATCAGCGCAAACTATTCTCCACCAAGCTGAGATGAACTTAAAAATTTTAATTCCTACTTTGATCATCTTTGGATCTATTTTCAAAGTATTCCTACTGGTCTTTTAATTATTACTGACCCGTTCTTAGCAAATTTTCTTTACATATTTTCTCCATCATTAGAAAAATAGCACAAGAACATGTTAAAATAACAAAAACATGATTTTCATTGGAGTGCCTCTTCAAGCATTATCAGAATGTTTACTCACCAAGTGGCTAATCACAGCTGATGAACAGTTTAAACAATTTTTTTAATTAACTAAAAAACTATTCAGCTAGAATTTTGTTTAAATTTGAGTCCCCCCCCCAATTCCTTTTCAGAAAGGTTTTAAATAATTGAAGAAAAGCAAAACAAACTGGATCTTGCTTGCAAAAGGAGCCAAGTGACCTTCTTACTGACCTCGGCTGTGGTTCTGTAGACTCAGGTTCTGCTGAACGAGTGCATTAGCACAACTGGAAAAACAGACCTTTTACAGGAACAGCAGTAAATCAGTGCAGACGTAGGATGCCTGCCTCTCTGCCTGATTTATGTGTGCTTTTTTTTCTCCATAAAGAGCATTTTGATCAATGTTTATAATATATTCTGAGCAAATATCAATCAAAGTCAAATAAAACTTCAGTGTGTAGGCATTGCATTGTGTGTTGGTTCCCTAAAAAGAAGGGAGAACTGGAGCAATCGGTCAAATGTCCGAGCTGTCTGTGTGTGTGTGTGTGCATGTGTGTGTGGGTGCTGTTTGCGTGTGAGGGAAAGAGGGAGGTCGAGCCCCAGATGGATGATGGATGGGAAATGTATAGAGAGGCTTGGGTCAGGCAGGAACACATCAACATGCCACTGGTGGGGGACCAGGGGTCAGAGCTGCTGACACGGCCGTCTGTCCTGCTGACACTAAATTAAATTACACAGCCAGTAAATGTAGTGAAGCCCAAATAAAATTAGTCCATTCGGACCTAAAAGGAGACAATGAAGCATATTCAACGAGAATATTGTTGCATAGAGTACAGCAGTTAAGGTAACATATAAAATATTTCTCTGCAGCTTTTTTATTTTTTGAATTCATCTAAAAAATCTCAGTTTTCCAATACACATGGTAAAAAAAACCATTCATAAGATGATTTTTTTTAATAATCATTTATTTATTTAGTAATTGTTCATTGTTCACACAGGACATTTAAAAATAAAACAAACTATTTAAATTGAACAATACAAGTCAGACAGAAGAAAAACTTATACATATTTACAGTAACAATGTATAAACTAACATGTAAAAAATAAGTATAAACCAATATACATAAAGTAATAAAAAGTGTTACATTGTTTAATATTTTAACCAGGAAATGATGAAAGCTAAAGTCTTGACAGCAAATCTAGCGTATATATATATATAATCTAGCGTATATATATATATATATATATATATATATATATATATATATATATATATATATATGTATTAATGCTCCCTTTTTAAAACTCAGCAATTAAAAAAATTATATTTATCCATTTAATATACTTGAGTTGTGAAAACAACATAGACAAATCACAACAATAATGCTACCACCACCATGCATGTTCAAAGACTCAAATCTAGTACAGCGTTAGATTTTAGTCTTTGAACATCTCACATTTCATGATAGCTATAAGGGGATAAAATGTGATGTTATTTTTAAACATAACAATAAGAAAATTAATTTACCATACCAAAAAAGACTTCTTTTTGGGATGTGTCAAAATGTATTTGTGGTAAGATTTCAGCAACTCAAGCTTCAGACAAGGAAAATCAATTACATTCTTATATATAAACAATAAAAAAAATAACTGTAATGATAATTTTTTGGAAGCTAAATAATATGTTTAATCTTTTCTCTCAGTAAATGTTTAAATATGTTATATTAAAGGGGCAAATAGCTTTGTGGCAGCTTTTATTGATTCTGTATTTTTTAAATGAGAGCTCAGATGGTTTGTGAGGTCAGGCGGCACTCGGGGTCAGATCACCTTTGGATTGGTTTTCCCTAATCAGCTGCACCCGTCTATCACAGAGACTCAGACACAGTAAAAAGAGCATCTATGTGGCCTCAGAGAAAGAAAGGTAAGCTGACATCGCCATCTCTTTCTCCATCACCTGTTGTTGGATCACACCTCAGCAGGCCATCCTTCCTTAACACAACCCTTTTTTGTTTGCAATTCCATATCATCTAAAAATTAAAAATGACTTTATTTGAGTTATTGGAGGAAACATTTAAAGTAAAAAAAAAAACGAAGGGCTAAATAAATGTTAATTTGGTCCAAAATGAGGAAAGAAAATCCTTGTGCTTTGTAAAAGAAAAGGCGATTATAAACCAGAAACATTATACTAATTTTAGGTAAAGATATATTTTCATTTCATTGGACAAAGTCAAATTTTGAGATGTAATTTAGACTGAAGTTGCCACATGTTTAATAATATTTTTCTAAAACTTTTAGTGAAATGAGGACAACTTACGACTAAATTAGATGCACTTTAAACTTTCCAGTTTTTTGTAGTTGATCTATCAGGTATAATGAGAGATATTGAGGACATTATTGTATTATCAATCACTACAGAAATTGTCTTATTGACATGTAAATATAAATGTTTAAGGAAATGGAAACATCTTCATATGCCATGTTTGTTGAGCATGTTTTATATATATATATATATATATATATATATATATATATATATATATAAAAAAAAGATCCAATTTCTAAAGAAATTATGTTTGTAGTGTTTTTAATATGTTCCTATAGCATTTTTCTGATAATGAAGGACATATATTAAGAAATGATGGGTTTAAATGGTATTTCTGAGTATTTCTTTATTCAAATCATTGTGAATCAATGCAGTTTGAAAAAGAGTTTATGAGAGCTGATGGATCCTGTTACGCGTGAGTTATAAGTACCCAGGCGCAGAGAGGAGGAGGCATGAGCCCAGGTGAGAAAAGATTTAATAACTAAAACTAGAAACCAAAACCACTGCAATGCAAACCAAAAACTCCTAAACACCCAAATACTCAAAAGGGGGACATCAAAACTACAAACTGTGAACCAGTACAGGAGGAAAGGGAATGACAAGACTTAAATACATGCAGACAAACGAGACACAGGTGGAAACACTCAAGACAGATGGGGACCCAAAGTAAAACTCACTACAACAACAAAACAAGAAACCCTACAATATAAAACAGGAAGTTAAACTCAAAACATCACAGAAAATCAAAGAACCAAACACGAAGAAACTGAAACTTTTACACATCCACGAATGGATCATGCATCTTTGTTTTCATCTGACTCAAAACTGTATGGCTGCATAGCTCCAATACAGCTCACCATTTTTGTTACAACAGTAATTTTAGGTTGAGGATGTAAGGGGCTGTAAGCTAGAGGAAAACAGTAAACAGAGAGCTCTCATCAACAGGGAGGGGAAAAAGGGCAGGGTTGCTCCGTCCACTACTAAGAGGTGAATCTCTGATGACGTACTGCAGCTCAGAAGCTATGTCCTAGAAAACAACAAGTTCTCAGATTCTGGCGTAAAACAGGATTAATATGATTGAAAGACCACTGGGAACACATGAAAAAAACTCAAAACATGGGACTTTAAGTAGATACTGAAGTCTAACCATCTGTAATCCTCGTTTATTACCACCCAATATACTGAGATTAGTTAGGATTATCTATGATTTTGTAGTATTGATTGCATTGATTGGCTGCAAAGCTTGGAGCAAGTGCAATTGATCACCAGCTGGTTAACAAATGGACGACTGATTTCCTTCACTTCCACTGGCTGCCCCGCCATTCCCATCGCACTGTTAAGCCCACCCTGATCACGATAAAATGTACTAAACGTTAACAGGAGTCAGAAAAGTCCCATTATGACGGTGTCATACCTGTCACCTCATTGTGCCACACAGCTGGAAGCCGTTGACTCTAAAAAGAGGTCCCAGCATGAGGCAGCACGGCTCTGCAGCACTACAGACATCACTTCCTGCGGGCAAAAAGAGACGAGAGCTTTGCAGCTGAGGCGACTAACCGTTCACAGGAAGTTAAGCCATTTAATCCCTTTGGCCAGAAAGAATTAGTGTGAGTTTAATGAGACAGGTGCTTCTGATTAACACTAATATATGAAGGTGTCATTTAAATACGGTTGTTTTTCCTGTTGGGTTGTTGATCTGACTGAAATGGCGAGACATAACAAGTTTTTTAAATGACGCTATAGGAAGAAATTGTATATAAATATAATGGCAATGATAATACATTTACATATAATACATATTTATATAATGTAACATAATATACAACAAGTAACAGTATTTACTTCAAGCTGTTGTAAATGTATTTTGTCTTCAGCCGTATCCTTTTTTCTGTCCTCAAAAACATGTAGTGATACATTTAAGTGATTGTCATTTATCAATGGATATTATGCACTAAAACAGTTAACATACTTTGTCCACCTACACTGCAGACAACAAGAAATTGAGTAAAAATAAATGAGGGAACTGACAAGACAGCAGCACAATCAGACATACGTCTACTCTGAAACAAAAATACACAAAGGCAATTATCCATTAAGACCTCACACATGGACAAAGGCCGTCCAACACCTCAGCTATCTGTTGACATGTTGGTGTAAGCAGCAGGGGCTGGTGGAGACCACGGCCAAACCTCTGCAGACCACACAGAGAAGACAAATCTTCTCGTCACAGACAGTGATTTAAGGGAAGGAAGGGTGTTAGGTGTTCTCTTTTGTTTGAGTTCAATTTGCTCCCTTCTATAAACAATAGAACCCAAACCACCTGCCACAAGTGACTTTGGAGCACACACTGTGCTCAAAGAAGGGACTTTTTTCTTAGAGTTTTTTTCCTTTTTTTCCCTCTTGTGGTGGACTTGGGAATTAAAATAACAGAAGTTCAGTTTAAAATTCAAATTTTGTTATTTTTTTAGCGGAAAAAAAAAGAAAAGTGGAAAATAATAACAAAACAAAAGAAAATGACAAAAATGCTGCTTTTCTTTTCATTTAATACGCCATAAAAAGTCCCACACCGATCATCTTTTGATCTATTTTCAAAGGATTTCCAGTGGTCTTTTAATTATGATTATCATGTTTTTAGCTAACATAAATAAAAAAGAACATGTGTTGTATTCTAGGACATA
This sequence comes from Oryzias sinensis, assembly GCA_037389245.1. Lineage (NCBI taxonomy): Eukaryota > Metazoa > Chordata > Actinopteri > Beloniformes > Adrianichthyidae > Oryzias > Oryzias sinensis. The sequence continues at coordinate 19,917,329 of CM074499.1, read as the reverse complement.
ATTTCTGCAGAGCAGCAGTAGTTCATTAGAAATTCCCCTCTTGTGAATTGTGGGCAGGACTGTTGACGATGAGTAAGCCCGTCCCCACTTCCCGTCACTCATCTACTTACACACTTTACCCTTAGCTTACAGCCTCTCAATACCCCAACCTAACCATAGAGATGCAACAAAAATGATGAGCAATGTTGGAGCTATCCAGCTGACAGTTTTGAGCCAAATACCAGCTCAGTCGAGGAAAACAAAGACGTACATGGATCTAGTCAGAATAATGAGCTTGTGGCCCGCCCAGCGTATTTTCTACTCTTGATTTTCATCTGCTCTTCATTCACAATGATTTGAATAAAGAATGACTCAGAAATGCAATTTTAAGCTTAATTTTCTTTATTTATGACCTCCATCAGAAAAATGCCATAAGATCATCTTAAAAGACACCAAAAACACAATTTTCGTTGATGAATGGTCCTTTATTGAAAACCTCAGCAACCTTTCCTGTACAGCTGTCAGAAAAATCCTCCCTTGAATATTTAGGGGGAGTACAATGCCACCTCCAACTTAGAGGTAAATTTCTAATAAACTACTTCCGCTTTACAAAAACTATGAAGTGGAAAATGACAGGTTTTTTAGATTTGAGCTAAAAACTGCAAAAATCATAATTAAAAGACCACTATGCTTTGACAATAGATGAAAAGATGATTGGAGTGGGTCTTTAAAAAAAAAGGAACGACTGAAGTGACTGCAACGGTGTCACAGAAAAATAGAACAAAGTTAGACACTTGCAGAAAAAAGGCACATGATGTTATTAACTAAAGGAACTAAAGGTTTGTGTAAAAACTGTTTTTATTTAAAACACATGCTGCTCTTGACTCATTAGCAGAAGCAATCAAGATTAGACTTTCATTTAGCATTTTTACTTTTGGAGAGTCTGCAAAATTTCTGGCAAAATGTCAAAATTAGGAGTAGAAGATGCAAATTGGTTTCTGTAGCACACATAATATGATGAAATGTGAAAAGGGGCATTCAGCAGCTTTTTTTGTGTCTATGTTTTTGAATGTTCAAAGTGTCTTTGTGCTAAGTGGTAACATTTTACGCACAATTGAAACAAAAAGGCATAGACATCAGAAGAAGGAATTAAGAGAGAGAGAGATTTTTTTCTGTACGTTTTGAAACAATAGAGGAAAAAAGGATCAAGACTCAAATTTTGTCTTTCTTTTTTTATTTTAATTTTTTTACCATTGCCACATTTTGAACTTGAATGTTTTTTTGTGTGGAAATTAGGCAATGCTCTCCTCTCTTCCAGAGTGTGTCTCTGTTTCACCAGCTTTCCTCCTCAGACTCTGACTGCCTTCGCCATCCCCTGAAGCTCCATATTTGATCGGCCATGGCCAGCCAGAATTCAAACTTCAATTAATTCAATCTAATTGCACTTGAAAAAAAAAATCATAGCTTACTTCCTATACAAACATGTTCGTGTGCATACAATTTTTCCCTATTCACAGGTATTTATTATTAATTAAACCCAAAGCAAATTTATTACAACCATCTGCAGTCTAAAATAGAATAGAATACAATAGAATACAACAGAATAAATATAGATCTTAGATGAAGATAAATAAATATATAAGAGAATAAAAATAATTTTGTCAATAAGAAGCTAATTAACTACACTGTACACACGTCATAATATAAAACATGGTTTCAGTTTAGATGTGATGTAAAAATTGATAGTTTACAGGATCAAGTTATATCTCAAAAGCTTGCAGAAACCAGAAACACAATCCCATCGCAGCTGCAATAGATGATACTCCAGGAACGGCTGTTCAAGGATGAGCTAAATGGTTCCATAGACGCTTAGTCTACCTGGTTCCAATGCTGAAATGAAACGGCGTTAGCATTTTGGGTAGGAGTGAGCATAAAATAAAAGATAAAAACAAAGTCACTACAAAGTTATTTACTAGCAAAATTGAATATGATGCTATTTTGAAAAGGAACGATCTGAGATTATCGCGCAAGACTTTGGGGGGCAGCAGATGGAGACATGCATGCATTCCTGAGCAGTTGGAGTCAGCAACACAACAGATGCTTTGCTTTTATTTTTCTGTGCTCTCCGGGTCATTTGGAGCTCGGGCATCCCGATCGGGATAAAGAGCCGAGGCCAAATATCACGGCTTTGTGGGGACAACAGCTGGTTGGAAGTGACCAGGCAGTCATTTCACTTCATTAAAGACTCAGCGTGAGAGCAGCAGAGCTTTTTTTGCTCTCCCCAGGCTCCCCGTCGCTACTCCTCCCTCTTGTCTGTTGCTACATGCACATATATGCTTTTCTCTTAGTAACTGACTTGTTTTGCAAAACTGTTTTTATTCGCCTTTTTGGCAGATAAGATTTTTCGGTTGAGACATTTTAGGTCCAATCCTACTACCTTAGATTTCAACGTGTTTCGAAATTATCTAAAAATGTGATTGAAATTGCTCCTCAAGATCCATATGTTTCAATACACAAAGAGCCAGATGTGTTTGGGAACACTCACGATTTAAAAAAATAAAAAAAGCACATTTTAGCCATTGAGCAACACCGGTCTCATCAATAACTTGATGGTTTGCGCTTTCAGTGAATGATGGACCAATCCCCCCTTCGTCTGAAAAAGAAAACACCTGTTAGAGTCGACTTAATCCTAGCCAGCAGCGTTGTTCTCTGTGCTCTTAGAGGCCCTTTCTAATCCGCGCAAGGGCACTGGGCCAAGGCCAAGGCAGATTAGACCCCCGCAAACCATCCATCAATCCATGCGAGTGCACACACCTCTGCTCCTGCCTTCTGTGACAAGTGTTTGAATTGGCCTCCTGATCCACACAAGCACCTCCCCCCCTCCACTCAGACATAATCTTCATGCACCCCATTTAAACCCACACACACTCAAGATGGCCCGTCACTCCTCGCACCTCCCACCCCCTTCACTCCTTTCCTCCCCCTGGCGAGGCTCAAAGCCCAATGATTTGTTGGTTTGTCTTCTTTTGTTTGGAACTGTCTGAGAGTTAAGGCAACTTCCAAGTCCAGAGTGCCAGAACTTTTGGCACCATGGACTAAGATCCTAATCTGTGCCTTTGTCAAGACGTTAGGTGGCTACAACTTGCAAGTCGGGTCTTTTCTTAAATTGTCAGATTTTGTTCAAAATATATTATAATCTAAGACAAAAAAAACAATATTTCTGTGTGAAGAAATTTTCCAAATGTGCCTTATAGTTTAGTGCGCAGGTAAAGATGGCTGCTGCTGCTGTGTCTCCCAAAGCTGCCGTGACTGATGGAGTGATTGCCGTGAGTTGATTGCCTTCCCTTCTCACAGGCAACCTGGATTTGTGGGGGGGCTTCTGGATGTGTGGGGTGTCATTGACCATACGGACTGTATTGTTTGTTGAAGCCTTTGAAGATTAAAATGTGATAGAAAAAGATGCAGTCAAGCACAGGTATCACATCCATGTGATTGCACTTTGCTAATTGTCTTTCACTGCATTGAAGCAACTCTCTCTGACCCTCAGTGTCAGCTGGTTCTGTGGGATAGCAGGTCTTTATGTTCATGTTTCTAGGTTGTGTCTATGGGGATTAAACCTTGGAAAAATCAATAATCTCTCAAAAATGAATTTATGTCTACATGTATATGAGCTGGTAATGAGGACTTGTCAGCATATTCATGCTACAATCTATATTTTGTGAGAAAGTCCATCTTTATTTTATTTTATTGTACATTTCAAATTTTAATTGAGATACGAATCATAAAAAAGGTGCTCAATAGCTCTGAAGATACTGAAGCATGACACTAATCATGACACTATTGTCCTAAAACAACAAAGATTACGTCATAAATTTGCTTTGTTTATTTTTAAACAAATTTCTTTTAAAGCATGGATCATATTTAATCAGAAATGCTCAATAGTTCTAAAGATACTGAAGCTAACAAATGTTCTGACATAATTTTTGTTTTATTAGGACAATAGGGTCATGATTAGTCAGTACCAACTCATATAAATGTAGACATTTATTTGTTTTTGAGAGATTATTCATTTTTACAGAATGGTCTTTGCTCGGAGTTTGCACTTTGTTGACGGTCCCTTGGCAGCCGGCTCGCTGCGTGTCTGCATTTACTGCTGGAGGAGAACAATTATCATTAAAAGGCAGAAAAAAACAATCTTTTTTTCTTTAGAAATGCATTTGTAGTTCACTCTCTGTGTTAATACAAAAGGATGGAGAAACTTGCAGTTACATTTGAACGTTTATCAGAAGAGTTTATAGAGCTGGAAGTCCAAATCTGTGAATATTTTTTTAACTTTACCAAACTGATATTTTTCTTATTTTCATAGCGACAATAATAACAATAAAAAGGGTCCCCATTTTCCCCTCTCTGGTTTTTGAGGGACAGTGAGCCTTTAAAGTGGGTCACATAGACACAGAAACACGCGGAAGCGGCTGACACCCAGACGGCTCAGACAGAGCAGGAGAGAAGCTGTCGGAGAATCTTTGAACGAGCTCATGAACCCTGAATGGAGACGTGATTACCGGTGTTGTAGCCCAGTGGAAATTTCAGAATAAAAGCACTTCTGTTTTGATTTAAAGTGTTGTGTTTTGAGTTTTTGTGTTGTGTTGTAAGTTACTGCGTTGTGAGTTATTCCTTGGTGTTGTGAGTTATTGTTGTGGTATATTATGAGTTATTGTGTTGTGAGTTATTATTTTGTGTTGTGAGTTATTATGTTGTGAGTTATTGTTTCGTGTTGTGAGTTATTTTTTTTAGTAATGTGACAAATTGTAGTGTGTTACTTTGTGTTGTGTTGCGAAATCTGTTGTGACTCTTCTGGGCCACCGTACCCATTAGTTGCCACATTTGAGCCATCCCCTGGGATAGTGGTGAGCTGCAGACATGGCAGCGTATTTCACCCCAACCCTAAACTTAATCCTAACCGTAACCATTCCACCTGTCCGTGTGGCCAAAAATGCTCAGCACTCGCCACTTGTATTTAGAAAATTATGTGCAATTAGTCACTTTCTTTATAAAAATATACATTGATGACCCAAACTAGCATGCTAGCACCCACTTTAGCATCCACTTCACACTTCCCAGCCTGATTTCTTTCTATTAAAATGTGATTACCAACCTGCGCAAGGTGATTCCTTTAAGATCATAACATTTTTGCAGTTGATTGTAAAACATTGCTTCCCCTTTTGGGATTCTTTACGTACTTGCTTGGCAAGACAGGGAAGACTGATAGTAATGACGCATGTGTGTCATGTCGTAGGTCACGGCCAACCCAGCAATATATATAGATAGCGACTGCTTTAATGCTACTGATCAGCATCCTGCACCTATAGCAGTATGATTTTACGAGGACGAGGGCAGTTCTGCTCCAGTCTGAATGTACTATATAAGGTGTTCTAATCCTTACCTTTTCAACTGATGTCGTACTTTAAAGGTTTTGAGTAAAAACTGTGACAAAGAGAGAATCAAGCTCTTAAAGGTTTTGTGGGTGGCTCTCAAAAGAGCCATTGTGGGTCAGTCCTTGGAGGACAGAAAACACAATTCTGAAGCTTCCTGAAGCTGGAGGAAAGTGGATCACGAAGGAGTTTCTCAGCTAGAGCCTCTCTGTTGGCAGCAACTTATTTTATCCTGTGCAGCGCCTCGTCTTCAGTTACCACAGCCTCATCACTGCAGGTTCCCGTTGTGCTGATGACCTGATGAAGCTGTGCAGAACTCGAGAAATTCTGCTCTGGATCTTCAGTCAGGTGCCAATACAGACCCCACTGTGCAGACCGCATCCAGAAGGCATTCTTCACAAGCAGCCGGGTTGGGGATAGGTCGTAGTTAAAGATGCACCTCTATCGGAAAAGGAGGCCCCCACTGAATGACTACAACGGGTTTCTCTAAAGTGGGAAGGCCTCATCTGCCACAAAGACACGGAGAAGGAATTCTTTGGGTTTTTTTCTCAAGGGATTGGGGATTCATTGGAGACACACGACTGAGTGATCCACTGTGAAGCGTTCAACCAAAGGTGGATAAAGCCAGTGTCCTACTGTCGCTCATCCTGCCCCAACATCTATCACCTACAACCAACCAAAGCCACAAGAGGAACTACAGAAAAAGTTCCTTTGCTTTGGGGGGCCTTCAGGACAACATGCTTGCTGTCCACTGCCCCAGAAAATTTAAAAGCCACCAGACATGAAACAACCTAGTCTAGCTCTGGTAACTCTTATTGAGGGGAGGAAGTGGATGTAGTAATAAAAAGGTTTTGTTTGAAACGCCCTTAGTCTGGTCCGTCTCCCAGGACCAGTTTGAGGTGGAACATCACCCGGCTGCCGGCTCCTGGGATCATTCGGGCACGCAAACCCCTCCACCACGATAAGGTGGCGATTCAGGGAGGGGATATTTATCAGTCACTAGCCAATCACTAACAATTACAGTGGGGAAACCGAAGTGCTCTGAGAAAACCCACAGGACAGCCCAGCTTTAATATGGTTCATTATAAAACTAAAGAACTGCCAGGCTTTCATTTTGGTAATTATCTATACATTTTGGTGACTGATATTTATTTATTTATTGTTATTAATTACATAATTAATTTGTATTTTTTATTATCTATTTTAGATTATTAATATTATCATGGCATACAGCAGTCACTGACTGCATGGACCATATTGTTTTCGCGATCTTCCCTCACTTTTGCCCAAGACTCCAATATAATTAAACTCCTCCACCTGGGGAAGAGGCACTCCACCCACCCAGAGAGGGCAAACTACCCTCTGGGAAACTAACAACTATCTAACTGTCTCATATTCTAATTCTAATTCTAATGGACCACAAGCGTTGCATGGCCTGTTAACATTCCAAACAAATTTTTAATGATAACATCTTTTTTATTTGTTATTTACAAATTTAATATGGCTATTATTGCATTAATATAAACATTATACTATTATTAAATAAATATAAATTAAGAATTTAAAAAATCTAAAACACCTAAACTAACAAAACAAAAAAACTTAAAAACTTGATCAAATATGAAACTACCTAAACTATTTTAACAACACACAACATCTACAGAAATTATTATTTTTTGAGTAATTTCAGCATTAATTTCACATCCTATGTGTTAAAATGTGTTCTTTCCTTTTTCACCTAATATACTTTAAAACAAAATTATGTTACTCATGTTAATGATTCATTTATACAGACAGATAAATCTCTGCCAAACCAGTTTAGCTGAGTTCTTAGATTATGCTGCCATCTAGTGGTCAGTGTGTGTATTTTGTCAAAAGGAAAGGTCAATCAAAATAATCATGATTTTCTCACACATGGTTTATTTTAAGCACATTTAAACATATTCAAGGATAGACATCCGTTTGTTAGTGAAAATGACATGAAAACTAATTACAAGTACAATTAAAACAGCATATGAAAATACGAAAAGTCTATTTTAAATTCACTTTTTAAGAGAAAATGTTAAACAATGATAGAAGATTTTTGTAGCATCAACCAGCTTATCTGTCCTAACTGATACAACAACAGGCTGAACAGGAAACAATATTTTAAGTAAACATTGATAGACATTTCAGAGAATAAGTGACCTACAACGTATGTTTATATAATTTCCTAGCGCTAAATTAATGATAAGAATATTAAAAAAAACCTGACAAAGCTTCCTGTAGTAAACAAACATCTTTCAGCAGCTTTAAGAGCATAAAGGCCTATCTGTGTTTTGTATATCACACTATAAAAACCTCATCTTGTTTTGCAGCTCTCACAAATCAAAACAGTCCATTTTATTAAATAATTACAAAGGAGTTTTTAATTTTTTAGTTCTTAACTCATATATTTGAAGGCTGAAAAAACATCTAAAAACAACATTTATACATTTTCCTCATTTAAAAATATTAATAAAAATGATAGAAATCAGTATTTTAATAATCTTAAATCTCTAAGGATGCTGTTTTGTTCAGAATTGATGGATAAACATGTACAAAGATCAGAAACAAATCACAAATTTGTTTGAAGGATTACACTCCCAGGCTGCTCAGATGCTGCTGATTAGATACGACGGATTTCCAAATTAAAAGTACCTAACTTGATCAGCTAAGTGGTGACAGTCTCGTCACACGGTAGAAGCTCGCTGACACCAATTTTCTTGGCGTAATCATTCTGAGAAAAAAAGCAACAACACAATCTTCATTTATTGTTCTTCCATTTATCAGTTTACCTAACACTATTGAAACCTATACTTTTATAGGAAAATTGACCAAAAGCTGTCTGGACAATAGATGCCAACCCTACAAAAATGTAAACAACAGGTTTTTAAGATTCCAAATTTATTCAGCAATTTTGCATCTGTCAAGTAATGGGAAATAAACCTTTTTTTGTTTAATGAAAAATAGATTCAAAGGCTAACCGAAAACTGATGTAAAAACAGATTATCAGATTAGAACTAAATTAATTATTACCAGGTGAAGTAATCAAATTATATTTTAATCTTAATCGTTTTTGTTAATTATTTATTATTATTATTGTTGAGTTTTCAGTTATTTGTTCTTTCTATCTTGGTAAATGCTAACAATTCTGACATTTACAGCTAACCATATAGCTGATTACAAACATTAGGGTTTAATTAGATTCATGACTGAAAATCAGTTAAGTGAGAGTTTAAAAAAAAGCAAAATGGCAAAAAAAAAGGTTTCCAGTCTTACCATGTACTTGACCACATTTATATGGTAAAGGATTCCACCCATCTCCTCACACTTCTTCAAGCTGGCCCTTTCTGGATCTCCAGGGGTCAAAACAGGAGCATCGGGATCAGCCTGAGGCAGAACCACAACATTGGAAAAACACTTTCTAATGTTTGGAGAATTGTTTTTGTCCTTCTTCATGTGAGAAGATTTTATTTTCTTCTTTTGGGGTGGGGGGAGTATAGAAGGGGGGGTAAAACCATGAAGCACCATAAAGCAACAAGTTGCTGGATGTTTATAATCATTACGGTTAGGTTCAGGTGTAATATAAATTTAGAATGTGGGGGGGAGGGCAGTCCTCTCACACACACTCAAATGTTACAAACATACCTGTTGGCTCCAAAAATGTTCACATGTCAACATGTACACAATACAACTAATGTTCACACAAACATATTTATGCCTTCAGACCAACAAACATGAAACATTTCATTCAGTCAGGGCAACCTGTTTGTGCAAAGGTGAGACGGAAGGTGAGTCTAGTGGGTGTTTATGTTCTTCTAAGGTGAATGATGGAATGTACAAAGAAGGAGGGAGAGTGCCCAGTACCCCCCACACCAAGACCGCAGCCGCAGCTGCAGCCAGGACCCC